>SJXQ01007268.1:0-32928 GCA_006408695.1 Aepyceros melampus
TTATCCTCAGAGGACACAGCTTATCCCTTCACCACCTGGCCACTATTTTGAAAAATTGCTTAGTTTATTCATATCTGTAGTCTAGAAACTCAAATCCCTACCAGACGCAGGGAAAGAGAAAGTGTACAGTTGCTGGAAATGAGACGCTAGAGAGTGATAATGCTCAAGGAAACTTGGACAATCAAGGTCTGCAATCCTCACAGGCAGGCATATTTCAAGATTAAAAAAAATTTTTTTTAATTGAAGTATAGTTGATTTATAGTTTTTCAGGTATATAGCAAATTGATTCAGTTATATACATCAGTTATGTATATAATTTTAGCTTCTTTTTAAGTTTCTTTTCCATTATAGGTTATTACAAGATATTGAGTATAGTTCGCTGTGCTAGAGTAAGGCTTTATTAGTTTCCTAGTGTATAAATAGTATTGTGTATCTTAATTCCAAATTCTGAATTTATCTCCCTTTTCCCTTTTGCTAACTAAAAGTTTGTTTTCTATGTCTATGAGTCTCTTTGTAAATAAATTCATTTGTATCATTTTTTAGATTCCACATATAAGTGACATATGATATTTATCTGTCTCTCACTTACTCCTTTTAGTATAATAAAGAGCTTTTTGATGAAAGTCTAAGAGGAGAGTGAAAAAGCTGGCTTAAAACTCTGCTTTCAAAAAACTAAGATCATGGCATCTGGTCCCATCACTTCATGGAAAATAGATGGGGAAACAATGGAAACAGTGACAGACTTGATTTTCTTGGGCTCCAAAATCACTGCAGATGGTGACTGTAGCCATGAAATTAAAAGACACTTGCTCCTTGGAAAAATAGCTATGGCCAACCTAGACATCATATTAAAAAGCAGAGACATTACTTTGCCAACAAAGGTCCATCTAGTCAAAGCTATAGTTTTTCCAGTAGTCATGTATGGATGAGAGTTGGACTATAAAGAAAATAAGATCATGGCATCTGGTCCCATCACTTCATGGAAAATAGATGGGGAAACAATGGAAACAGTGCAGACTTGATTTTCTTGGGCTCCAAAATCACTGCAGATGGTGACTGTAGCCATGAAATTAAAAGACACTTGCTCCTTGGAAAAATAGCTATGGCCAACCTAGACATCATATTAAAAAGCAGAGACATTACTTTGCCAACAAAGGTCCATCTAGTCAAAGCTATAGTTTTTCCAGTAGTCATGTATGGATGAGAGTTGGACTATAAAGAAACCTGAGCAGTGAAGAATATAAACTTTTGAACTGTGGTGTTGGAGAAGATTCTTGAGAGTCCCTTGGACCGCAAGGAGATCCAACCAGTCAATCCTAAAGGAAATCAGTCCTGAATATTCATTGGATGGACTGATGCTGAAGCTGAAACTCCCATACTTTGGCCACCTGAAGTGAAGAACTGACTCATTGGAAAAGACTGATGCTGGGAAAGATTGAAGGAAGGTAAGGGGATGACAGAGGATGAGATGATTGGATACCATCACTGACTTGATGGACATGAGTTTGAGCAAGCTCTAGGAATTGGTGATGGACAGGAAAGCTTGATGTGCTACAGTCCATGGGGTCACAAAGAGTAAGACATGAGTGAGTGACTGAACTGAACTGAGATTCATCCATGTTGCTGTAAATGGTATTTCTTTATTCTTTTTTTCCATCTGAATAATATTCCAGTGGGGTGTGTGTGTGTGTGTGTGTGTGTGTGTGTGTATACCAATCTTTCTTTTTCATCCATTTGTGGACATTTAGGTTGCTTCCATGTTTTGATCATTGTCAAATATTTTCATTATTTGCTTTTGGCTAAAAAAAATTAGCATTTCTGGGCCAGATTTTACTAGGCCTGTTATCAATAGTGGCCCTTGATGTATAATTTTCCTTTATAAATTATGAGACCTATAAAGTATAGGTCTCATAATCTGGCATAATATTTCTACTGCAGTCTAACAATACAGACTAAAGCTAGTTCCTTCACACTACCTGATATTTCTATTCATCTATTTCACTATTAAATTGACATTATACCTTTATATACTATCAACCTATTATATTTTGGTTGTAGAAATATATCTTTCCACGCAGCACTAGAATAGTTCTTTTTCTCAGGCATAATTCAATCACCAGGTGTGGTGGGAAATCACCTCTTTGTTGTACAAAGAACTTGCCTCCAGTTTTGATTCTACTCTTTGAACTTGAGAAAAAGGAGTTTGCGATCTAGGAGACACAGACATAAAGAACAGATTTTTGGACACAGTGGAGGAAGGAAAGGAAGGGATGATTTGAGAGAATAATTTTGAAACATATATATTACCATATGTAAAACAGATGAGCAGCGAGAGTTTGGTATATAACAGAGGGAACCCAAAGCTGGTGCAACCTAGAGGGGTGGGATGGGGAGGGAGATGAGAGGGAAGAGACATATATATACCTATGGTCTATTCATGTTGATGTATGGCAGAAACCAACAGAAGCTTGTAAAGTAATTATACAATAATTAAAAAAAATTAAGGGAGTTTGCTGTGTAAGATGCCTTCCTTTTAGAAAAGGTGGATTGATGTCTTCTCTAAGTCATCACATGTGAATTTTGTAAGTTATGTAAGTAGTTTATAAGCCATGAAATGGTCACAGACATTACTTGATATTTTCCCCACTGAATCACCTCTATTAGGTTCGGTTATCACTCTAGGTTTCTTTAAAAAAAAAAAAAATCCTCCTTCTTCAATCTTTCTTTCAGCTGACCCTGTGAAATGAATTTTTGGCTGTGGCTATTTGAAATCACTGCAGCTATAGTCACATATAATTTTGGGTATAGCCATATCCTCTGACTATAAAAGTGATCTATTTCTCTTTAAACAAAAAGTGGTCCCATTTGTTTATTTTTAGTTTTGTTGACAAAGAAAAGGTTAACAATTTCTAAGTATGAAAATGTATCAAAAGAAGATTACTGATTCATTTCCATATTTAAAAAATTAATACTCTTCAATATAAATCTATATCTGTTTGGCTTAAGGAGTTTGTTTTTAATTTTGCTTTTTTACAATAAAATAGAAAACAAAGAATCTTTTGGCATGTGATATTTCAGGTTAAATAGTTGGTAAAGAATCCTCCTGCAATGCAGGAGACCCTGGTTGGATTACTGGGTAGAGAAGATACACTGGAGAAGGGATAGACTACCCACTCCAGTATTCTTGGGTTTTCCTTGTGGCTTGGCTGGTAAAAATCCACCTGCAATGCAGGAGACCTGGGTCTGATCCCCTGGAGAAGGGAAAGGCTACCCACTCCAGTATTCTGGAGTGGAGAATTCCATGCACTGTATAGTCTGTGGGGTTGCAAAGAGTCAGACACAACTGAGCAACTTTCACTTTCATATTTATAGAACTTTCTATTTTGGTGATTATTCTAACTTTGGACTTACCAGGTTGTGCAGTGGTAAAGAATCTACCTGCCAATTCAGGAGGTGCAAGAGACATGGGTTCAACTCTGGGTCTGGAAGATACTCTGGAGAAGGAAATGGCAACCCACTCCAGTATTCTTGCCTGGAGAATTCCAGCGACAAAGGAGCCTAGCAGGCTACAGTCCATGAGGTCTCAAAAAAATCAGACACAACCAAGCAACTAAGCACAGCACACAGCACAAATTAACTTTGTTATGGAATATTTAGCTATTGCTTTAGACTTTTAGCATAAATTCATTCCCAGTATCTTTAAGATGAGCTGCTTCTTCTCATCAAACCACAAAAGAAATGTCATTAAAGAAATCCAGAAGAAATATAATATTTCTTGATAGCATTATTTTATTTTATTTAGTTTTCTTCCCTTAAAGTTTTATTTCAAACTTAAATAAAATAGAAATCAAGTGAAATTATCAAATTATCATAAAGGTTTATTTGATACCTACAATGATACAACTCAGTGAAGGGCAAAACATGCATTTGATGACTGAAGCTAGTGTTTTGGTGTGTTCCCTATTTATACACACAGCAGTTATCTTTTATATTTATAATTTTATTTATTTTATATTTATTTATAATCTTTTATATTTATAATTGTAATGCCCTACAGGGGCTATTACAAAGCCAAAATAAAATAATTAGATACTTTAAGCATGCAATGTCTTAATTTAAATAAATTTCAGGTTTTAAAAGTTTAACTCATATAAATGGTTTCAAATAAGTGTTGTTCTTCACTTTCAGTTCAGTTCAGGCTCTCAGTCATGTCTGACTCCTTCCAACCTCATGGACTGCAGCATGCCCGGCTTCCCTGTCCATCACCCACCTCCAGAACTTGCTCAAACTCATACCCATTGAGTCAATGATGCCATCCAACCATCTCATCCTCTGTCATCCCCTTCTCCTTTAAATCCTTGAAATTGTAAATAACATAGCTTCCTGGAGCTTGAACATGGGGAAGGAATTCCTAGCTGCCTTCCTGGCAGTGTTCCATCTGCCTGCCTTATTAGAAGGAAGAGTTGGTTACACACTGCTGATCATCTACATGACTGTTAATTCCCACATTTGTTACATATTTGTTAAAGTGAGAAGTAAAAAAGTAGTTATCATGCAATCCTCCCTTTCAATATGTATACAAAATGTTTTTTAATTATTCTTTTAAGAATCATTCAACAGGAAATGAGCAAAGCACTATTTTATATCAGGCACCATGGCAGGCACTGAAGATCTTTTCATGAACAAGATACAGTGAGACTGACATCAAACGACTCACCCCTGGATTAGTGATAACACCATAAAAAAAGAAACACAGAGAATTACATAAATATAAATTAGGCAAATGAACTTGTCTGAACATTAGAAAGCCTTCTTAAATAAGAGATCATTGATTGGAGTTGGGAGGTGAAGAAGGAATAGGTTTTGAAGTTTCTTGGTGTGGGAGTGAGCATAACTAATCTGAACAACCAAAAGAAGTCATGAAATGCATTTGTTCTTCTTTCCAAGTTTTATTTAGTCCAACTTAGGGTCAGCTCTGTGCAAGGTCCTGGAAAGAGATAGATTATTAATGTAGTCCACTAGGGGAAATATACCAGAACATTCACCTTTTCAATTGAGATTATTTTATTTTTATTTCGGCAGTTTAGTGGGATGGGTATCCGAATTACCCTCTTGTTTGAAACAAAATGCTGAGCTGAGCAGGCACAATAAAATAAGGAAAATTCAAATTTGGAAAAAGAAATGATGCAGTGACAGACTCCTGGGAGATAAATTAGACTCTTTTGACAACTGCATGGGGTAGAAAAAAATGGAAGATAACAATTAGGATGCTGGCACAATGGGGGAGTCTGAAACCAGACTCCTACACAGGCAGTAGAAGCTGTTACCCTTGGTATAAGATGAACTGAATCCTGCCAAGTGGAGAGATACAACATGCTGTAGTTTTCAGTTGTGCTGAAGAGATCTATATTCAGAATCTGTATCATTGAGTGTCTTTCATCAGTTTTGGTCTACATTCATACAACCAGAGTAGACTAACAACTTCAAGCTAATAATTAAACTGCAGGGGACTCTACATTAGAAATGTCCCCCTAGACTAGCTGATGAAAGTACAGTCTCTGAGAAGCTCAATTTCATTTCACACCTTCACAAATTCCCAAAAATCAAGTTGAAATGCATGCTTCAGTTAGAGTCAGAAATCACAAAATGAAATTATAAATGAGAATCAGTAGAACAATACAGAGTTGAAATAGACCCATAAGGACTTTAGATACTAGAATTATCAAAGTATAAGACAGTTATATTTAATATGTTTTAGAGAAAGAAAAAAGAATGAAAGTGTGACCAGAGAATAAGTCACTATCAAAATAAATAAATAAATAACCAAATCAATCAGACAAAGCATTTGTAGAAATGGTATGCATAAAAAAAAAGAAATGGTATGCATAGTAATTGCAATTAAAAACCCCATGAACATCCCTCCCACTTCCCCCATATGGCTGATTCACACTGTTATACAGCAGAAACTAATGCAATATTGTAAAGCAATAATACTCCAATTTAAAAAAAGGAAATAAAAATCACAAAGACATGAAAATCATTAAAAGCTCTGAGAGGTCCTGCAAAAGAAAAAAGCAGATTAAGCCACCAAATAGAAACCACTGAAGGAGGAAAGAGCAGACACTAGTGTTACGATAGCATTCTATGTGGGAGTATATTTATTTTTCCATCTTTACATGTCTTTCTCTCACCCTTTTATCTATCTCTGTGATTCTATTCTTCTTTGGATTCAGCTTTACCTTGGCTTCAGGCAGCTGCCTTTGCTCTCAGGCATGAGGCTGAGTTGCTGAATCAGGCTTGGTTCTGCTCCATTTCTGCTCTGTAATGTGATGCATGGGTGAGTGATAAAAGTTTTCTCTAGTTACCATCCAGAATCTGAACTGTGATGTCCCCAGGTGACCAGTGAGTAGGAGAACTAAAACAGTCCTGTGGAGAACCACCCTCCTCCTGTTTAAGTGAGAGAAGAATTTTCACGCAATATGACCTGACAGGAATTTTCCCTCGTAGGGTTTTGAACAGACTGATCTCTGACCCATGGGACGGACGACTGTGACTGACTGCTGACTCACTGTGGTTCTCCTGTGTTTTCAGTGGTCCAAATGCATTTCATGCTTCCACCTATGCTGAGCTATTTTAAAAGTGCAAATAAATAGGGCCTCTGAGGGAGGTTTGAGGATCCTAGAAAATAGCATTTTGAATTATTACCTACTTATATTATGTACATGAGTTAATATTCCCCAAAGGATCTTATATTTTTAACTCCATATTTTCTGCTACATTGGAGTCTCTTCTTGCACTGCTGCATTTTGTTCTTGGCCAAAAAGATTTGAAACCGCTCTTCACGTCAGAGTCCAAACTAAGAGCACCCAGTAATTTAAAAAGCCTAACTTTAACTGGCAGGTACCCATCAGATTCCTTGAAGATAAGATGGGGAATTTTCTTCAGTTAATTTCTAAGCTGATTTACTAATAATGTTATAATACATAAAAGTCCACATCCACAGAGAATAGAATAAATTGTACATGAATTCATTCATGTACTGTGTATATTTCAACTGATCAGGATAACTATGGATTGCTTGTCTTTCAATGTGGATATTTGTCAAACCTGCTATAGTTCCAAAAAAAATATCTCTGTGCATATGATCTAATTGTGAGACATATGTTAAGCATAGGAAATGTCATTGAGTATTACCACATGCAAAATCTGAATCAGGTACTGTAAATGACTCAAGTAGCTGACTAACAGTGGAAATATTTAAAATACATGGAATCAATTGTGGATTTCAAAAAGAATCATTTTTTTTTCTCTTTTTTTCTCCAGGTATTGTCTTCAATTTTGCTATGTCTAATTCTTCTTACTTTCCTTGTAAGTCCATTAAAAATCATTTGGACAAATCTGGGTACAAACATGTTCTTTTAGGCAGAAGGTGAGTCAGCATTCCATGTTCTTAGACTAGGATGGATGCACTTGTATTTACCCTCCCTCACATAAGGTGCTTTGCACCCCACTTTCATCCCCCAGCTATGTGAAGGAACCTCTAAGGAACCACTTGCTTGTGGAAAGTGGCTTGTTTGCAAGAGGGGCCACCTGGAGCCTTACTTAGGAGAGGTGGTCTGCTCAAGCTGTAGCATCGAATTCTGAGTCTCCCTGCTTCCCCACCCTCTCCTCTCATTTTGGGCCAAGAGATTGAAGAGACCTGGGAAAGAAAGGACTCAGAGTACTAAGAATTCTCGATGTACTGGGAGGCCTGCTTTTTATAATAAGGAAGAAACTTGTTCGTACCACTTATAGACAGGAAGAGCCAAACAGGAGTGACAAGTAGGAAGAGTGGAATTGGAAAGAAAAAGATATTTTTCATACTTGAACCTTTTCATTCAACCTGCCTAAAATGAAGTGAGTGAGCTACACTTGTTCAGAGGCATGCAGCTAGAAGCTGAGTTATTATACAGAAAGAATACTGCAGAGGTCATTCTAATATCATCTAAGAAGGCTCTAGATCAACTTTTCATTTCTCTCTGAATTTGAATTCTACACTATCAAACTTTTTAAAATGGTATTTGTATTTCTGTTTATCAAAGTCAAAAACAAAAAATCCATAAAAATCTGCTCAAAAATCTCAACTCAAAGATATCACTGTTACAATTGTATACTATTCTATATATGTTTCTTATGTATTTCAAGGATGCAGAAATACCATATACATGAACTATTGACAGAAAGAAAAATGCACAACACAGAGGTTTTATTTGGGGATCTTACTAAGGATGGTAGCCTGGGAGACAGCCTCTCAGAGGAACTGCTCCAAAGAGGTAAGGAAGGAGTCAGGATACACATGATTTTTGTTGTTGTTGTTGGGAAAAAAAGACACCTAAAGACTACTGCTAATCACAAAGAATTTCAAGTTAATGGTTGTAGTGCTTTTCTATATGGGAAAGTGAAAGTAAAAGTCGCTCAGTCATGTCCGACTCTTTGCGATCCCATGAACAGTACAGTCCATGGAATTCTCCAGGCCAGAATACTGGAGTGGGCAGCCTTTCCCTTCTCCAAGGCATCTTTCCAACCCAGGAAGGTCTATAGAAAACGGAAGATGCACAGAAAAATTTTTCTCCTTCCTGAGTTTGCCTCAGGTTCATGCAGCGTCAGTGGGTGACTACAGTGGCGAATGGCTTGATCCTTATAAAACTTGAATGCAGGTAATATTTTCTTTTTCTTCTCAAATTGAACTCTCTCTCTTTAATAGGATTTTATTGACATAATCTTTTTTTTAATGTAAGATACAGTGCACATCTTTCTTGACCAATAAATCAACTCTAACATTTTAAATAATGCATAGTATCTCACAGAATATGATTAAATTTTATTTAGCTAGTTGCTGTGTTTTGTACTTTGACTTTTATTCGAATTTTTTTGCCAGTTGCAATAACAATAGGATTAACATTTTTAAAGGAAAATCTTTAGGTATATACTTTAAAAAATGCAATGGATTGAATTAATTTTCTCCAAATCATAAAAAATAGTTTTATAACTTAGCACTTCTTATATAAAGGGGCTTCCCTGGTGGCTCAGACAATAAAGAATCTGCCTGCAATGCAGGAGACTCAGGTTTGATCCCTGGGTTAGAAAGATCCCCTGGAGAAGGGAATGGTAACCCACTCCAGTATTCTGGCCTGGAGAATTCTGCCTATAAGGAGCCTAGAGGGCTACTATCCATGGGGTTGCAAAGAGTCAGACATGACTGAATGACTAACACTTTCACTTCGCCTGTATAAAATAATTTTTTTCCTAATGACAAAGTCATACAGATGAAGGCATCTAGAACTAGCCTACAGACTATTTCATTTTGACTGATGCTATAAAAGGGAGCACTGTTTTCTTTACTTTTCAACTGCTTGTTAATCAATTACAGGCTGTTTAAATTCCTACTCTCCCTTTTATCTACTAATAGTATCCCTTTTACTCCTTTAAGTTAAATATATTGTTCTCAAATGGTATTGTGTCTAGAATTCTAACTGAAAGCTTTTATGAATAGATATATTATGTCATTCCCTTCACTCAATTCCTGACATTCTGGAAAGCTCTTAACAGGCAAGTTTATATGTTGAACAAAGAAAAATCAATAATAACTTGAAGACTTGGAACTGATTTTACCTTGCTACATTTCTAGGGAAAAGCAGAGTTATTGACAATATCCCTGAAAGGAGGAGCTTGCATTGTAAGAAAGATGCTATTAGGGATGGCATTATATTTGCAACATTCTTAATTCTTACAACTCAGACAAACTATTGGAAGCAATTTATAAATTTTTTAAGCATTCAGTGATTGCTTTGTTAAGAATGAACTGAAAAGATAGTTGTATGGCTTCTTTCTTATGTTGTTAATTCTTTTTATAATATTCTCTCTAGAATTCAGCATGCCATCTTAAGGATCTTTCCTAGTTTTCCTGTGTTTTTTTTTTTTTTGAAAGTGTATCTTTTTATATATATCTTTAATTTCACAAATTCCATCATCTCACTTTTTCCCTAAAATAAATAAATAAATAAAAACCTTTATATCTTTCTATGTTCAGTGAATTCAGGTTTACTTCCTAAGGTTGATATATTTCCTGTGGCCATTATTAATAACCAGCTGAAATGTTTACTTTTTATAATTAGGATGTAAATAATTTATTTCTTTAAAAATTCTGACAAAAATAGACCTATAGTTGCTCATGGACTAAGCATAAAGTTGCTAATAAAGACACACTAGTGCTCATTTTTGGAGAAAGCAATAGCACCCCACTCCAGTACTCTTGCCTCGAAAATCCCATGGACAGAGGAGCCTGGTAGGCTGCAGTCCATGGGGTCACGAAGAGTCAGACCCGACTGAGTGACTTCACTGTCACTCTTTACTTTCATGCATCGGAGAAGGATGCATGAACCCACTCCAGTGTTCTTGCCTGGAGAATCCCAGGGACGGGGGAGCCTGGTGGGCTGCCATCTATGGGGTCGCACAGAGTTGGACACAACTGAAGTGACTTAGCAGCAACAGCAGTGCTCATTTTTGGTGACCTTAGGCAAGTATTATGGTCTTCAAATGCCAAAAGTGCTAATTAATTTTACTCTTTCCATGTTAGAAAATAATGCTTACTGCTTGAAGGTTTGTTGCGTGATGCAATCAATGCTGCATGAGAATTAATACCAGGAAGAAATGAATACACATAAGGGAAAGGAAAACTTGATTAGCCACCTAGCTGGATGTGCAAAGCATAGAAATGAAACAGGAATTTAAGAATTATCACTACCAAAGGATTTGTCCTTTTCCCGTATGTTTAAACTTTCATCAGAGGTGAGACTTTCTCTGAATTTCCTTTACCACAGTTAATCATCATTTTCACTATGCATGCAAAACTCACTCATTATTTTCTGTGCCTGCTGCTTATCTCTGCATCCTAGTCTGATTCTCTCCCATAAGACTGGTAGGAGGTTCCTCTCATTCAGTCAAACCACGGCTCCAGTGTAGGTGTGTTGTTATTTAGTCACTAAGCCATGCCTGACTATTTGTGACCCCATGGACTGCAGCACATCAGGCTCCTCTGTCCATGAGATTTTCCAGGCAAGAATATTGGAGTGGGGTGCCATTTCCTTCTTGAGGGGATCATCATGTTAAACACCCGAACCGTGAACTCCCTGATGTTCAAGCTGGTTTTAGAAAAGGCAGAGGAACCAGAGAGCAAATTGCCAACATCTGCTGGATCATGGAAAAAGTAAGAGAGTTCCAGAAAAACATCTATTTCTGCTTTATTGACTATGCCAAAGCCTTTGACTGTGTGGATCACAATAAACTGCGGAAAATTCTGAGAGAGATGGGAATACCAGACCACCTGACCTGCCTCTTGAGAAATCTGTATGCAGATCAGGAAGCAACAGTTAGAACTGGACATGGAACAACAGACTGGTTCCAAATAGGAAAAGGAGTACGTCAAGGCTGCATATTGTCACTCTGCTTATTTAACTTCTATGCAGAGTACATCATGAGAAACGCTGGACTGGAAGAAACACAAGCTGGAATCAAGATTGCTGGGAGAAATATCAATAACCTCAGATATGCAGATGACACCACCCTTATGGCAGAAAGTGAAGAGGAACTAAGGAGCCTCTTGTTAAAAGTGAGAGAGGAGAGTGAAAAAGTTGGCTTAAAGCTCAACATTCAGAAAATGAAGATCATGGCATCCGGTCTCATCACTCCATGGGAAATAGATGGGGAAACAGTGGAAACAGTGTCAGTCTTTATTTTTGGGGGCTCCAAAATCACTGCAGATGGTGACTGCTGCCATGAAATTAAAAGATGCTTACTCCTTGGAAGAAAAGTTATGACCAACCTAGATAGCATATTCAAAAGCAGAGATATAACTTTGCTGACTAAGGTCCGCCTAATTAAGGCTATTGTTTTTCCAGTAGTCATGTATAGATGTGAAAGTTGGACTGTGAAGAAGGCTGAGTGCCGAAGAATTGATGCTTTTGAACTGTGGTGTTGGAGAAGACTCTTGAGAGTCCCTTGGACTGCAAGGAGATCCAACCAGTCCATTCTGAAGGAGAGCCCTGGGATTTCTTTGGAAGGAATGATGCTAAAGCTGAAGCTCCAGTACTTTGGCCACCTCATGACCAGTAGTCATGTATAGATGTGAAAGTTGGACTGTGAAGAAGGCTGAGTGCCGAAGAATTGATGCTTTTGAACTGTGGTGTTGGAGAAGACTCTTGAGAGTCCCTTGGACTGCAAGGAGATCCAACCAGTCCATTCTGAAGGTCAGCCCTGGGATTTCTTTGGAAGGAATGATGCTGAAGCTGAAACTCCAGTACTTTGGCCACCTCATGCGAAGGGTTGACTCATTGGAAAAGACTCTGATGCTGGGAGGGATTGGAGGCAAGAGGAGAAAGGGACGACCGAGGATGAGATGGCTGGATGGCATCACTGACTCGATGGGCGTGAGTCTGAGTGAACTCCGGGAGTTGGTGATGGACAGGGAGGCCTGGCGTGCTGCGATTCATGGGGTTGCAAAGAGTCGGACATGACTGAGCGACTGAACTGAAGTTAATGTATGGAAAGTTCTTAATCCAAACCTTGCTTTTCACCTGTGATAACTGTAATACTGAAGAGCCAATGCCTTCATCTACAAATAAGAAAACACTGGCAGTGCCCTGAACAAAGGAGATCACAGTTGACTGACACCCGAACTGCTCAGGTTCACTTATACAGATTTTTTTTCAATAGTAAATACTACAGTACTACAGGATCCAGGTTAGCTGAATCCACAGTTTTAGAACCTCAGATATAGAGGAATTCCATCTATTTAGGGTAAACTACAAGTTACGTGGATTTTCAACTGCACTGAAGGACTGGCATCCAAGCCCAAACAGTGTTCAAGGATTAATTGCATTTATTTCCACTGTTCTCATCATGTTTCTTTTTTTTTAAATCAGTATGGTTGCCACGTGGTCACAAATGGCTGCTGCCATCCAGGCATCACATCTCCATTTAAATCACTAGCCCTTTTATAATTACCTTCTATATTTCTAGTACCCATTTCATATCTTTACTTTCAGCTATCAACAAGTTATTGTCATTATGCCAGACCTTACAATTTTTATAAGATTAAAATCACGGCTACACATATGAACATAAAAACTATCCGAAAATGTTCTGATTGTAACATTTGTCATGTGTACTTCCTATATGTAGGCTGTATAAATCTAAAGACAGAAAATATAGTGTTTTAGTTTACTAGTTGATATTTATCTTTATATAGAAAAACACACAGTTTATTCAAAACATCAGAATAAGAACAGAAAGGATTTTAATGTAATTCTGCCCTCCAGCATGGAAACACCCTTAGGCATCTTAACTACTCATCTAAGTGTGTGTACCTCAATTTTTTTAGACATCACTGTCATTACAATGCTAATTTCTAGGAGAATAGGTTCTCTCTCTATTTTTCACTTTATTTTTGGCACCTAAAACCTACTGGCAAACTTTGCAAGAGAATGAATAGATATGTCATTTTTCCATTAATGCTTTTAATCATCTTTTTTCTCCAAAATTCACTTTGTTCTATTTACAAGTTTATGTGTGTGTGGAACTGGCTCAGTGGTAAAGAATCTGCCTGCCAATGCTGAAGACATAGGAGATGTGGGCTCAGTCCCTGGGTCAAGAAGATCCCTTGGGGTAGGAAATAGCAACCTACTCCAGTATTCTTGCCTGGAAAATTCCATGGACAGAGGAGTCTGGTGGGCTACAGTCCACAGGTTGCAAAGAGTCAGATGTGACTGAGCACACACTCACATTCACAGAACCATTTACCTCTGCTTCCACAGTCCTGATATTCTTCCACTTTTTTTTTTTTAATGCCAAAGTAAACTTATTTTGCTAAAGAGAAACTGTTGGACTAGAGGAAAACTAAGGGCAGTCTTGATATTGTGCATTTGTGGGGAAAAAACCCTGAGATTGCCAATTGTGTATTTCTCAGAGATATATCTAACGAGTGTTTTGTTTTGCTTTTTAAGTTAAAGGACTTAACTGACTTTGAAACATATGTCTATACATTTGAAAATTAAAGGCAAACTATACAATCTTCTCTATTGGCCACAGTTCATGGAAATGAAACTTATTATTACATACTGAAAATTATATGGACTAAAACATAGAAGGTAAGTATTCATCATAATTTTTATTGTAACCAAAAGCAGGATGAATATGCCACATGAGAAGAAAGGAAATATATTTTCATCTACTTTATGGCATACTAATTTTCAGTTTGAAAAGACCAGACATTTATATATCCTCTTTGAAATCTTCCTAAAGAGTGCAGGAAATCACAGACTTAAAGTACATATAATTTAAAATACACTAAGTGTGTTGAGACTTTATTCTTCATACCATTTTCTAATACATCTTTCTTATATTCAGCTTGTCCCAGTTGGCATTAAAAGTCCAGTTGAAACCATTTCCTTTCAAATTAGTGCTTTGGGCCATCAAGAGATCTTTTTGCCTGAAGGACCCCCTGAAAGACTATGACAGTGAATAAGCTGAGAAAAAAACTATAAGGAATTGACAATTCACCCAAATATTTTTATAAAAACATAAAGTTTTGCCTTTCTTAATTACTATAAAAATGATACCTACCATATTACCAATGGTATTGCCTCATTTACTGACAATAGAATATTCTCTTGGAACTATTTAAAAACAAGGCAAAACAAGCCAAACAACTTTTAGCTTAAATGAAAATGAAATAAATATTCAAGTTTGAGATGTCTTCTACTTGGAAATTGACATGACAGCTTGTTTTCTGTGTGGACGTTTGTTTTGGAGTGTGACTTATCTATAGCATATGGTTGAAAATTTGAAGATGAAATATTTCAGAAGAGCTGTCACTATGATAACACAGTAATCAGGACTTGGGATTGAGCAACAGATTGTTTGGTCTTTTCTGTCTGTTTTCCATGTTATATATGTGCATATATGTGTGTATATATATATATACATACATGTATACATATGTATATGTATGTATTATCAGTTGCTTCAATCGTGTGTGATTCTGTGTGACCCTGTGGACTAGAGCCCACCAGGCTCCTCTGTACACAGTATTCTCCAGGCAAGAATACTGGAGTGGAATGCTGTGTATATCTATGTATGTGTCTCTATATATCTATCTATGTTTTATCAGTAATAAACATAATACATGTTTAAGGAATGGTTGGTAAAATTTTGTAAGGGCTTATTCTGATTCAGCAACTGCCTCTGTAAAGGATTTTATATGTTTTGATTTTGTAAAACTCCTAATCTAAGTATTGATTTATCTCCACCATGTGGAAAAGAAAACCAAGGTGCAAAGTGGTAAGGAAACTTGTCTAAGGTCTCACAGCCAGTAATTGGAAGAACACAGTTTTGAACCCAGCTCTGGGCTCTTATTTTCACTCTACAGAAATGAATAAATGCTAAATAACTCTACCAAATATTTTCAGGAAATTTAAAGTTAAAAAATTAATAGAAATGTTTCAGTAATTATGGTACTGCTACCAAGGGGTTAAGACAAAAAAAAAGTAGTCTCTTGATAGTATAGATGAAATCTTCACACTTTTATGTATTGTTTTTTCTGTCCTATAAATTATAATACAGGTAATGTTCAGGGACGCTGAAGGAAACAGACACATGTAAAATAATAGAAGTAACTTGATGGTTGATAATAAGGGAAGCACCAAGATGCTCAGGATGATAGTTCTGGGCAAAAGCAGATGTGGGTTGTGAAGAAGAATGGATTATGATGCAAGAAGTATGTGAACCTCCGTTAAGTACAGTTGTTGCAGGTTTTCGAGTTCTCTAAGACGTACACACACACACACACCCACACACACACACACCCCTTGGGTGCTGTGGTTATTATTTCTATGGTACAAGGCTGGAAAATGCTCAGGTCCAATTCAAACCATTTTAGAGAAAGCTCTCTCCAGTCTACAAATTGCAGGTAGTTGCTGTGACTAAAAATCTATATCATTTTTATAGCAGCCTCCTTATTTTAACATTTATTGATTTTTTACAGATATGTTGAGAGGAGCTATTTTTCTCAGAATCTAGTCACATGTTAAAATAATAATGTAAAACCAGTATTATTTTAGCTATCACCTTGGGATAAACTGATTACCAGAGCAACCTAGTTGTGATTGGAGTTGAAGTTATTTCAATTGATTTAAAGGCAGAACATACAGAATATACTTAAAATTTCTGCTTCTCCTTCCCCAGTTATATCAATCAAGGAAAACACAGTATAACTCTTTCCTTTTAAAATTTTTATACTTTACTTCTAAAGTATACTAAAGAAGGGAACAAGTTGCATGCAAAGTTCAGCAGCAGCAGTCTGAAAGCAGCCAAAACGACCTTGTTGTCTGCAACAAGAGGCCATGCTTGTTGTCTACAAGCATGGGGCCTGTTCTGGATGAATCAAAAAATAAAATAAAATAGTAAAATTTTCACAGCCAACTATGTTAGGGTTTTCCATTTAGGGCTAGTTGTAAAGAATCTGCCAGCCAATGAAGGAGATGCAAAGATGAGCATTTGATCCCTGGGTAGGGAAGATCTCCTAGAGAAGGAAATGATAACCCATTCTAACTTTCCTGCCTGGAAAATTACATGAACAGAGGAGCTTAGTGGGCTACAGTCCATGGGACTGCAGAGAATCAGACACAACTGAGAGAAGGAGCACATATACTAGATTTTGCTAGGGAATGTGATTAAAAATATTCTTTAGAATGACCATGATTTTATCTTACTAAAGAAAATTCCACTCAACATTCTGACAATATTTGCAACCTACTTTCAAGCCTTTCAGCCCCATTCTTCATCTTGATTTGATTTCTCCCTTGGCTGCTTCCTCCATTAAGATCTGGGCTATACTTTGTACCTATTTTCTTCTCTGCCGTAAACCAGACCACTCTAAGGCAATCGAGTTATCTTTCAAAATTTTATTTCATTCTCTTATCTGTTTCTCTGTAGATTGGAGGTATTTCCTTTCACTTAAATCTAGAGACAGATAGTCCAGAGGGAGTACAGTGTCTCTATGATATTGTCAATACCTCAACCTTCATCCATCTTCCTTCTCCATTATCTTCAGAGCATGTTTTTCACTTTCTAGTTGCAAGACAGTGGCTGCAGCTCCAGCCATCGTATTTGGCTTCCAGAAAGAAAGAAGAAGGAAAGAGGAGGTAAAAGCAATATGGATTTCAGAATCAGCCCCCTCAAAGAGCTTTCTTGAAGACCTCACTCTACAACAACCTTCCTTTTCATAACATTGGTTACCCTAGTTTTCAAGGGAAATGGCAAATTTTTTATTTGTTAAGATTCANGACACACTTAAATAATCTGGAGAAAAAAAAGCAAATTGTGTTGATCTTGGCCACCCACTTTTATAGTCCAGTTTTCTTATAATATAGGGACTATGATTAGTAAAGATATAAAGATATGATGTGTTTTTCTCCATACCTTTTCCCCCCTGCCCATTCCCCATTTTCCAGAGAGTTTGTTTCTCTCTGTTAAAAATCACACATATTTTTTGCACTCTTTGGATTTAGGGACTGCAGTGGTATGAACTTCCCCCCTGTCTCATCCTAAGCAAGTTGGAAATGGCTTAAAGACTGATTTTTCAGTCTTTAGACAGATTAGACTCAGAATATTTAACTACAATACATAGAAAGGAAATCCATCGATATAGAAGATCTTTTAAATCAACTATCCTGGATTATATAGGTTTCCCATGTAGCGCCAGTGGTAAAGAACCCTCTTGCCAATGCAGGAGACATAAGAGATGTGAGTTCAATCCCTTGGCTGGAAAGATCCCCTAGAGGAGGGTACGACAGCCCATTCCAGTATTCTTGCCTGAAGAATCCTATGGACAGAGGAGCCCAGAGGTTTATAATCCACAGGGTTGCACAGTCAGACATGACTGAAGTGATTTAGCACTGTATTGTATCCTGAATTATAGAGAAAAAAATAGTGTATCTAAAGCTTGCATCTGTTTGAAAAGAAGTGGATGTTGGATGATCATGAAATTATAGAAATATAGTCACAGGGCAAATAAAGCAATGCCCATTTCAATGAATGTGTTGGGAATATAATGTGAGCAAGATATGATAACTATCTTATTGTCTGTCTCCTAGTAAGAGACAGAAAAATAAGCTGAAAATAATAATTTACAGCCTTATCTGCATAGTTAGGAATACCAGCCTAGTGTATGTCCAATAATACTTAAATGAGTATGAACTTTTTGTTGACGAGGAAAAGAATATTGCTGGCAGAAAGGTTGTCATAGACAAAGACACAGGAGTAGTAAACAGTATAGTATAATCTAGAAAAAAAAAGCAGGTAGTTTGGTGTAAAACTAAAACTGAGGGTCGGGGGGAGGTGAAGTTAACATGGCAGGGAGGCAGGGAGAAGTCAGCCTATGGGACATTTTGTGAGCAATGCTCTACCCCACCATTTGTTTCCAATCCTGAATTTTTTTTACTATTATACTATTATATATTATATAGTATATTTTACTATTATACTATTTATTCCTCACCTTTTAGCATATTTACTTATTGTGTTTATTGTCTACTTCTTCTAGACAGTAAATTTCAAGAAGACAAATTTGAAGAGCTCAAACCTAGAAACAAATCAGGAGACTCTATCATCCTTTGAGAGAAGCAAGAATCAAGTATAGAGATGGCTGTGATTGGGAAAGAGAAGAGTGGGGAACAGGCAGAGAGGAGGGTAAGGGCAGGCCACTTTTTAAAGTAATAAAACCAGTAGAACTTACTTGGTGATGGGTGAGGTCTGAGGATGAGAGAAGGATGGTTAATGGTTGACAACATTACTCAATTTAATAGACTGTTGGATATATGACTTTTAGAACCATAACAAATTTTGTGCTGGAGGTATAGATTCAGAAACGATTAACATTGTGTTTCATGCTGAAAACCTGAGCATGCATATAAGAGTAGAAAGAGAATAGTTCTCAGAACAAAATCCTGGAATGGATGCACTGTGAGGAGGCTATCTAGGAATGAGGAAATGAAAGGTGTAAGATACATCGAGAGATAGTGTGGACAAAGAAAAAAGGAAAGCAGATTTCAAGAACGGTGAAATGACTCACAACTTTAAAAAGTGGCTGTGAGTTTTTAGCAAGGTAAGCAATAAAATGTGCTTGTTTAATTTGACATTTAGGAAGTAAATCATGATCATAAAAGTGTCTCTGCTGGAGTGGTAGGAACCAAAGTCAAATTCCAGAAGGCTCAGGAATGAATGGGAGTGAGGAGGTTGAGGATAAGCATATGCCCTGTTCAAAGGAGAAGAGCCATCTTGTCTGTTTCCTGGCTTGCTTGTCACTGACAAATTCTTTTGCTGACATATCACCTTTCTCTGATATACTTTGATTTTAAAAAGGACATTTTTTGAAGGATGATAACTTAGCTTGAAAGGCAAAGCATCTCATAATAGAAAATGGAGGTCACATGAAGTATGCCTGCTAAGTCACTTCAGTCATGTCTGACCCTTTGCAAGTCCATGGACTTTAGTCCCCAGGCTTCTCTGTGCATGGAATTTTCCAGGCAAGAAAATTGGAGTGGATTGTCATTTCCTTCTCCAGGGAATCTTCCCAACCCAGGGACTGAACCTACATCTCTTAAGTCTCCTGCATTGGCAGGCGAGTTCTTTACTTTTAGTGCCACCTGGGAACATGTTGTATAATACCTACAAATAATACATCAGGTACCGTTAATACATATCAACTCTTTGCCCTTTCTGGTCCTCCCTCTCCTCCCCCAAACCAGTCTAATTCATGAAGACAGTAGTGATTTAGTAGCAGTCAATAGGTATTCAGCCAAGCTTTGCAAAGGATTTTGGTTTTTGGCTTTTAGACCATGTCTCTGTAGCATGACTAAGTTGATCCTGGATTGCTTGATTTATGCTTCAATTTTTGCCTTGGATGTATTAATAGAACAATCAATCAGACCTTGGCAGGGATCAGAATTGGGCATTAAAGAGCCCAATACAATGAATCATGCATAGATTTGCCCTTTTTTTGGGGGGGATGGTAAACAAATAGACCTGACCTTGATTGTACAAATGTTATATGTGAATGCCCTGTACAGCTTTTTACTATAATTATAATATCTAACTTTCAAAAGCATTAAACAATCTTTCTGCTTTATAATCCTTCTGAAAAATGATACAAAACACATTAAATAGACAGTGTAAAATACACTTAAGCAGGTGGCTCTAAACTCCAGGTGGCTCAGACATTTATTTAGGTTGACAATTATTTAGGCAGCAGCTGAAAAAAGAGATGATCAGGAATGTTATGTTTTTTTCTATTTTGAATATTATGTTTGTTTTTAAACATACATTTCTGAAATTTAAAAAAAATTAAAATTATTTTATAATTGGAGAAGAGGCATACATTAAGAAGAATAATATGATTGAATAGTTTGCAAGGAAAAACACTGTTTTAAGTAAGAGTTATTTATTATTTTATTTGGGAGCTTAAAAAAGAGAATGTTTTATATATGGACATAAAGGTACCTGAGCATCTACAAAAAGGCTTGAGGTAATTTAAGGCCATCCTGAAGATAAATTAAATAACTTTTAATTTACCCAAAGTATATATTTTCAAAGTACATTTGGTTCAGAGTTTTTTTTTTTTTTTTAATCTTTATAACACTAATATTCATTGGAAGGACTATTCTGAAACTGAAGCTCCGTTACTTTGGCTACCTGATGGGAAGAACCTTCCCAATGGAAAAGACCCTGATGCTAGGAAGGACTGAAGGCAAAAGGAGATGAGGGTGGCAGAGGATGAGATAGTTAGATAGCATCACCAACTCAGTGGATACGAATTTGAGCAAACTTCAGGAGACAGTGGATGACAGAGGAACCTGGTGTATGGCAGTCCATGGGGTCACAAAGAGTTGGACATGATTTAGCAACTGAACAACAAAAACAAATATGCTTGTCGTATCAAACAGGGTGGGACGGGAGGGGTAGGGGGGCTTCTCTGGATCAGTGGTAAAGAACTCACCTTCCAGTGCAGGAGACCTGGGTTTGATCCCTGGGTTGGGACCATCCCCTGGAGGAGGGCAGGACAACCCACTCCAATATTCTTGCCTGGAGAATTCCATGGAGAGAGGAGCCTGGTGGGCTATAGTTCATAGGGATGCACAGAGTCAGACTAAGCAGCAGCAGCACGATTGGTGAGAACTGGAAATTCCCATCCAGTGCTATGTTTGTTGCCATGAAATCATTTCATACTGTGGATAAAGACATCCCTAAGGAATCAAATCTGATTGATTGTCTTGGTCCATTCACTTTGTCACTACTTTGTCCACTGAATAGTCGGTTTGAAAGCATGGAGTTCTAAGGGGTTTTGTCAAAAGGGAGAAGTTCTCCAGTATCTGGAATATTTGGTTTTTTTTTTTTTTTTGCTTTCTTTTCATTGATAAGCTTGATGATCACATTTAACCAAATCCTCCTGTATTTAACCAATTCTTCCCAATATAAAGATATTTGAGGGGGAATGAGATTTGCCCTACATGTTTTTCCTACTCCTTGTATACCTT
Organism: Aepyceros melampus; assembly: GCA_006408695.1. Classification (NCBI taxonomy): domain Eukaryota; kingdom Metazoa; phylum Chordata; class Mammalia; order Artiodactyla; family Bovidae; genus Aepyceros; species Aepyceros melampus. Next base: position 21,627 of record SJXQ01007268.1, read on the forward strand.
ATATACCAAGATATTACTGCCTGTTGGTTTTCTCAAGGACTCTAATCTAGTTGAAAACAATAATGTCTGCCTCTTCTGCCCACCACCCTTACAAGCAGTATATACTTAGTTGCTCAGTTGTGTCCAACTCTTTGAGACCCCATGGACTATAGCCTGTCAGGTCCTCTGTCCGTGGAATTTTCCAGGCAAGAATACTGGAGTGGTTGCCATTTCCTTATCCAACGCTTATAGCCAGAACTCTGCTAAAGTCTTTGGATTTTACTCAACGCTCAGGTTATCCCAATTTCTCTGAGCTGCAACTGAATATAACTAGAAAAATATGGTCAAGATTGGTCTGGAGAGAAATTTGTTGAAGGGTGTAGGAAGTATTGTTAGAAATGTTTTTTTTTGTCCAAGGTATTTGTAAAATGTTGGCAACGTTCCTAATTCCTCAAAATTATTATGAGTTTTGTTTTTATATAATTGTATATGAAAGACCCAGAGAAGTGACTTGGAAATGAAAATGCATTATTAAAGGGTTTTATGATACATTGGCCACACACAAAAAAGATTGCTTACTTGCCCCTAGGCCTTCCCTGGTAGCTCAGGTAAAGAATCTGCCTGCAATGCAGGAGACCCTGGTTTGATTCCTGGCTCAGAAAGATCCACTGGAGAAGGGATTGGCTACCCACTCCAGTATTCTTGGTCTTCCCTGGTGGCTCAGCTGGTAAACAATCTGCCTTCAATGTGGGAGACCTGGGTTCAAACCCTGGGTTGAGAAAATCCTCTGGAGAAGGGAAAGGCTACCCACTTTAGTATTCTAGCTGGAGAATTCCTTGAACTGTATAGTCCATGGGAATCTCAAACAGTTGGACACACTGAGCGACTTTCACTTGCCCCTATTTTCCCTTTCCAATCCTTTTGCTTAATTTGTATTTGCCAAACATTTTCTTCTTTTTACCACTTTGTTTCTTATGCAAATCTATTGAGAGATTTCATACTATAAATGTTAAAAAGAAACTCATGAGTTTAGTACTTATGACCCCAGGATGCTAAGAGCATTAAACACTAGACAAGATCAACCTTAATATCAAAATGAGTAGACGGCTGAGTCTCTGGGACCTTTTTGTTTGTCTGTTTTCTTGAAACAGGTGCATAAATAATACATTCTTCAACATTACCCTGAGGTGTAAAGCTTCCGAAGTGGCACAGTGGTAAAGAATCTGCCTGGCAGTTCAGGAGACACAAGAGATGCAGTTTGATCCCTGGGTCAGAAAGATCCCCTTGAGTAGGAAATGGCAAACCATTCCAGTATTCTTGCCTGGAAAATTCCATGGTTAGAGGAGCCTGGTAATCTACAGTTCGTGAGGTCACAAAGAGTCAGACACGACTAAGCACACGCACACACACAAAACGTCACATATATAAATGCTTTAAAGATAATAATTAACATTAATCATAGCATTATGGCAAAGCTAATTTATATTTGATTCAGGCTTGCAAAGATTACTAATATTTATGAAGTATGAGCATCTAATTTTACAGTCTAATCTGGCACACATGGATCAGAGGACACAGGCAGAGCAAGGGTGTGTAAAGCTAACATACCGGTAGTGCCTGGACTTAGTAACTGTATGAAATTAGGCAAGTTACTTGACTTCACTGCACCATCATTTATTTGCTTGTTTGTTTTGCTTTTAACTTGTAAAATGTATCTACTTCATAGGGTTGCTATAAGGATTAAATGAATTTCTGTATTTAAGCCCTACAGTGCCAGGGACATAGTAAATGCTCACTGACTTAATAGTCAATGTCTCATTAAATTCAAACTGCACTTATTAGGTACTTCAAAATTTAAGGGCCTGTAGCAATATCATAGGAATCTTTTAATTAAGAATTTCTACTTAATACCTGGATAGTACAATTCAGTCATTGTTTAAAGCACATAATTGTAGTTTTGTCTTCTGGCAATAGCATTTTATTCTCATTCAATTAAATCTCAAGTTCAAGATTTTCCATTGTTGGGTCATCTGATTTAATTTTAAAATTTAGTACCAAGACAGTTACTCCTTTCTGTCTTTCTGATTAGCTGTAGTTTAAATCCATTTATTTTGAAATATAATAACAATTATTTTTAGAAAAAAGTGACATGAAGCCCCTATCAGAGAAAGAGGAGCTGTTTTTTAGCAGTGGAATGAATCAAATAACCTGTTGACATAGAATATTCCAACATTCAAATTGATCAAAAAATTCTAAAAATCATACTTGGGGTACACAGATTTTTATTTAGTTTCAGAGTTTCAGAGAGTTTGTATTGAATGAGCCTTGTGTAGTGCCTAGCCTAACTGCCCTCACTTCGGGGGAAGTTTCTGACTTACCTAAGATTGTAGTTGGTAGTGGAACTGACATCAGAATGCCTCTCTCTTGATTGGACAAAAGGATTTCCTGCCTTGAGCATCACCTGTTCTTTGAACAAGATGCAGAGGGGTGTTTAAGAACTTGTGGAAAGGTGAATACTGATGTCAATTCACAACTCTGTCTCATGTTTCTCAGTATCTATAAACGCTTTAATATTACTCCAGGGTTTGACACTAATGCTATGCTAAGTCGCTTCAGTAGTGTCTGACTCTGTGCGACCCCAGAGATGGCAGCCCACCAGGCTCCCCCTTCCATGGGATTCTCCAGGCAAGAACACTGTAGTGGGTTGCCATTTCCTTCTCCAATACTAATGCTATACCCAGGCCTATACCTATATTGCTCTTGGTTAGTGATTCCTAGAGGAGAACTGAGTAAATGTTTTTGTATCTTGGCTGGAAGTTTGAGTGCCATTCTCCAAATTGCTTGGTGATTTGGGTCCTTTTCCATATGATGTTCTTTCTGTGGGATAATTCTGTTGATTAGCTATGGGTAACCTTTATGCACTCATCTCACACGCTAGTAAAGTAATGCTCAAAATTCTCCAAGCCAGGCTTCAGCAATACATGAACTGTGAACGTCCAGATGTTCAAGCTGGTTTTAGAAAAGGCAGAGGAACCAGAGATCAAATTGCCAACATCTGCTGGATCATCGAAGAAGCAAGAGAGTTCCAGAAAAACATCTATTTCTGCTTTATTGACTATGCCAAAGCCTTTGACTGTGTGGATCACAATCAACTGTGGAAAATTCTTCAAGAGATGGGAATACCAGACCACCTGACCTGCTTCTTGAGAAACCTATATGCAGGTCAGGGGGCAACAGTTAGAACTGGACATGGAACAACAGACTGGTTCCAAATAGGAAAAGGAGTCCGTCAAGGCTGTATATTGTCACCCTGCTTATTTAACTTGTACACAGAGTACATCATGAGAAATGCTGGACTGGAAGAAACACAAGCTGGCATCAAGATTTCTGGGAGAAATATCAATAACCTCAGATATGCAGATGACACCACCCTTATGGCAGAAAGTGAAGAGGAGCTAAAAAGCCTCTTGATGAAAGTGAAAGAGGAGAGTGGAAAAGTTGGCTTAAAGCTCAACATTCAGAAAACAAAGATCATGGCATCTGGTCCCATCATTTCTTGGGAAATAGATGGGGAAACAGTGGAAACAGTGTCAGACTTTATTTTTGGGGGTCCAAAATCACTGCAGATGTTGACTGCAGCCATGAAATTAAAAGATGCTTACTCCTTGGAGGAAAAGTTATGACCAACCTAGATAGCATATTGAAAAGCAGAGATATCAGTTTGCCAACAAAGGTTTGTCTAGTCAAGGCTATGGTTTTTCCTGTGATCATGTATGGATGTGAGAGTTGGACTGTGAAGATGGCTGAACGCTGAAGAATTGATGCTTTTGAACTGTGGTGTTGGAGAAGACTCCTGAGAGTCCCATGGATTGCAAGGAGATCCAACCAGTCCATCTAAAGGAGATCAGCTCTGGGTGTTCTTTGGAAGGAATGATGCTAAAGCTGAAACTCCAGTAATTTGGCCACCTCATGAGAAGAGCTGACTCATTGGAAAAGACTCTGGTTGCTGGGAGGGATTGGGGTCAGGAGGAAAAGGGGACGACAGAGGATGAGATGGCTGGATGGCATCAGTGATTCGATGTAGATGAGTTTGAATGAACTCTGCGTTGGTGATGGACAGAGAGGCCTGGCGTACTGTGATTCATGAGGTCGCAAAGAGTCAGACACGACTGAGTGACTGAACTGAACTGAACCTTTATGGATCCATCTCTCCTAGCGTCTGTAATCTTTTCTTGTATTCCTTGCCCTTCCTGTGACCTGACTCCCTATGAAATCTCTTCAGTAATAGAATTCTCCTGGCTACTTTACTTCCCAGTGACTGGGATTTGCTATCAATAGCTTCTGCTGGGTGAAGCTTCTTGCTTATTCTGGTCCTTTTTTTTTTACTATCCGATTACTTGAATCTTCTCTGATCACCTCCCTCACTTTTGCTACTAAAGATAATCAAGGGATGTGACCCAACTGGGAACATTGCTGACAGTCCTCTGCCTGACTTTTTACCAGATTCTTTAGATGTCATTTAAGTCTTCACTAGGATAGGACTTTGAAATCTAAGACCTGTTTTCACATATTCAACTTTTAAATCATTATCCATGAAAAAAAAAAAAAAAAAAAAAATGAGGCTGAAGAATCACCCAAAGAAATGGAAATTGGGTTTGAGTCAACCTGTGAAAGAATAGGTTATACTCGAAGGGGAAAACTGTTGTTCTTTCTTGAGTTGAGGAAAGATAACTACATGTGGGTGAGGAATTGTGTGGTGGTGATGGCCGGACTCATCCTAGTGGTTATGATTGGTATTGTTAATATGGTGTCAGCTGTATCTCCAGTTCTGAAAAACATAAATGTCTACTTAGAGAAGTGACTACATCAGTCAGTGAACTCATTTCTAAGTATTACTGTGGCTGAGAATCATTTTCATACACTTGGTTTGGGGATTAAGCTGTCAGTCACAACATTAACTTTATACACTGTGACTTGGAACAGTTGTCTGTTCTATAAAATGGGACTGCTATACTCTGATTTGTAAGGTTATTGTGATGATTTATTGAATTAACATATCTAAAGCCTTTAGATCTATGCCTGACTCATGATGTCTTTAGTAAATATTAATTATAATAAATATTAATTTATGGGAAAATTCCTAGTGTAAGTTATTGGTTTGAAAACCCAGGTTTTTCTTCACAGAATCAATTTAACAGTCAACAGAAAATATTCATAAACTACAACTTTCTCTTTTGTACAATATCAAAGGATTTTTCCAGTTTTATTTCATAATTGGAATAAAGTAACCATGTTCCTGAGAGTTTGTGAAGAGACAGGACTTGGTATAACATAGCTTTAGATGTTTCAGATTCAAGTGGTAATGTTGAGAGCAGAAGTCACTGGTGCTAAGGTGAATTATTCCTAGATAGTCTTATTAGACATTTTGTCAAACAGCAGTTGAAACAAGAAAATTCTAGGTAAGGAGAATATAATGAGTGTTAAGTATGAGTGAATAGTCAGGGAGAAACAAGACAGAAAATGCCAGGGATATAAAAAACTTGGCAGATAAAAGAAGAATAAACAATAATATAATGAGGGAAACTTGATCAATAATTGGAGGAGTCAAAGGAAAATTTTTAGTTCACACATCAGTGAAACCTCTTAGATATCTCTAGGAGAGGTAAGTTATCACGGCATTAACTGCTCCTCCCTTTTGGGAGGTAGTCAAGTTTCCATCAGCCATAAGTGGATCTTCCTTCTTGTATCTATATGGCCTGCCAGATTCTCCTTTAAGACCATAATGATTGATTTTATGTGTAAGCTTGACTGGGTTAAGGGATACTCGGCTAGAAATATGTTATTTCTGGGTGAGCCTGTGACCTGTACTGGTGTCTCTGAAAGAGATTAGCATTTGATTTTGTAGACCAAGTAAAGATCACCCTCACAAATGTGGGCGGCATCATCCAATCTGTTGAGAGCTTACATAGAACAAAAAATAAATAAAAATAAAAATAGAAAGGCAAATTAACTCTCTCTGCTTAAGCTGAAGCATCCATCATGATGCCTGTGAACATCAGGCTTTTGGATTCGGACTGAGACCTATTTTGTCAGAGCCAAGATTTTCGGTCCTTTAGACTCATACTGAATTACACTACCAGCTTTCCTGCTTCTTCAGCTTGCAAGGACTTGCAAGAACTTGGAGCAACTTGTGGGACTTCTTGGTGTCTTAACTGTGTGAACTAACTCCTGTAGTGAATCTCCTTTTCTATCTTACATTGATTCTTTTTCTCTGGAGAACCCTGACTAATTCAGAGCTACTGGCATAAAAGTTGTGTATGAGATAGATTGCAACTGGCGAAACAGTCAAAGTAACTTTTACAACTATACAGTGGTAATTATAGCAAGGATAAAGAGAAAAAGACAAGTACTTAGATTTTTCAAAGAACCAGTAGACTTGGAAATTGTGAATGAAGGAGAGGAATTGATGAGTGAATTATTATGTGAATGGTGGTGTTAATGCAAATGGTAAGTGATATGAAAGAACTGAATGGATTTACAAGTCTGCAGAAATGCAATCTGATTCACAAAGATTCCTCCTTCAAGATAGTTGCAACTTTTTTCACCACTAGAGCAACATGGAGGTGGATAAGTCAAAATCATGCAAAATTTATGACATATCGTATATGTGCAAGGGAGATGCTGCTGAACAGAAAGCTCTCTTTTAAGTGCATTTTGTTGCACAAAATTTTCTCATTGCAATGAGTTCGTTTTTTCTATATTTAGTTCATAGCATATAAAAGCAAATATGGGTCTTTGAACAAGACTCTTTAAAATATTTATGTCTTCTCCCATCACAACTTGTATTATAAGCAAATTGTTATTTAGTTGCATAAAGCTTATATAAATGTGTTGTGAATAACTTTGAGAGGGTTCAGGAAGTTAGTGAACAGTATTGGAAGCATATTTGAAGTAACTAAATTTCAGTACAAAAATATTAACCCACCTTTGCCATGCTATAAGAAGCTTTAAAATAATACTTCACATATATTTAGTTGAACATTTTCATTAGAGATTGCTTTATAATTGAAAGAAAAAACACTTTTGCATGGAAAAATGACAGTAACTACACACTCAATAAGAATTTACTAAGTAACCATAATATGCTCCCAACAGGTACTAGATGTGACAAAAATTGTTGCTTACTCTGTATCCCTTTCTCCCTATTCTTCTTATGAACAGAGCTTTGGTGTTAACCAGAGTAATTGTTTTAAGGCATCTCTCAAAACTGTGTAATGTCTTAACTTCTTTACTCAGGGGAAAAGGCAAAGTTCTTACATAGGCATCCAAAATGTCCTACAGGAAGCTCTGACTCCATCTCCTAGCATTTTCTCACCTCAATGTGTCTGTCCTATTACCCACACCAGATTTCTTGCTTTTTCTCACATGCTTTGTGTTATTGTAATGCAGGACTTTTATACTGGCTATTCCCTCTCTCTGAAATGCTTTACCTGCAGATATTGATAAGATCATTTTCTTCCTCTTACATAACTCTTTGCTTAAATGTCATCTTTGTAAAGAAGGCACTGTAACCATCATCTCTTTCTCTCTCTCTTATTTAAACTATTATATTGATGTATGATTGTCACACAGAAAGGTATACATATTTAATATATACAGTTTGATGAGTTTGGAGATATGTATACAACTGTGAATTCCTCATGCCATCAACACAATCTATGCCATCAACATATCCATCAACTCCAGAGTTTCTTCCCACCCTCTTATCTTCTTTTTCTCCTCATATTCTTATTTTTATTATTGGAACATTTAACATAAGGTCTATCCTCATATCAAATTTTAAAGTATATGATACAGTGTTATTAATCATAAGCAATATGTAGTATGATAGATTTCTAGGCTTTACTCAATTTGCATAGTCAACTTCTGTACAATTTCTCCTTCCTTCTAGCCCCTGCCAACCGTAATTCTACTCTATGTTTTTTGAGTTGGACTATTTTGGAATCTTCATGTAAGTGGTAGTATGTAATGCTTGTCTGTGACTGTTTTGCATAGCATAATGTCCTTTAGGTTCATCTATGTTGTCACAAATGGAGGATTTTCTTTTCTTTTTTTTTTTTTAAGGCTGAATAATATCCCATCAATCTATATCATGGACATATCTTTGTCCATTCATCTGTTGATGGACATTTAGGTTATTTCAATATCTTGGTTATTGTGGGTTGTGCTTCAGTAAACATAGGAATGCAGATATCTCTTCAAAATTCTATTTTTATTTCTTTTGGATATATTCCCAGGAGGAGCAGGATTGCTGGATTTAATAGTAGCTTTATTTTTTAATATTTTGAGGGACCTCCATGCTGTTTTCCATAGCGACTGAAGCAGTTTCCATTCCCACAGAGAGTTCCCCACCCCACTCCAGTACTCTTGCCTGGAAAATTCCATGGATGGAGGAGCCTGGTAGGCTGCAGTCTATGGGGTCACTAACAGTCAGACATGACTGAGAGAGACTTCACTTTCACTTTTCACTTTCATGCATTGGAGAAGGAAATGGCAACCCACTCCATTGTTCTTGCTTGGAGAATCCCAGGGATTGGAGAGCTTGGTGGGCTGCTGTCTATGGGGTCACACAGAGTTGGACATGACTGAAGTGACTTAGCAGCAGCAGCAGAAGAGAGTTCCCACGTATTTCTGTTCTTCACATCTTTGCCATTGCTTGTTTTTTGTTTTTGTGATAATAGCCATTCTAACAGGTGATAAGTGATATCTTGTTGTGATTTTGCTTTGCATTTCCCTGATTTGTGTTTCCTTTGAGTGTGGATAAATAGGTTTCATACTATTTATTGAAGAAACTGTCTTTTTCTTTATATATTATTGGCAATCTTGTCAAAAATTAGTTTATCATACTTGCATTGTTTTATTTCTGAGTTCTCTATTTTGTTCAGTCAGTTTATTTATGTGTTTTTCTGCAAGTACATACTTGTTTGATTACTACAGCTTTGTGTGTAGTTTGAAATCAGGAAATGTGATGACTTGAGCTTTGTTCATCTTGCTCAAAATTGCTTTTCCTATTTAGGATCTTTTGTTTACCATGTATGTAAAAAAGTTCCATTTGTATTTTAATAAGGATTGCATTAAATCCATTGATGGTTTTGAGTTGTAGGGATGTTTTAAAAATATTATTTCTTCAATCCACGAACAGCGTGTATTTTCACTTATTTGTGTTGGATTTAATTCTTTCAAAATTGATTTATAATTTTCAGTTTTTCAAGTCATTTATCTACTTGGTTAAGTTTATTCCTAAATATGTTATTATTTTTATGATATTATGAATGGAATTGATTTCTTAATTTCCTCTTTGGATAGTTTGTTGGAGGTGTATAAAAATACAATAGGCTTTTGTATGTTGATTTTTGTATCCTGTAACTTTACTAAACTTATTTTGGTTCTCTGTTTGTGCATGTGTGTGTGGTCTTTACAGTTTTCTGTCATGTCTTCTGTAGAGATAGTTTTGGTTCTTCCTTTTAAATTTGGATGTCAAATTTTATTTCTTTTTCTTGCCAAATTGATCTGGATAGTTATTCCAGTAAGTACTATGTTGAACAAAAGTGGTGAGACTATGTATGTTTGCCTCCTTTATGATCTTAGAGGAAGAAATTTCAGTTTTTTACCACTGAATATGATGTTAGTTATGGATTTTTCAAATATGGTCCTTATTACATTAAGGTACATTCCTTCTTTGCTTAATTTTGTTGAGAACTTTTATCATGAAAGGATGTTAAACTTTGTCAAATGTTTTTTCTACAACTACTGAGACAATCATAAAATTTTATGCTTTAGTCTGTTAATGTGGCTTATCACATTTATTGCTTTGCTTTTGATAAACAATTTATCATCCTAGGGATAAATCTCATTTGGTAATGGTATATGATCTTTTTAATGTTGTGTTGAATTTTGTTTGCTAATATTTTGTTCAGAATTTTTACATCTATGTTCATCAAGAATATTTTCCTGTAGTTTTCCTGTTTGTCTTTGTCTAGTTTCGGTATCAGGGTAATGCTGGCCTCATTATAATCAGTTTGGCAATGTTCCCTCTTCAAGTTTTTTGAAGGGTTTAAGAAAAGTTGCTATTAATTCTTCTTTAAATATTTGGTAGAATTCACCTATCAGTCACATGGTCCTGGACTTTTCTTTGTTGGAAAGTTTTTAACTACTGATTCAATCTCCTTATTTATCTTTGGTCTGTTCAGGCTTTCTTTTTCTTCTTGATTCAGTCTTGGCATGCTGTATGTTTATAGGAATTTATCCATGTCTTAGGTTGTTCAATTTGTTGGTATATAACTGTTTGTAACTTTTTAAATGATCTCTTAAATTTCTGTGACACCCATTGTAATATATCTTCTTTCATTTCTATTTTTTTTTTTTAAGTCTTCTCTCTCTCCTTCTCTTTCTTGGTTAGTCTGCTGCTAAGTTGCTTCAGTCGTGTCCAACTCTGTGTGACCCCATAGACAGCGGCCCACCAGGCTCCCCCATCCCTGGGATTCTCCAGGCAAGAACACTGGAGTGGGTTGCCATTTCCTTCTCCAATGCATGAAAGTGAAAAATGAAAGTGAAGTCGCTCAGTTGTCTCTGACTCTTCGCGACCCCATGGACTGTAGCCCACCAGGCTCCTCTGTCCATGGGATTTTCCAGGCAAAAGTACTGGAGTGGGGTGCCATTGCCTTCTCCGTTGGTTAGTCCAGTTAAAGTTTATTTTGTTTTTTATGATTTTTTAAATCTCATAGTCAATTTTTTCAAATGTCTTTCTATTCTCAATTTCACTGAATTCTGCTCTAATCTTATTTCCTTCCTTCTGCTAAATATGGGCTTAGTTTGTTCTCTTTTTATAGTTATTTGACTTATAAAGTTTTATTGTATATTTGATATTTCTTCTTTTTAAATGTAGATGTTTGTAGCTATAAACTTCTCTCAGCTTTTAATTTTAATTAGATCCCATTTGTTTATTTTTGCTTTTATTTCCAGTATTCTGGGAGGTGGATCATAGAGGATCCTGCTGTGATATATGTCAGAGAGTGTTTTGCCTATGTTCTCCTCTAAGAGTTTTATAGTTTCTTGTCTTACGTTTAGATCTTTAATCCATTTTGAGTTTATTTTTGTGTATGGTGTTAGAAAGTGATCTAATTTCATTCTTTTACAAGTGGTTGACCAGTTTTCCCAGCACCACTTGTTAAAAAGATTGTCTTTAATCCACTGTATATTCTTGCCTCCTTTGTCGAAGATAAGCTGTCCATAGGTGTGTGGATTTATCTCTGGGCTTTCTATT
>SJXQ01007268.1:33271-104467 GCA_006408695.1 Aepyceros melampus
AGGACTGAAGTGCTGGGCTCCCTTTATGAAGAGTTTCCAAATTAATACTTTGGAGATGGTCTTGGTCTCCAGGAGATGAGTAGTGTTATAACTTAAAGTTGTCCTTTAGGGGAATGTCATTGCTTTCTTAAAGTCAAGCAATCTAACCCATCTTCTTTCATCTTGTTTTCACGAGGCTCAGTTGGAGATTGCAATCAGTTGCTGAAACTTGGTGTTTCTATCACCACTGGCTACATAAAATTACTGGAAGATACTGTCACTTCTCTTTTTATGTGTGTGGAAGATTTTACCGGAAAATGCTAAGGAGGCTTTGTGGCCCCCCTCACCTGTGAATTTTGCAGAGGCCTCCAGGTGACTCATGGTATTCCATGTGACCTCCTGGTTGTCTTAGGTGCCTCTCAGGTGGTTGATGTCTAGACCGTTCCAGCCCAGTTGCTCTCTTTTTTTCTGTTTTGTTTGGCTGGAATCAGTCCTCACCCTCTTCCTGTCTCATGGTTTGACCACATGGATCACAAGGCAAATTAAAGGGGAAGGTGGGGGTCAGGACCTGTTGTGAAGTCAGGAAGGTTCTGTCTCCGAAGAAATTTCTCCCATGGAAGGTGCGCACCAGTTAGGACCAACATTTCAGCAGAGATTTTTATATAGTGAGACCAGGTCTCACACTTAAGAAAAAATTACGATCTCTTTTGAAATGTCTAGTTAGTCCTTTGCGACTTACTTACTTTTTATTTGAAATGATTAAACAAGCCTCCTGGCAGAATTGGCCTCCTTTCTTAATTTTTTTGAATATAAAGAAGCTTAATTGAGTTTAATGTTTCTTAAACCAAAAAAAAAAAAAAAAAAAAGTGAGTAACCAGAAAAAAAATAAATAAATAAACTTCTCTCAGTACTAATAGGTTTTGATGTGTTATATTTTTATTTTCACTTGCTTTAAGATATTTTCTAATTTTTGTTCTGATTTGTTTGACCCAACTGTTGTCCAAAAGTGTGTTGTTTAATTTCCACCTATATGTGACATTTCCTATGCTTCTTTATAACTGATTTCTACCTTTAATCCACGTGGTTAGAAAGGATACTTGGAATGATTTCAATCTTCTTAATTTTTAAGACATTTTTGTAAGCTAGCATATGAGCTACCCTGGAGAATATTCCATGTGTACTTGAGAACAGTGTGTATTCTGCTGCTTTGGGTGGATCATTCTATGTATTTTAAGTTAACTTGTTCTATATCAGTGTTCAAGTTACCTGTTTCTCTGCTGAATTTCTTTTTGGATGATCTATACATTATTGAAAGTAGGGTATTGAAATCTCCTATTAGTATTGTATTGCTGTCTATTTCTCCCTTCATATGTGTCAATGATTTGTTTTATTTATTTAGGTGCTCTAGTGTTGAGTGGAAATATTTCTTGAACTGTGCCTTTGCAAATGCTTCCTTTTAACTAAAACTACTTCTCTTGTTGTCTGTAAAATTCCTGTGTATTTATATGATAAAATATGTAGATTATGCTGCAATAGCATGCAAGTCCTAAATTCATTAGTTCAGTTCAGTGGCTCAGTCGTGTCTGACTCTTTGTGACCCCATGAATCGTAGCACGCCAGGCCTCCCTGTCCATCACTATCTCCCGGAGTTCACTCAGACTTACGTCCATCGAGTCAGTGATGCCATCCAGTCATCCATCCTCTGCTGTCATCCTCTTCTCCTCTTACCCCCAATCCCTCCCAGCATCAGAGTCTTTTCCAGTGAGTCAACTCTTCGCATGAGGTGGGCCAAAGTACTGGAGTTTCAGCTTCAGCATCATTCCTTCCGAAGAAATCCCAGGGCTGATCTCCTTTAGAATGGACTGGTTGCTCTGCTTGCAAGTCCAAGGGACTCTCAAGAGTCTTCTCCAACACCACAGTTCAAAATCATCAATTCTTCAGCACTCAGCTTTCTTCACAGTCCAACTCACATCCATACATGACCACTGGAAAAACCATAGCCTTGACTAGACGGATCTTTGTTGGCAAAATAGTCTCTGTTTTTTAGTAAATTCATAGTTTAACACAGTTAAACAATGATGCTCAAAGTATGATCCATGGATATATAGGAATACCTAAATCTCTTTCAGAGTATCGGTGAGGGCAAACCCACTTTCAAAATAATATTGCCCTTTAACCTTGTTGACATTTGCACTGATGATGCAATGTTATGGATAAGACTGTGGTTTCAAACTGACCTACTATTAGATATCCTATTTTTCATTATATTATTTGGCCAGAATGGGAAAAAAAGGATAATTTCACTTAAAAGTGTCCTTGATGAAGTATAAAAATTATCAATTTTATTAAATTTTGATCCTTGTGCATGCATCTTTTCAACATTCTATGTGACACAATGGGAAGTATACACTTCCACTACACATAAAAGCATGATGATTGTCGTACAGGAAAAGTGCTTGTGCAATAGAGTTGCAGGCTGAATCAGCAATTTTTAAAGAAATATTATTTTTACTTTAATGAATTACTGAAAATCTATGCTTATTTAAAATTGAGTATTTAGCACACATTTTCTAAAATAAATGAATGAAGAAAGTCTGTTGCTTCATGGAAAATAATTGACAACTTTTATGACCAATGATTTGTATTGAGATTTCAAGTAAAAATAATTTAGAAAATCATAAATATCTTCCATAGTGAACTTGACAGCTCCTCATACCCAGAGATTTTGCAGATGAGATTTGTGATGTCAACAACTGTTATTTTAAAATATTGGATAAAAAAAATATCGAAGGCTGAAGATCTGAATAACTCAGTAAACCAGTTTTCCAGATGACCACTGCATGATATTATGTAACTTTGCCTCAGTAAAAATATCTATTTAAAATGTAGGTAAATGTAAAGCAAAACAAACTAAAAAATAAAAATTAATTAAAAATAAATAAATAAATAATAAAAATAGAAAAAAATGTAGAATAGATGACATGTTTTAATAATAACAAAATATAAAAAGTTAATTGGTATGACTTTAGATTCCTTATTGAAATTAACTCTTAAGAAACTGTGATTTGTTGAGTATTTTTGTCTTATACTGAAGAGTAAGAGCCACAATTATCTGAAAAGCCTTCAAAGACTCCTCTTTTTCAACTACATATGTGTGCAAAGCCAGATTTCCTTCTTATTAAAATGTTTCAAGTTATTAATTCTAGAACCAGATAAGAAAATTCAATTTTAACCTACTAAGGCGAAAGTAAAGAAATTTAATGTTACTGGATGCAACTTTTCTCACTAAATTAATTTTTTTGAATATATATTTTATATAAAATATGCTATTTTAAATGTCAATATTTATAAAACTAAGATCATGGCATCTGGTCCCATCACTTCATGGCAAATAGATGGGGAAACAGTGGAAACAGTGGCTGACTTTATTTTTCTGGGCTCCAAAATCATTGCAGATGGTGACTGCAGCCATGCAATTAAAAGACGCTTACTCCTTGGAAGGAAAATTATGATTAACCTAGACAGCATATTAAAAAACAGAAACATTACTTTGTCAACAAAGGTCCATCTAGTCAAGTTTTTCCACTAGTCATGTATGGATGTGAGAGTTGGACTATAAAGAAAGCTAAGTGCAGAAGAATTGATGCTTTTGAAAGTGGTGTTGTAGAAGACACTGGAGAGTCCCTTGGACTGCAAGGAGATCCAAACAGTCCATCCCAAAGGATATCAGTCCTGGGTGTTCATTGGAAGGACTGATGTTAAAGCTGAAACTCCAATACTTTGGCCACCTGCTACGAAGAACTGACTCATTTGAAAAGACTCTGGTGCTAGGAAAGATTGAGGGCAGGAGGAGAAGGGGATGACAGAGGATGAGATAGTTGGATGGCATCACTTACTCAATGGACATGGGTTGGGTGGATTCTGGGAGTTGGTTATTGACAGAGAGGCTTGGCGTGCTGTGGATCATTGGGTGGCAAAGAATCGGACATGACTGAGTGACTGAACAGATAAAAAGTTTAAAATTTAATACATTTCTGTTTTAATTTGAAACATGAATTATTGATAGGTAAATTAATATAAACAAATATTTTTCAAATTCAGTTATTAAGAAAGCAAGGGCGTTCTGAGACCAACATGTTTGAGAACCACTACAAAAATATATTTTTCATTTATGCTGCATCTTTGACATGAGATGATAGAAGACTGTATTTCAATTTGGTATTCATAGATCTGGGATAACAGAGAATTTACTGTCTTGTATTTGTAACATCTGTTTATTGTGAATCCTATTTAAAAAAAAACAGCAAGGAAGCAGGCACATAGAAATATGCTAAATTCTGTGCAATGGTTTAAAAATATTTAGAGACAGGGAAAGCAAGTGAAGGAAGATGTCATTAAGAAGTTTTAAGCAGAAATTGGCACTTAAGTTGGATTTCCAGTTGGGTGACTGCATATAGAGGAGAATGGGTACGAGAGATTATTCATAGAAAAATGACAGTAGGAAGATTCTTCCAGATTTGTCACAAATTGCCTTCATAGTCATGAGAAATTTTGATTCCAGCTTTAATGGAGGGTCTACATTGGCCAATAAGGGAGGATTATATATTCAAAAGCCAAGTAGGATTAGATTGTAATTGATTTTTTAAAAATGAAGCTGGAGTTGAGATTTGATTTACTAAACACAAGGGTTTTGGCTTTGAGGAGGGAGGTGATATGTGTAGCATTTGAAGTTTAGATTGATGTTAATGGTTTATAGGGTGATTAATTGGACAGTTTAGTTCATTTGCTCAGTCATGTCCAACTCTTTGCAGCCCCATGTGTTGCAGCACGCCAGGCCTCCCTGTCCATTACCAACTCCTGGAGTTCACCCAAACTCATGTCCATCGAATCGGTGATGCTATCCAGCCATCTCATCCTTTATTGTCCCCTTCTCCCCTGCCCCCAATCCCTCTCAGCATCAGAGTATTTTCCAATGAGTCAACTCTTCACATGAGGTGGCCGAAGTATTGGAGTTTCAGCTTTAGCATCAGTCCTTACAATGAACACCCAGGACTGATCTCCTTTAGAATGGACTGGTTGGATCTCTTTGCAGTCCAAGCAACTCTCAAGAGTCTTCTCCAACACCATAGTTCAAAAGCATAAATTCTTCGGTGCTCAGCTTTCTTCACAGTCCAACTTTCCCATCCATACATGACCACTGGAGAAACCATAGCCTTGACTAGATGGAACTTTTTTGACACAGTAATGTCTCTGCTTTTGAGTATGCTATCTAGATAGGTCATAACTTTCCTTCCAAGGAGTGTCTTTTTTTAATTTCATGGCTGCAATCACCATCTGCTGTGATTTTGGAGCCCCCAAAAATAAAGTCAGCCAATGTTTCCCCATCTATTTGCCATGAAGTGATGGGACCAGATGCCATGATCTTCGTTTTCTGAATGTTGAGCTTTAAGCCAACTTTTTAACTTTTCTCTTTCACTTTCATCAAGAGGCTTTTTAGTTCCTCTTCACTTTTTGCCATAAGGATGGTGTCATCTGCATATCTGAGGTTATTGATTTTCTCCCAGCATACTTGATTACAGCTTGTGCTTCTTCCAGCCCAGCGTTTCTCATAATGTACTCTGCACAGAAGTTAAATAAGCAGGGTGACAATATACAGCCTTGACGTACTCCTTTTCCTATTGGAACCAGTCTGTTGTTCCATGTCTAGTTCTAACTATTGCTTCCTGACCTGCATATAGGTTTTTCAAGAGGCAGGACAGGTGGTCTGGTATTCCCATCTGTTTCAGAATTTTCCACAGTTTATTTTGATCCACACAGTCAAAGGCTTTGGCATAATAAATAAAGCAGAAGTAGATATTTTTCTGGAACTCTGTTAGAATTGGACATAAGTAAGTAAGTAAAGTCACTCAGTCGTGTCCGACTCTTTGCGACCCCGTGGACTGCACCCCACCAGGCTCTCAGTCCATGAGATTCTCCAAGCAAGAATACTGGAGTGGGTTGCCATTTCCTTCTCCAGGGAATCTTCCCAACCCAGGGATCGAACCCGGGTCTCCCGCATTGGAGGCAGACGCTTTAACCTACATGGTTGGGACAAAAATTGGAAAGGCCAGCTAAGGATTTTTGAACTAATTTTACGTGTTAGTATGAATTTGTAAATAGTGGTGGGGTAGAGTTGTGGGGGACAGAAAAGATTAAAAGAGGAAAAATTTAAGACATAGTTGGAAGAATAGCTAAATCAGTTTTGTTGACTGAGTATTGGGAATGAGATATTTGTCTGTTACTAACTATCCTTTAATATGTATCCTTCTGTGAAGCTTTCTTTCTAATCCCCTACTCAAAAACATTCTTCCCAGTACTTAGTGTCCACAGAGAGTATCTGTCCTAATTTGTATTATGACTTGTTTCCTTGCATGTATATTTAGATGGGTAGATATCTTTTAGATAATTTCCATGTACTACTTGAGTCTAACACAATGCTTGACACAACCATTGTTTAGTACTGTTGGTTGAGTACATGATGTTATTGTAGGAATAAAATTAATGTATCAATTGAACAAGAATGGTTTTTTATTCATTTATCTAAACTTCAGAACATGTGGATAAGTAACATTAAATAAATAGTAAAAATAAGTACATTGGTTGAATTTTTCAGGTTCAACTTGGCCTTATTAAATTTTAAAGGCAGATCTGGAATATATATATATATAATGAGTGTGTGTATATTATATATATAATATAAAATACATAGTATGACATTCTTCTTCCTTCTCTGTTACTTAATAGTGTGGCATATGTTCCTAACAAATATTCATGTGAGTCAATGTAAGAAATGTTCAGACAAAATGACAGTGAAATGTAATATAAACTAAGAAATAAGCCTACAGTTACATATCACTGGACATTTGCCAGATACTTTTCTAACAGCTTTCCACATACTGATAAATTTTATTTTCAACATAACCCTATTATCTCTGCTTTATACATGAAGAAAATGAAATGCAGGATAGCTAGATAACCTGCTCGATGTCAGATGTGTATAAAATGTGTACACAGCAGAAGCAGTATTTGTTTGAGGCAGTCCATACTCCTGATATCTGTCTTTGAAACTGAGATTTTCCTACTATGACTTTACAAAGTTTAAAAAAAAACCTCATTATAATGTTGTTAAATTCTATATGATGGTACTTTATATTTGTAAAGAGTGATGTTTTTCTCTTTCAAAAATAGGCAACTGGCTTTTGCCTAATGAAGAGTACAAAAATAATTCACAGTTGCTTACAAGAATCCCATGCATTTGTAGATCCCCAAAACTCAAATACTTATTTCACAATGAAAATAGAAAGATAAAGTTTTAAAATCAGAAGATAATAATGCATAACTCTCCTGTGTTGATTTAGAAACTAAATTCTAGAGTACAAATACAGAGTTGGATATGTAAATGATTCATAGCCTATGTGGATCTTGAAAATAGCAAAAGGCTCTTACTAAAAAAAAAAAAAAACATATTATACACTAAGAATTTCTCAAAAAAATGTGAACATGAGAGCTACTAAAATCATAAATGCATCATCATTATTATCATTATCATCATCATTTTCATCAGTTGCTTTTTTTTAATATAGATACTGGGTTCATGATTCTGAATTAAATGTTGTAAATCCATAAAAATATTTTTAAAATTGCAAAAAAGCTTACAGGCTTAAAAAAGAGCCTGTATATTTCTAGAGGTTTAGAACAGCTGCTTATTTATTGATTAATGCTTAAGTTTCCATTAATCAGAAGTATAATGTTTAAAATTTTTATTTTTAAAATTTCAAAATAGTTTATATATATATAAATCCTATATGAAAGAATTAACATAGATTTTAAATTATCTACTGAATGTTGGAGACTTTGACTCAATATTCATAACCAATTAAGTTTCCCTATATAGAGAGTTGACATTCATACTTTAAAAAATCAAAGTGCCTTTTTTCTTTATTGCTTTGCTGTGGATATATTTTTGATTTTTAGACAGATAGTATTTTTTTCCCACAAAAGTGTTGAGATTTGAAATAAAGAAGTAAAAATGATTATCTTTATATACTTGTGTACAATTAAATTCAGTAATATATTTGTTCTTTTGAAAAGAGAAAGTTTGTTTTTTAAAAGAAAATGTATTCAGTTTACATTTTATGAAACTAACAACAACAACAAAATAAAACAGTTGTTCTAATTTTAATTGGTATGTTGAGCAATAGGTTAGAATTCAAATAATCACTCTGATTGTTTTGAGAGTCAGTAAAAAGTAGATCAGTTCCCAATAAACTTGAGAAATATATGATGCACAGGTAGACTTTTCTATGTAGAATGGATATGCTTGAAAATTTGTCAGATATTTGAGTTTTTTAAAAATTGAATTAGATTTCAGTGGTTAGATGAGGTTAAAATTAAAATAGTTCTGATCTAAAAAGTGTTTCTAGTACTTTCAGAATAATAACTATATAAATGTGCATGTTTAACATAGTATATATTTATGTATGTCTGTGTATGTTTTGAATACAAAATAGATGAGTATATACTACTCACTTAATTTCAGTTTTCATTGAATTATCCTGGTTTTTGAAGACCTAAACAAAATCACATAAATATTTGTAAAGACATTAGATGTCTTACGTGAAGATGTTCTTCTCTTTAAAAAACAAAATTAATGTGTTTTCCTTTCAAATGAGTACATTAAGAGATAACGAATTGCATCTCAAGACCACTTTGGTATTTTTAAAATTGGGATTTTCCCTCCCTGGAGTGTCAGAATCATCTAGTTCAGTTATGTGGGATTTAACCAAAATCCATAGATGATGCTGATACATGTAGAAACCAAAAATGTGTTGCTTTATTTCATTTCAAGTAATCCTAATTTACAGAGAGCTCATAGTACATTCTGTACACTGTCTTGGATTCCAATGACATTTGACTCTAGCACCTTCAAACTCTGGCTTGCTGAGTAAGCATCTCAGCTCTAGTCTGTGGGGCTCCTCCACCTAGAATAGGCAGCCCCACATCCAGAGGTTTTGTGTCCTCCTCCAAGACTTGAATGACATGCCATAATCAGTAGGAACATGCAGCCAAAATTTGAGAGATCACTTAGCCAGAAGCAATCAGAAATGCAATGGAATTTGTCTACTGTCAGGAGTAATTTGATTAATGGAAATAAGCACCAAGGTAAATGTAGCCTCTCTTCTGTCTCTCTCAAAGACTATGCATCTGAGACATGGCCTCTCCATTTAGGGTACCTGGATATGTACCATTTGGCTGAATTGTATTGTTTTGGCTGAACTGATTGTATTGTTTCATGGCTCATCAAGAGACCAGTAAAGTGCTTCACATCCTTCCCTGTTTCACTAATTTTTATGCCCACTTTTTTTTTTTAAAGGAACTCAGTCTAGAACATTCTATACCCCATTTGGAAGAAAAACATCTATTGTATTATGTCATATATGCTTATATTGGGAAGGTGTCTTTAACTTATGTCTACCATAATGAAATGAGTCACAGGAAAAAAACAAATAAACAAAAAAAACCCACAAATTTTATATTATAAGAGGTAAGAATGCAGAAACCAAAAGTTGTATACGGAACAAAAATTAGCTCCTCATGATGTGTGATCCTCTTAATGTGCTGTTGAGTTTGCTTTACCAGTACTATGATCCACCTGCCAGAATACTGGAAATAAAAGCAAAAATAAACAAATGGGATCTAATTAAAATTAAAAGCCTCTGCACAACAAAGGAAACTATAAGCAAGGTGAAAAGACAGCCTTCTGAATGGGAGAAAATAATAGCAAATGAAGCAACTGACAAACAACTAATCACAAAAATATACAAGCAGCTTATGCAGCTCAACTCCAGAAAAATAAATGACCCAATCAAAAAATGGGCCAAAGAACTAAATAGACATTTCTCCAAAGAAGACATACGAATGGCTAACAAACACATGAAAAGATGCTCAACATCACTCATTATCAGAGAAATGCAAATCAAAACCACAATGAGGTACCATTTCACACCAGTCAGAATGGCTGTGATCCAAAATGGGCCAAAGAACTAAATAGACACTTCTCCAAAGAAGACATACGAATGGCTAACAAACACATGAAAAGATGCTCAACATCACTCATTATCAGAGAAATGCAAATCAAAACCACAATGAGGTACCATTTCACACCAGTCAGAATGGCTGTGATCCAAAAATCAACAAGCAATAAATGCTGGAGAGGGTGTGGAGAAAAGGGAACCCTCTTACACGTTGGTGGGAATATCTTTTTTCATCCCCTTTCTTTCAGTCTGTTGTGTCCCTAAGTCTGAAGTGGGTCTCTTGTAGGTAGTATATATATGGGTCTTGTTTTTATATTCTTTCAGCCAGTCTACGTCTTTTGGATGGAATATTTAATCCATACATATAAGGTGATTATCAGTATGCATGTTCTTACTGCCATTTTCTTAATTGCTTTGGATTTGTTTTTGTAGGTATTTTTATCTTCCCTTCCTCTTTTGTTCTCTGCTATTGTGATTTGATGGCCAGTTTTAGTGTTGTGTTTGGATTCCTCTTTCTTTTGTGTGTGTGTATCTATTGTAGATTTTCAGTTTGCAATTATCATGAGGATTTGATATAAAGGGCTTCCCTGGTGGCTCAAATGGTAAAGAAACTGCTTGCAATGAGGAAGTTTTGGGTTCAGCTCCTGGGCAGAAAGCTCCCATGGAAAAGGAAATAGCAATCCACTTCTGAAGAATTCCATGGACAGAGGAGCCTGGCATACTACAGTCCATGTGGTCACAAAGAGTGGGACAAAACTGGACAACTAACACTTTCACTTTGATATAAAAGTCTACATATAAACACGATTGTTTTAAGTTGCTGGGCTCCTAATTTCAAATGCATTTCCAATATCCTGCATTTGTGCTCTCCTCTTCCCACAATGACTGGTTTTGTTATCGTATTTGTGTGCAGATGATTTCCTACTTTTACTTTATGTTTGCCTTCATTTCTTCATTTACTGGTAAGCTTTTCCATTTGTAATTTTCTTGTTTCTTAAAGTGGCTTTTTCTTTTCTGCTTAGAGAGTTTTCTTTGGCATTTGTTGCAAAGCTAGTCTGGTGGTGCTGAATTCTCTTAGCTTTTGCTTGTCTGTAAAACTTTGGATTTCTCCATCAAATATCAATGAAAGCCTTGATGGGAAGAATATTCTTATTTTTTTAATTTATTTATTTTATAATTGAAGGATAATTGCTTTACAAAATGTTTTTGTTTTCTGTCAAACATCTGTTGTTTCTGTCAAACATCAACATGAATCAGCCATAGGTATAGGTAGAATGTTCTTGGTTGTAGGTTCTTCCCTTTCATTGCTTTAAGTATAACGTGCCACTTCCTTCTGGCATGCAGAGTTTCTGCTGAGAAATCTTCTGATACCCTAATGGAAGTTCCTTTGTATGCTGCTGCTGCTGCTGCTAAGTCGCTTCAGTCATGTCTGACTCTGTGCGACCCCATAGACGGAAGCCCACCAGGTCCCCCATCCCTGGGATTCTCCAGGCAAGAACACTGGAGTGGGTTGCCGTTTCCCTCTCCAATGCATGAAAATGAAAAGTGAAAGTGAAGTCGCTCAGTCGTGCCCGACTCTAGCGACCCCATGGACTGCTGCCTACTAGACTCCTCCGTCCATGGGATTTTCCAGGCAAAAGTACTGGATTGGGGTGCCATTGCCTTGTATGCTATTTGTTGCTTTTCCTTTATTGCTTTTAGTATTTTTTTTACTTTAATGTTTGTCGATTTGATTACTATGTGTCTCAGTGTGTTACTCCCTGGGTTTATCATGCTGGGGACTCTCTCTGTTTCCTGGACTTGGGTGACTGTTTCATTTCCCATGTTAGGGAAGTTTTCAGCTATTATCTTTTCAGTTGTGCTCTTTGTCCTTTTTTCTCTCTTTTCTCCTTCTGGGACCCCTATAACACAAATGTTGGTGCGTTTAATATTGTCCCAGAGGTCTCTTAGACTATCTTCATTTCTTTTCACTCCTTTTTTCTTTATTCCATCTTGAGGCAGTGATTTCATCCACTCTGTCTTCCAGGTCACTTATTTGTTCTTATGCCTCATTTATTGCACTATTGATTCCTTCTACTATATTTTTTCATTTCAGCTGTTATATTGTTAATTAATGTTTGTCTGTTCTTTAGTTCTAAGTCTTTGTTAAACATTTCTTGTGTCTTCTCAGTCTGTACCTCTATTCTTTTTCCAAGATGTTGGATCATCTTCATTATCATTACTCTGAATTCTTTTTCTGGTAAATGCCTATCTCACTTCACTTAGTTATTCTTTTGGGATTTTATCTTGTTCCTTCATCTGAGACATATTCCTCTGCTGTCATATCTTGTCTACTTTTCTGTGATTGCCATTTCTCTTCCTCAGGATTCAGGGCTGTAGCTCTTTCTTCTTTTGTCTTCTCTCTGGTAGAAGAGGCTGTCTAAGAGTCTTTGGCAGGTTTCCTGATGGGAGGGCCTGGATTCTGCTCACTGTTGGGTCTTGTCACTCTGGTGGGTAGGCCCAAGTTCAGGAAGCTGCTTATTTGCTAATGGATGGGGATGTGTTACTACTCTGTTGGTTGTTTGGCCTAAAGCATCCCAGCACTGGCCTACAGGCTTTTGGATGGGGATAAGTCTGGGGGATGGTAGCCTACATAAGGGCTTGCACCAATGAGTAGTTACCAGAGCTACGACTGCCAGTGTCTTTTTCCCTTGTAGTGAACCACAACCATTCCTCACCTTTGTAGGATACCCTCTAATACTAGTAGTTCTGGCCCAATGTCTTATGAGCTCACTTCTTTTTTCCTTTTGGTCCTGATGCACACTAGACCTTGTGTGTACCATCTAAGAGTGGAGTTTCTGTTTCCCTCAGAATTCCTGTGGAATTCCTGCAATCAAACTCCACTAGTCTTCAAAGTCAGATTCTCTGGGGGCTTCTCGTTCACTGTCAGACTCTAAGGCTTGGAAGCCTGCTGCAGGGCTCAGGACTTTCACTCCTATAGGAGAACTTCTGTGGTATAACTATTTTCATTTGTGGGTTGCCTACCTGGCAGGTAAGAGACTTGATTTTATCATGATTGTACCCCCTCTTATCATCTCATTGCACCTTCTTTGTCTTTGAGTGTAGGGTATCTTTTTTGGTAGGTTCCAGTATGTTTCTGTTGTCGTTTTGTCAATAGTTGTTCAGCAGTTGTGATTCTGGTGTTTTTGTAAGAAGCAGTGAGCTCATGTCCTTCTACTCTGCCATCTTGTTGGCAAGTCCTCTAAGACACTCTTTTCAGTGCCAAGAAGCAATTTAAGATTATTGAAAACATTAAAATCATTTGATATGGTGCATTTAAAAATTTTAAATTTTATGCTGGAGTATAGTTGATTTGATATCAAGGAAATCAATCCTGAATATTCATTGGAAGGACTGATGTTGAAGTTGAAACTCCAATACTTTGGCCACCTGATGCAAAGAACTGACTCATTTGAAAAGACTCTCATGCTGGGAAAGATTGAAGGTGGGAGGAGAAGGGGACGACAGAGGATGAGATGATTGGATGGCATCACCAACTCAATGGACATGAGTTTGAGTAAACTCTGGGAGTTGGCAATGGACAGGGAGGCCAGGCGTGCTGCAGTCCATGGCAAGGCAAAGAGTCGGACACGACTGAGTGACTGAATTGAACTGAATTTATAGTTGATTTACAATGTTGTGTTTGTTTCAGGTGTTCAGGTTTTAAAGGAACTTCCATATTGTACTTCATAGTAGTTGTACCAATTTACATTCCCAACAGTAGTGTAGAAGGGTTCTCTTTTCTCCACACAAAATGATGCATTTTTGAGGAGAACATAGGATATCTTTTTTTGATTCTAACTCATGAGTCTCTCTAGAGATCAAATTCAGGATGCAATTAATTTATTTACTTGGAAGCTTATACAAAAATAAAACAAATCTGAAAACAACTTATTGTTGTAAAACATGACTTTTGAATAGCATCTAAAGGACTAAAATATTTCATTATAGGTCATTTTAGTCAATTGTTTTATTCCTAGTTTAAATGTATACTACACAGATATCATATCTTGCAGTTTTGGTGTAAGAACATGAAGGCTTCTGATAGTCATAGCTAAAGCATAGAGAAAAAAGTAAAAATGAAAAGGTACTAATTTGAAAAGGAAGAGACAAAAGTATTATTATTTGCAGATAGATAATATGATCAAATGTGTAAAGAATCTAAGAGAATCAACTGAAGATTTTTAGGAACATGAACAACTTTACTAAGTTAACTGGGTACAAAATAAGTAGGCAAAATTACAAATTTCACTGTATATATAATAAAACCATTATGATGACAACCATTATGGAAAAATGTTTCTTTAAAAAACCAAGCCAAAGAATTTCCAGTTATGAACTTGATAAGAAATTTAAGAATTATTTGAAAAGCATAAGCCTGATGTATATAATGAAAACTGATTCAATGAAAAAACTGCCTTACACAAGCATAGAAAAATGCTATCAGTCCTTTTATTAATTTGTGCATTTAATATACTCAATCAAAACAATTTTTTTAGAATGAAATAATTCCAGTTGAGCTATTTCCAGTCTTAAAAGTTGATGCTGTTAAAGTGCTGCACCCAACATGCCAGCAAATTTGGAAAACTCAGCAGTGGCCACAGGACTGGAAAAGGTAAGTTTTCATTCTAATCCTAAAGAAAGGCAAGGACAAAGATTGTTCAAACTACCGCACAATTGCACCCGTCTCATATGCTAGCAAAGTAATGCTCAAAATTCTCCAAGTGATGCTTCAACCATACATGAACTGTGAACTTCCAGATGTTCAATCTGGATTTAGAAAAGGCAGAGGAATCAGAGATCAAATTGCTAACATCTGTTAGATCATAGAAAAAGTAAGAGAATTCCAGAAAAATATCCACTTCTACTTCATTGACTATGCTAAAGCCTTTGACTGTGTGGAAAATTTTCCACCAAACTGTGGAAAATTCTGAAAGAGGTGGGAATACCAGACCACCTTACCTGTCTCCTGAGAAATCTGTATGCAGGTCAAGAAGCAACAGTTAGAACCAGACATGGAACAATGGACTGGTTCCAAATTGGGAAAGGAGTATGTCCAGGCTGTATATTGTCACAGATGTATGCAGAGTACATAATGAGAAATGCCGGGCTGGATGAAGTGCAAGCTGGAATTAAGATTGCTGGGAGAAATATCAATAACCTCAGATACACAGATGACACCATGCTTATGGCAGAAAGTGAAGAGGAACTAAAGAGCCTCTTGATGAAAGTGAAAGAAGAGAATGAATAAGTTGATTTAAAACTCAACATTTCAAAAATGAGATCACAGCATCTAGTCCCATCACTTCATGACAAATAGATGGGGAAACAATGGAAACAGTGAGAGACTTTATTTTCTTGGGCTCCAAAATCACTGCAGATGGTGACTGCAGCCATGAAATTAAAAGACGCTTGCTCCTTGGAAGAAAAGTTACGACCAACCTAGACAGCATATTCAAAAGCAGAGACATTACTTGGCTGACAAAAGTCCATCTAGTCAAAGCTATGGTTTTACCAGTAGTCATATGAGAGTTGTATGATAAAGAAAACTGAGCGCTGAAGAATTGATGGTTTTGGACTGTGGTGTTGGAGAAGACTCTTGAGATTCCCTTGGACTGCAAGAAGATCCAATCAGTCCATCCTAAAGGAAATCAGTCCTGACTATTCATTGGAAGGACTGATGCTGAAGCTCCAATACTTTGGCCACCTGATGCGAAGAACTGACTCATTGGAAAAGACCTTGATGCTGGGAAAGATTGAAGGCAGGAGGAGAAGGGGAAGACAGAGGATAAGATGATTGGATGGCATCATCGACTCAATGGACATGAGTTTGGGCAAGCTCTGGAGTTGGTGATGGACATGGAAGCCTGGCGTCTGCAGTCCACGGGGTCACAAAGTGTTGGACACGACTGAGTGACTGTGCTGAACTGAACATCATTCAATTCTTCTGAAAAAATTAATATATAAAAGATCTTCTTCCAGCAACATGTTGGACTATACACTTGAAAGGTTTTCCTATTACATTATAATAGCATCCTGGGTAAAATATAGGCATTCTGGATAAACTATAAGACTTTTTTTTTTTTAAGTTTTGCTGAGCTTTCAGTATAGTGAAAGAAATTTCCAAGAGCCAAAATAAAGACACAGCAATATGAAACCTGAATTGTGAGAGGTTACTAAATTCTTAAGAGAAGATTCCATTGGATTTAAATGCCAATGCCAACACTGATATAGGGAGGCAAAATATAGATCCTGCTCCAAAGTAAAGCAGCTGAACTTGAGACTCCAATAATTAATCAGAGTCATGAACAGGCTAAAGTGGTCTCATAGCATCCCCAGTTATTATTAGAAACAAGCAAAATGACATGTTTTCCTCTTGGAAAATTTTATTTAGACCTTCATGATTCCATATATATTGAATTCAATAAATTATGTGGACTCAAAATATCAAACAAAGAAAAATCCAATGAGTAACAGTCAGGAAAATGGTAACAAATTTAGACTTCCAAGAAGATTAGATAAAGATTATAAAATATGTAAATTACTGATATGATATTTTAAAATGTCAAAATAAACAAGATACAATCAAAATGATCAGGTAAATTTGAAAGTAAGTAAAACCTCTAGAAATGAAAAATTATAGAAAAATTTAAACATTAGTTGTTTAGTTAAACAATAGACTAGCTACAGAAAAATGTGGACAATAAGCATGAGGTAGAAAGGAAGATGGATATGAGGCAATTCCCAAGAATGAGGCACAAAAAGAGTAAGAAAGAAAGTAGGAAGAAGAATTTAAGAACTAACATATACCTAAGAAGATTTCAAGAAAGAATGGAGGCAATATAATATTCAAAGAGATTATAGCTTGGAATTTCCAGAATTAATAAAATACATGAATATCTAGCTATAAGAAACACAACATGTACCACACAGGATAAACAAAAACAAAACCCCCCAAATCCATTTCTAGATATGTTCCTGAGAAACTTGAAAAAACACCATAGGTTTAAAAAAGATAAATCTTAAAAGTAGCCAGAAAGAAAGGACAGGTCACTTATAAAGGAATAATATATAGGGCCAGAGCAAAGACTTCTCAGAAGCAGCCCTGGAAGAGAAGAAATGGAATAATATGTTCGAAGTGCTTAGAAAAAATAACCTTCTAAAGTTGCATAGCAAAATTTTATTTCAAGAATAATGGTTTTTGGTCTTCCCTGGTGGCCCAGTTGTTAACAATCCACCTTGCAATGCAGGGGACAGATTCTACTCCTGGTCCAAGAAGATTCCATATGCCACAGAGCAGTGAGGACCAGAGACTGCAACTATTGGCCCACACGCTGCAACAGTTGATGTATGTGCACCTAGAGCCTGTGCTTAGAAACAAGAGAAGTCAGCGCAATAAGAAGCTTGTACACCTCAACTAGAGAGTAGCCCCAGCTCACCACAACTAGAGAAAGCCTGAGATCAGTGATGGAGATCCAGCATTGCGAAAAATAAATTAAAATTTAAAAAAGAATAATTCTTTAAAAAAAAAAAAACATCTTTAGATAGCAAAACTTATGAGAGTTATCTACCAAGAAACCTAAACTAAGTCTTCTAGAGGATTCATTTCAGAAATAGGAAAAATGACCCCAGCAGGGGTGTCAACAATATGTAAAGAAATAGTGACTATATATAAACATGTAGAGAAGTTTAAATGAAAACTGCCTGATATCAACAATAACAAAAAAAATTGCTTAGTGGAGTTAAAAATAAAGTATTAAGAGGGAAAGAATTACAACTGTAACAGAATGAAAAGCTTGACAAATTCTTTTACCACAAAACAACTTACAACTGGATGAAATTGAAAAATAAAATATTCACAAATCAGAGAGAATTAACAAGTAAGACATATTTGTGGAAACCTGCTAAATAGTAGGGAGAATGTAGAATTCTTGCATTCTCATACAGACAGGAAAATATGACTCATTCTTAGGGTGGTTAGAAGGCAATGGCACTCCACTCCAGTACTCTTGCCTGGAAAATCCCATGGACGGAGGAGCCTAGTAGGTTCCAGTCCATGGGGTCGCTAAGAGTCGGACACGACTGAGCGACTTCACTTTCACTTTTCACTTTCATGCATTGGAGAAGGAAATGGCAACCCACTCCAGTGTTCTTGCTTGGAGAATCCCAGGGACAGGGGAGCCTGGTGGGCTCCCAACTATGGGGTCGCAGAGTCGGACACGACTCAAGCGACTTAGCAGTAGCAGCAGTAGGTGTGTTATAATGTTGCATTTAGTATGAAATTATTTCAAAGCAGTTATGAGTTCAGAGAATTAAAGGGACCCATATTTAAAGATTAAAGGAAAATACAATAAACAAATAGTGAATATCAATATAAGCAGAAATTATTTAAAAGAAGCTAATGGTGATTTGAGGATTGAAAAGCAATATAATCAAAATGAAAATTTCAATTTGCTCAACAAAATATTTAAGTGCTAAAAAAATTAGTGAACTTGGGCTAGATCCATAGAAGTACTAAAAATTTAAGAACATAGAGTAAAACACTGAATAAAGATTAATAGCACCTCAGAAATCTGTGGAACAGTATCAAATGTACCAGCATACATGGAGTGGATATTTCAGAGAAAAGCAGAGGAAGAAAGGGGAGAACAATTATTTGAAAAACAGTGGTTGGCTTCCCAAATTTGATTAACAGGAAAAAATGTTGACTTAGACTTTCAAGAAGTTTGAAAAGCTAGAGAGAAAATCTTTAAAGAAGCAAGAGAAAAAAGATTCATCAGGTACAGTCACACTTAAGCAATATTGTGGTTTCAGTTCCAGACCACCACAATAAGGCAAATATTGCAGTAAAGCAAGTCACACAAAATTTTTTTGTTTCCCATTACATGTAAAAGTTATGTTTATATGTCTATACTATACTGTAGCTTAAGTGTGTAATAACGTTATGTCAAAAACAACAATGCACCTACCTTAATTAATTTTATTATCATTTGGAATTTTTGTATGTATTTTAAAAATATTTTTTATTGAAGTATAGTTGATTTACAATGTTGTACCAGTCTGTGCTGTATAGCAAAGTGACTCAGGTATACATACATACATATATATATATACACACTCTTTTTAATGGTTTATTATAAGATATTGAATATAGTTCCCTGTACTGCACATTAGGACCTTGTTTCTCATCCATTCTAAATGTAATAGTTTGCATCTACCAATCCCAAGTTTCCAGTCTCTCTCTTCCCCTCCCCCTATCCCCTTGGCAACCATACATCTTTTCTCTGTGTCTGTGAGTTTGTTTCCATTTTGTAGATAAGATTCATTTGTGTCAGAGTTTAGATTCAACATATAAGTGATATCATATGAATTTTTCTTTCTCTTTTTTTAAAAAATATAAATTTATTTATTTTAATTGGAGGCTAATTACTTTACAATATTGTATTGGTTTTGCCATACTTTGACATGAATCTGCCACAGGTGTACATGCGTTCCCCATCCTGAACCCCTCTCCCACCTCCCTTCCCATCCCATCACTCTGAGTCATCCCAGTCCATCCCAGCTCCGAGCACCCTGTATCATGCATCAAACCTGGACTGGCGACTCGTTTCACATATGATAATATGCATGTTTCAATGCCATTCTCCCAAACCATCCCACTCTTGCCCTCTCCCACAGAGTCCAAAAGACTCTTCTATACACCTGTGTCTCTTTTGCTGTCTCGCACACAGGGTTATTGTTACCATCTTTCTAAATTCCATATATATGTGTTAGTATACTGTTTTGGTGTTTTTCCTTCTGGCTTACTTCACTCTGTATAATAGGCTCCAGTTTTGTCCACCTTATTAGAACTGATTCAAATGTGTTCTTTTTAATGGCTCCATTGTGTATATGTACCACAGCTTTCTTATCCATTCGTCTGCTGATGAACATCTAGGTTGCTTCCATGTCCTGGCTATTGTAAACAGTGCTGCGATGAACATTGGAGTACACGTGCCTCTTTCAATTCTGGTTTCCTAGGTATGTATGCCCAGCAGTGGGATTGCTGGGTCCTATAGCAGTTCTATTTCCAGTTTCTTAAGAAATCTCCACACTGTTCTCCTTAGTGTGCATACCCACCAACAGTGTAAGTGGGCTCCCTTTTCCTCACACCCTCTCCAGCATTTATTGCTAGTAGACTTTTGAATAGCAGCCATTCTGACTAGTGTGAAATGGTATCTCATTGTGGTTTTGATTTGCATTTCACTGATAATGAGTGATGTTGAGCATCTTTTCATGTGTTTGTTAGCCATTCGTTTGTTAGCCATTGAAACAGTTGAGCTATTTCAAATCCTGAAAGATGATGCTGTGAAAGTGCTGCACTCAATTGGCCAGCAAATCTGGAAAACTCATCCTTAGTGCCCTGACTGGGCATTGAACCCAGGCCCAAGCAGTCAAAGTGCTGAGTCCTAACCATTGAATGGCCAAGGAAGTCTCAAATTACTTTAAATTTTGCAGTTTCAGTTGTTCAGTTTTTCATTCAAGGATTCAGAGAAACTCTAAATTGCTTTACCATTATATATTTGCTTTAAATAAATGACTATTGGAGAACCGAAGGGAGAATGACAAGGGTCAAAAAATATGTAAAAGTTACATTAAAGATAAAGCATAAATTCAATACATTTGAGACCTAACCTCATAAAGGTTAAAATAATAAATATTAATAGAGTCTGTGAAACTTAGAATCTGTTGATTGATTAAAGCACAAACTCCACTATTACTTTGAAGAGGAAAAAACTTAAAAATCAAATGATACTAAATACTTAATACCAAAACAAGGACAACACAGAGGCAGGCCCAAACAGAGCAAGAAAATACAATACAGGAAATAATTAGAGGTGACAATGTTAATGTCACCGAGATCTTTGTCATTAATATCAATATTGATATACTTGAGAATTACAGAAATAAAGATGTTAAATTTGAGAAAGAAGTTCAATATACATAAGAAACACATTGAATTTATAATTAAATATAGAAACCCTTGAACTAAATTTCAAATGGCATAAACACGAGTAAAGAATGTAACGTTATGAAGCAACATGAATAGAAACACGGCAGCACTGAAGTTTCCCCTGAATGCTGTGCTTGAGCTGAGTTGCTTCAGTCGTGTCTGACTCTTTGTGACCCCATGGAGCACAGGCTGCCAGGCTCTTCTGTCCATGGGATTCTCCAGGCAAGAATCCTGGAGTGGGTTGCCATGCCCTCCTCCAGGGGAATTTCCTGATCAGCGATCAAACTGGTGTCTCCTCTGTCTCCTGAATTGGCAGGCAAGTTCTCTGCCATTAGCTCCATCTTGGAAGCCCAGTACAATGCTACTAGTCTGTAAAAAGCCATATAGAAAATTAATAAAGAGAAGAAGAATTGAAAGTATGATTAGAAGAGGAAGTTTGTGATTAAGACTCTTGAGCCCTTAACTTAGAACAGGAAATATAACTTGCTTCAAATATTTATAAACCACTCATGAAAATTATCATACTTTAGACTTCACAGAGAATATCCATAATTCTTTGAGGGCAAAAATATTTGTATAAGTTGTGTGCTCAGATCACAATGCCTGCAATTAATTTTAAAAATTATTTTAGAGCATCATTTAGAGATTTAACATCATGCCAATAAATTATATCAGGTCAAAATTAAAACATAAAATAAGAAATTTAGTAAGTTATGGAAACTAAATCACTATTCCTCAAACTTCCAGAAGCAAAGTTGCACACTGAGATCAATTCGTATCCTGGAAACATGAATTGAAAATAGATTGGCTTCATTCATTAATTCAACATGAATATTTAAATACCATTAATGGGAATAGTATAAGAAAATATCTGTCAAATGCCCACCTGTGAATGACCATAGTCTGACCATCTGTCATTCTCTAGAGTAAAACCAGATGTTATAAAGAGAGTGGCTAGTTCAGCTCATAAGTCAAACAGTCATCACCCGTGTGCTTCCCCTCAGAACAATCACTGTGCACACAGCAGAGGCGCTTGTCACATCGCATATGACAGAGACTACAAAGACTGCAGCAGAGAATATTTTAAAATGTATACTCCAAAGTTCAGACTTCATAAAATTCATCGTCTTGCTGTTTCACTAAGGATCTTCTTAAGTGAAACTGTCCTTCTTTAAAATTTCAAGTATATTGTGGGTAAAAATATGACAATTGCTAGGACATTGAGGTGCCACTGCTTTGATCGACATGAAGCCTCCAGCAATATTGCTCTAATATAGAATGCATTATTGCTCTATATTAGAGCAATATTGCATAGGAACCTGGAATGTTAGGTCCATGAATCAAGGCAAATTGAAAGTGGTCATACAGGAGATGACAAGAGCGAACATCAACATTTTAGGAATCAGCAAACTAAAATGGACTGGAATGGGTGAATTTAGCTCAGATGACCATTATATCTACTATTGTGGGCAAGAATCCCTTAGAAGAAATGAAGTAGCCATGAGCAGCAGCAAAAGAGTCCAAAATGCAGTACTTGGATGCAATCTCAAAAATGACAGAGTGATCTCTATTTGTTTCCAAAACAAATCATTCAATATCATGGTAATTCAACCAGTAATGCTCAACCAGTATGCCGAAGAAGCTGAAGTTGAACGGTTCTATGAAGACCTACAAGAACTTTTAGAACTAACACCCTAAAAATATGCCCTTTTCATTATAGGGGACTGGAATGCAAAGGTAGGCAGTCAAGAAACACCTAGAGTAACAGGCAAATTTGGCCTTGGAGTACATACGAAGCAGGGTAAAGCCTAATAGAGTCTTGCCAAGAAAATGCACTGGTCATAGCAAACACCCTCTTCCAACAACACAAGAGAAGACTCTACACATGGACATCACCAGATGGTCAACACCGAAATCAGATTGATTATATTCTTTGCAGCCAAAGATGGAGAAGAGCTATACAGTCAGCAAAAAGAAGACAGGGAGTGGACTGTGGCTCAGATCATGAATTCCTTATTGCCAAATTCAGATTTCAAATTCAGATTTCCACTAGACCATTCAGGTATGACCTAAATCAAATCCTTTATGATTATATAGTGGAAGGAGAAATAGATTTAAGAGACTGGATCTGATAGACAGTGCCTGAAGTACTATGGACAGAGGTTCATGACATTGTACAGGAAACAGGGAGTAAGACCATCTCCAAGAATAAGAAATGCAAAAAAGCAAAATGGCTGTCTATGGTGGCCTTACAAATAGCTGTGAAAGGAAGAGAAACCAAAACCAAAGGAGAAAAGGAAAGATATACCCATCTGAATGCAGAGTTCCAAAGGATAGCAAGGAGAGATAGAAAAGCCTTCCTCAGTGATCAGTGCAAAGAAATAGAGGAAAACAATAGAATGGGAAAAGCTAGAGATCTTTTCAAGAAAATTAGAGATACCAAGGGAACATTTCATGCAAAGATGGGCTCAAAAATGGACAGAAATTGTATGACCCTAACAGAAGCAGAAGAGGTGTCAAGAATACACCGAAAAGAAAGAAAGAACGTGAAGTCACTCAGTCGTGTCTGATTCCTTGCGACCCTGTGGACTGTAGCCTACCAGGCTCCTCCGTCCATGGGATTTTCCAGGCGAGAATACTGGAGTGGGTTGCCATTTCCTATTCCAGGGAATCTTCCTGACCCAGGGATTGAACCTGGGTCTCCCACAATGCAGGTAGATGCTTTAATCTCTGAGCCACCAGGGAAGCAGAACTATACAAAAAAGATCTTCACGACCCAGATAATCATGATGGTGTGATCACCTACTTAGAGCCAGACATCCTGGAATGTGATGAAGTCAAGTGGGCATTACAAAGCATCACTATGGACAAAGCTAGTGGAGATGATGGCATTTCAGTTGAGCTATTTCAAATCCTGAAAGATGATGCTTTGAAAGAGCTGCACTCAATATGCCAGCAAATTTGGAAAACTCAGCAGTGGCCATAGGACTGGAAAAGATCAGTTTTCATTCCAATCCCAAAGAAAGGCAATGCCAAAGAATGCTCAAACTACCGCACAATTGCACTCATCTCACACAACAGTAAAGTAATGTTCACATTTCTCCAAGCCAGGCTTTAGCAATACAGAAGTCTGAACTTCCAGATGTTCAAGCTGGTTTTAGAAAAGGCAGAGGAACCAGAGATCAAATTGCCAACATCTGCTGGATCATTGAAAAAGCAAGAATTTCCAGAAAAACATCTATTTCTGCTTTATTGACTATGCCAAAGACTTTGACTGTGTGGATCACAATAAACTGTGGAAAATTCTGAAAGAGATGGGAATACTATACCACTTGACCTGCCTCTTGAGAAATCTGTATGCAGGTCAGGAAGCAACAGTTAGAACTGGACATGGAACAATAGACTTGTTTCCAAATAGGAAAAGGAGTACGTCAAGGCTGTATATTGTCACCTTGCTTATTTAACTTATATGCAGGGTACATCATGAGAAACGCTGGGCTGGCTGAAGCACAAGCTGGAATCAAGATTGCCAGGAGAAATATCAATAACCTCAGATATGCAGATGATATGACACCATCCTTTTGGCAGAAAGTGAAGAACTAAAGAACCTCTTGATGAAAGTGAAAGAGGAGAGTGAAAGTGTTGGCTTAAAGCTCAACATTCAGAAATCTAAGATCATAGCATCTGGCCCCATCACTTTGTGGCAAATGGGGAAACAGTGGAAACAGTGGCTGACTTTATTTTTGGGGGTTCCAAAATCACTGCAGATGGTGACTGCAGCCATGAAATTAAAAGACACTTACTCCTTGGAAGGAAAATTATAACCAACTCAGATAGCATATTAAAATGCAGAGACATTACACTACCAACAAAGGTCTGTCTAGTCAAGGCTATGGTTTTTCCAGTGGTCATGTATGGATGTGAGAGCTGGACTATAATGAAAGCTGAGCACCAAAGAATTGATGCTTTTGAACTGTGGCATTGGAGAAGACTCTTGAGAGTCCCTTGGCCTGCAAGGACGTCAAACCAGTCCATCCTAAAGGAGATCAGTCCTGAATATTCACTGGAGGGACTGATACTGAAGCTGAAACTCCAGTACTTTGGCCACCTCATGTGAAGAGCTGACTCATTTGAAAAGACCCTGATGTGGGAAAGATTGAGGGCAAGAGGAGAAAGGGATGATAGAGGATGAGATGGTTGGATGGCATCACTGACTCAATGGACATGAGTTTGGGTAAACTCTGGGAGATGCTGATGGACAGGGAGGCTTGGCATGCTGCAGTCCATTGGGTTGCAAAAAGTCAGACACGACTGAGCGACAGAACTGAACTGAAGCCTCCTGAATAAAGAGAGAATGGGGTTACCCACTCTGGGTCATAGAAGGAACAAGAGAAAATTTGAGGAGGGACTGAATGTGATTCTTGAGACACAGATTAGAGGAGGGAGGGAGCTGAGTGGAGAAAAGCCCAGGTCATGGACACAGTTGCCTGCTTGGGGCCTGTAAGAACCAGAGCACCTTCAAGGATTAGTGGAGAACCACATACATCATGGGAGGTCAATTGCATATGTGGAATCTAGGATCCTGGAGTAGGATGTTGAAAGGAGAGTAAGTTTTCTACATTTGGCCACTATTGCGAAAAGAGTCTTCCTGAACTGTTGTTCAAAATGAGGCAAATAAAAATAGCAAGGCAGGCTGGGGATTGCAGAGACAGCTAAGACATCTGAGAACCAGTAGCTGCCATGATAAATGTGACTCGAAAGAAGTAAAGAGGGCTTCTTAAGCTTATTTATATTTATAAAACACACATGTCATTGCTAAACTTTTAAATAATTCATACAAAGAAAAGCCTACCCTTGACCTCTAGGAAGACACACCCTAATCCTATACTGTTAACAATTTAATGGGTATCCTTCTAGACATTTTCATGTAGTTAATAAATCTATACATATGGACATATTAAAATATATCACAAAAATATCATCTTTTATAGACTTCAGTTTCTCATTTATATTTACCCATTAATAGATCTTTGAGATTTTTCTTCATTAGTACTTAAAATTATATTGCCTAGTTATAAATTCCTGCATTGTGTCTTAACTGCAATAACTAACTACAATAACTGTATTAATTAAGATAATCATAAAAGCTCCTCTTGAAACTGTGGTAAGTCAATTGCTTTAATTTATAGAACATGCTCAGAATGGTACCAAACTCTTTGGGTTTGAATCTGGTTAGAAGATTATTTCCTGATGTTCTGGGTGTGTGGTCAGGAAGATGAGGCAGTTTCCAGAGAGCTGTTCAGAGACAGATTCCTGCAGCTCACCCACGGCACAGAGAGAGGAGAAATAGCCATTCACTGGGATGATGAGGCCAAGCAGGCTGCAACAATACCCAGAGTTCTAGATGGAAACATTCCTGCGTGGCACACAGGCCAGCTGTCTACAAGGACTCATTCCCACCCTCACTGGATTCTTGGTTCTCCTATAGTTTAGGAGCTCAGAGTTTCAGCCAGGAAAACATAGGCGTCTGGCAGGCAGTCAGGAGGATCCTCTGCTCTGAGCACTCAACTCAGCCAGGAGGCCAGGCCAGAGGGGACTCCCAGGCTGAATCCTGAAATCCTGTTTGGCAGCTTGCATTTAGTTTCCTTTTCACTTGTTACATCAACTCCGTTGTTATTTTTGCCTTCTGGGGTTTATTACGCAATCTCTGATGATGTAACAAAACTCAAGTCACTTGTCGGTTTTGAGTATGTAGATGGCTTTGCTTTGGGCTGTTTCACTTTAAGGAAGATTCAGAAACTGCCTGAGAGACAGGAAACTAACCCAGAACCCACACCGTGTGACTTGGTCACTTGTCAGCACCTGGGGGCCTCTAAGACTTGTTCAGTAGCTGCAGCCAATGTGTTGTCCTTTTAACCATTTTCTCAACCTTGGGTTAGCCTGACTCACTGCATTCCTGATAGTGATTCTGAGAATTACAGTCCAGCTCAGAGAACGGCCTGGGATCTGAAGTAAATGCAGGCTTGATGCAGACGGTTATGTTCTGAAAGGGCCAGTCTGAGTGTCCAGCAGCAGCGGGTCCTGGCAGCAAACAGCGAAAACAAGGCCTGGGCTGCTCCTGCCTGTTCCTGGGCCATCGACCCTCGGATGGGAGCATTCTGAGAGTGACAGGGGTGCAGAGCGTGGGATCTCTGGTTGGGTATGTTCTGGAGAAGTTGGGACAGCTAGGCAGAGAGGCCTTCAGCCAAGTACCTAGTTCCAGCTGCATCCTGAAGTGAGCTAGAAAAAAATGGCACAATGAGTCTATCCAAGGCCTGTGACAAGATGTCCAGGGTGTGAGAAAGGGCAAGAGAGAAGACTGCAACCAAGGGCACTTCGAGCTCTCTGCATGCTGTCCCTCTCCACACCAGGTGGGAGGCCTGAGGAG
This sequence comes from Aepyceros melampus, assembly GCA_006408695.1. Taxonomy (NCBI): domain Eukaryota; kingdom Metazoa; phylum Chordata; class Mammalia; order Artiodactyla; family Bovidae; genus Aepyceros; species Aepyceros melampus. Next base: position 60,783 of record SJXQ01007268.1, read on the forward strand.
GGGCTCTGGGCCCACCAGCTGTTGGCTGTGAGCACAGGGCAACCCCAACCTGGGCAGAGTCAGCCTCAGGTGCTGAGAGAGGGTGAGAGTGAGGCCGCCGCTGGAAGGTGGGAAGACATAATCTTCCCTAAGCTGGAGACAGACTTTCCATTGTGGTCCTGAAGCTTCACAAGAGCTTTCTAGGTTGCCGAGCAAAATGTCTCCTGTCTAGTTAGGCCTATTTTAAAATTTTGTATGAAGTGAAGTGAAGTCGCTCAGTCGTGTCCAACTGTTTGCGACCCCGTGGACTGTAGCCTACCAGGCTCCTCCCTCCATGGGATTCTTCAGGCAAGAGTACTGGAGTGGGGTGCCATTTCCTTCTCCAGGGGATCTTCCTGACCCAGGGATCGAGCCCGGGTCTCCTGAATTCCAGGCAGATGCTTTAAACTCTGAGCCACCAGGGAAGCCCTAAATTTTGTACACGTTTATACAAATGGTCTATGTTTTGTTTTGAGTTGAGTTTCTTTTACTCACTACTATGTTTGTGTGTTTATTGTGTTTCGTACATCTTGTTATTAACAAACCTGCTATAAGCATAGATAACAACTTATTTATTTATGCCATTTTAAAGGATATTTAGGTCATTTTGTTTGGTACTGTTATCAATAGTGCTAGTATAAATATTCTTTACTTATATCCTGATGTATATTCACTTGATTTTTTTCCAGGGTGATTGCTGGACTTACTAGGTCATAGGCTATGCATATTTCAACTTTGCTACAAAATAGTTTTTAAAGTACAATTTCAACACCAAATAGCGGTTGTTCTATACGATCATCACACTTAACATCTTCAGTCCTTTAAAATTTTTATTTGCAGACAGTATATCTATTTAAAAATTTGAAAATCCAACCAAGTACTTTTAGATATAGCATTTGTAAAGTTACCCAGATTAACAACCAAAATTATTTTGATATGTTTGTGTGTGAAAATGCAAGGAAAATCTGGTCCATTAAATGGTAGAAAATTTTAATGAAAAAAGTGTTTCATTCATTCTTGCAACAACAGTAAATAATAAATGTGTTGGAAAAAACCTCAGAAAGAATGTGAAAAATATATATCAAGCCAGTAGCAAAAGTTTATTGAGAGACATTTTAAAAATAGTCCAATAAATTGTCAGCATTTGCTTCTTCTGTTTATGAAGTGGTTAAGAAACATTTGCTAAAAACTTGCTCACTAAATGACAGTGTGCGTCTTAGTATGAGGTGGCCTTGGCAATCTCTATTGTAGACTCTGGATTCCCTTCTCATGGATGCTGACCACCTCATCGCATGCTCACAGGTCTTTTGCTCACTCAGAAGAAGAATTAGTTGGGCAAGTTGCTTAAGCCTTATTGATGATCAAGATGAAAAAAAAAAGACAATCTCAGTGTAACAGAGAAAACTTCTATTCTTCATTAGTTTCTGGCCATCTAATTTGAATAAATTTCAATTATAGGCTTGTACTTAGAGGCCAAAAGGGAAGGTAACTGGGCCTGTCAATGCTACATTCGAAAGGCTTGAAGTCTAGGACTTTCCTGGTGGGCCAGTGGTTAAGAACCCACCTGCCAGTGCAGGGGACATGGGTTCCAGCCCCTGTCAGGGAGGATGACATGAGCTGTGAGGCAGCTGAGCCTGTGCACCACAACTACTGAGCCCGGGCCCTGGAGTCTGCTCTGCAGCAGGAGAAAGCTCCACAGTGAGAAGCCTGAGCACCTCAACTAGAGACCAGCCCACGCTTGCTCCAACTAGAGAAAGCCCCCTGCTGCCACAAAGAGCCAGTCCAGTCATAATTGATTCATTAAAAATTACCTAGTCTACACTTTATGAAAAACTCCTTAATCCCTCCCCCTCTCACACACACAGTCTGGTTGCAACAACTTTTTATTTGTTTTCTTATTTTTGATTATGAGACCTGTGGGATCTTAGTTCTCTGACCAGGGATGGAACTCGGGTCTCCTGCCCTGAAAGCAGAGAGTCCCAACCACTAGACCTCCGGGGAATTCCCAGATCTCCTTAGTTTTTAACCTAATGTTCTTTTTCTGTTCTGGGATGTCATTTAGGATGTCCCATTACCTTTAACTGCCATATCTTCTTAGGCACCTCTGGCTATGACAGTTTCTCAGTAATAGACTTTTTATGTTATCATCAATGGTATCATTTTAAAATGTCATTTTCCAACTTTTTATTGCTCATATTAAAAGAAGTGGTTGAATTATAATATTGATCTTGTTTTCCTACTGTTCCCTCCATCTTGAGCTGTGTTGGTCACCATGGAGCTGACAACCCCATGGGGCCAGCTGAGTACTTGACTAGTCCAGCCTGAGCTGTACTATGACTAACAGCATGTATTTCTTTTGAAGGCACTATGAAAAAGAAGAATGTACCTATCTCACTAATAAGTTTATATTGGCTTATGTTGAAATGATAACATTTAGATATATTGTGTTAAATAAAATATACTGTTAAAATTAACTTGTTTCTTTTTATTCTTTTGATGTGGCTACCAGAAAAATTTAAATTACACAGGTTTGGCTTGCATTATATTTATTCTGATCATCGCTGATCTTGAATGAAATTAATAACCCCAAAATGCTGCATTTATTAACCCAGATTAGTTAATAATGAAGGAATACATTCACCAGTTGGAAAGTTGGAATCCTTGCAAGAAAAAAAGAGAAAAAATCACCCTTTACTTTCACTAATCAAACATAATCACTATTAAAATACTGGTATATTTCCTTTAATTAGTTTTTTTCTCTACATGCTTTTACATAGTTACATTATATGTATAATTTTATGCCCTGATTTTGATATAACTAAGTGCTTTTTATTTTGTAATCACACAATATGTGTTCATTATAGGAAAAAGTTTTAAAGTGAGAAAAGAAAGCTAAACATTTAATAACATTTATTTTATTCTTTCATGCAGATAAAGTACACTAAGTGATAAAAATGCCTAAGAATCCTATCTCCCAGATATTCTCTTTTTATGGGAAAAAAATCCATGTACAAACAGTTCTAAAGGCACAAAGTAAAAGAATTTTCCTGCTGTTGCATTCTTATTCTGGGATATCTGTTACCAATAGGTGAGTGAAAGTGCCCAGTGATAAAAAACTGCAGACATATATCAGCATATATATGTGTATCTTTATTAATTTATAAAGTTAATAATAATATCATGTTCATTATTAAGTTCAGTTCAGTCGCTCAGTCGTGTCTAACTCTTTGAGACCCCATGGACTGCAGCACCCCTGGCTTCTCTGTCCATCACAAACTCCCAGAGCCTGCTCAAACTCATGTCCATTGAGTTGGTGATGCCATACAACCATCTCATCCTCTGTCACCCCCTTCTCCCGCCTTCAATATTTCCCAGCATCAGAGTCTTTTCCAAGGAGTCAGTTCTTTGCGTCAGTTGGCCAAAGTATTGGAGTTTCAGCTTCAGTATCAGTCCTTCCAATGAATATTCAGGACTGATTTCCTTGAGGATGAACTGGTTGGATCTCCTTGCAGTCCAAAGAACTCTCAAGAGTCTTCTCCAACACCACAGTTCAAGAGCATCAATTCTTCAGCACTCAGCTTTCTTTATAGTTCAACTCTCACATCCACATGTGACTACTGGAAAAACCATAGCTTTGATCAGACGGACCTTTGTTGGCGAAGTAATGTCTCTTCTTTTTAATATGCTGTCTAGATTGGTCATAACTTTTCTTCCAAGGACCAAGTGTCTTTTAATTTCCTGGCTGCAGTCACCATCTGCAGTGATTTTGGAGCACCCCAAAATAAAGCCTCTCAGTCTTTCCATTGTTTCCTCATCTATTTGACATGAATTGATGGACTGGATGCCTTGATCTTTGTTTCTGAAAGTTGAGTTTTAAGCCAGCTTTTTCACTTTCTTTAACTTTCATCAAGAGGCTCTTTAATTCTTCTTCACTTTCTGCCATAAGGGTGGTGTCATCTGCATATCTGAGGTTATTGATATTTCTCTCGGCAATCTTGATTCCAGCTTGTGCTTCATCCTGCCTGGCATTTCGTGTGATATTGCTCTTTTTATTAACTATTCTTGAATGTATGTCTATATATAACCTGACCTTCCTTTTAATGGCTATAAAGTATTCCATTTTGGTCTGTATGATAATGTTACTTTGTCAGTTCCCTACTGATGGATATTTAATTTGTCTTTTTCACTATGAATCGTATAATATAGACATCCTCAGTTTCCTAAAAGTAATTCCCCTTGATCAATATATGATATTTTTATATGCTGTTGATTTGCTTTATTTTCCCATATTGAAACTTCTTAACAGATTTTTCCAAAACTTCTTATCTTGTGACTATGTCTTATTCAACAAGATTTAGAGTTTTTTCCTTTATTTCTAATGATTTCTTGTCTATATATTACTTCATTTCTGCATTTGTCTAATATTGTTTATGTTGTTTTATGTAATTTTGAAATATTTAAATACTCCTGTGGTAACGCTAATTCAATCTGTTTCATTTGCATGTATTTCTGGAAGGAATGATGCTAAAGCTGAAACTCCAGTACTTTGGCCACCTCATGCGAAGAGTTGACTCATTGGAAATCACTTTGATGCTGGGAGGGATTGGGGGCAGGAGGAGAAGGGGACGACAGAGGATGAGATGGCTGGATGGCATCACTGACTCAATGGACGTGAGTCTGAGTGAACTCCGGGAGTTGGTGATGGACAGGGAGGCCTGGCGTGCTGCGATTCATGGGGTCGCAAAGAGTCGGACACGACTGAGTGACTGAACTGAACTGAACTGAACTGGTATATTTTCATTATCTGTAGAGCTATTAGTCCAGCACCTTATTCTCTTTTTTCTAACAATAACCTGATGAAATTTAATCTTAACACTACTATTCTGTTGCTTGATTTTACAAGAGTTTATGCTTCCTCAGTTTCTACAATAGAAGTAGTTCAGGGTGACTTTTCTAGTTTGACAGAGCTCCCCCTTCTGCTGCTTCTGTAAAATGTTCAAAAATATGGGTGCTTGCTTTCTGAGTTTCCCACCTCTCACCCTGGTCTGGTCTTCTCTTTCCTTGTCTCTCCTGTTTATATCCTGCTAAAATTTGACCCCATTGTTAGCACTTACTCCTCAGTGTAGATCCATTTCCAAAGTGGAGCTGTGCCTGGCTGATTTGAAGCTTCTGGTCTCCTCAACTATTTCACTGCCTTTCAGAGCTTACCGAGGTATCATCACAACTCAGCAGCTATAACATTGAGCCAAATCCCTTCCGGTTTCAGCTGCTGTTTTCAGATTGGCCCGGATGGCTTTCCAGTAAATACCTCTCTGCTACTTTGGGGTTCTGAGGTCCATTGCTTTCCTCTGCTTTCTCCCACGTGCTCCTCTCAGGCTGGTCCTGTGGCAACTGGTGGTTTGTCCTCATCTGCTTGCATTTTTGTGGCTCATGTCAATGAGTTCCACGCTCAGTAGGGTTCTTGTTTCTATCTGGTGGCAGTGTCTGTTTCTTTGTGAGAACTCATAGAAATTGAACATTATACCGCTGCCACTTTCATCTTCCCGGAATCATTTTTTGGATTGGTTGCTTTATCTTTTCCATTCTTAGTACTCTTCACTCATGTGAGGGAATGACACAGGCATCTTTCCCACTCACCCAGTTTAGAAGGAAGGATGAATTGCTTCCTCTCTACTCCACACTGCATCAGAACAGCTCAAGCACAAATAGTTTCTTGGGAATACCTTGGCCATCACCAACAGATAGTCCTCTCTGGGAGATTTGGAAGATACAGTTTGTTCAGCAAATTGTAAAGATCAGAGGCAGGAGATCTATTGATGATGAGAAACCTGGAGGTCAGGATTATACATTTACCCAGATACTTCCAGCCTCTACTTCATTTGGTACAATAGAAGTAATGTTCCTGTACACTAAGTAGATATTAAAATTATAATAACCAATGGTACTGATGTAACTGTAAAATGATGGAGAATTTTTCAGCTTCTGGTCCTGTCAGGAAATGAGAGATTTCACAGAAATGAATTAATTCTTCTCTACCACTAGCACCTAGGCCTGCAATTAGATAAATCTCCTAACTACTCTGCCTGCACTCATTCTGTTCTTTGTCCTTTACTTAATGGTTCCTGTAGAGAGATTTTTTTTTCCCCCTTAAATCTAATTAAGTTACTTAGCCCCAGAAACACCCTTCCATAGTTTCTACTGTTCTGAGGATAAAGAAAAACTTCTTCCATGGTCTCACAATATGTGTGCTGTCTGGCTCTTGCCTACCTTCTGGCCTCATCTCAGATCATTCACTGACCACTTTCTGACTTAAAAGTCACTCTGGCCTTCAGTCCAGTCCTTTATCCTGACACGTGTCCTCCCACCACAAGGCCTTAGCACGTGCTGTTCCATCTGACCTTCCTTCTGATTTTAGCTCCAGTGTCCTTGCCTCAGGACAGCCTTCTTTGATTTCTTCTGCTACATTAAATCCTTATATCACAGGTGCCCACAAGACTACACACCTCTCCTTTATAACACTGGTTACCATTATTTTTGTGCTCTGCTCAGTTGCTCAGTCATGTCCAACTCTTTGCGACCCCATGGACTGTAGCGCACCAGTCTCCTCTGTCCACAGAATTTTCCAGGCAAGAATACTGGAGTGGGTTGTTCCTTCTGCAGGGGATCTTCCTGACCCAGAGATCAAACCCGCATCTCCTGTGTCTCCCTTACTGGATTCTTTACCTCTGAGCCACTGGGGAAGCCCATTGCATTTTTACTTTTGTGTATGTCTTTGATTACTGTTCTTCTCTCCTGCTTAAGGATATAACTGAGGAGAGTGAGGGCCACAGTCTGCATCATCTCGTGCTACAGTTTCATATTGTGTAAATTTAGTAAATTCAGGTTGAAAGATAAGGCAAGATTTTCAATAGCATACTTATAAGAACTTATTTTTATACTGAAATCTTTAAAAATATACTGTACATCTCCCCATCTATATAAGTTAGACATGAAAATCATAATTTGATTTTTTTTTACTGATTCCTTTCTTATCAGCATCAGTACCTACACATAAACACAAAAAACAGTCTCAGAAATATTGAACTAGAACCTTTTGTCTCAGTCCCCTGATTGCTTAATATTTTTTCCTCCATTTCCTTCTAGATCTCCTCTTAAAGGTGGTATGTATTTGCATGAGAATGGAAAATCAGACTAGATTGTTACAAGCATGTACAAAATAAAAATTCATTGACCCGCAATAATGGTCACAAAGGCCAACTACAAGAGGAACCATGGACTTTTATGCATGGTCTGTGTAACATTTATTTTGCCTGCTTAGAAATATTACTTAGTCTTTAGTTTTCAGTTATTTTCTGGATAGTTGAGATAAAGCAATATTTTCTTGGGCTCTGAAATCACTGCAGATGGTGACTGCAGCCACAAAATTAAAAGACACTTGCTACTTGGAAGAAAACCTGTGACAAACCTAAAAGCATATTAAAAAGCAGAGACATCACTTGGACAATAAAGGTCTGTCTAGTCACGTATGGATGTGAGAATTGGACCGTAAAAATGGCTGAGCACTGAATTATTGATGCTTTCAAACTGTAGTGCTGGAGAAGACTCTTGAGAGTCCCTTGGACTGCAAGGAGATCAAACCAGTCCATCCTAAAGGAAATCAGTCCTGAATATTCATTGGAAAAACTGATACTGAAGCTGAAGCTCCAATGCTTTGATCAACTGATGCAAAGAGCTGACTCATTAGAAAACACCCTGATGCTGGGAAAGATTGAGGGCAAGAGGGAAAGGGGGTGACAGAAGATGAGATGGTTGGAAGACATCACTGACTCAATGGACATGAGTTTGAACAAACTCCAGGAGGTACTGAAGGACAGGGAAGCCTGGCATTGTGAGTTCCATGGGGTAGCAAAAAGTCGGACCTGATTAGTGACTGAAAAACAACAACAAAGTTGATAAAGTTATGTGATGTCTTGCTGCTTATGGCTAAGGCCTCCAAAAAATTCAGATCAACTTAGTTTAACATAATTCTATTTTGTTTTTTATATACATTATGTTTATTTTTATTTAAATATATTTATTTTTACTTGAATGATAATTGATTTACAATATTGTGTTGGTTTCTGCCATATATCAACATGAATCAGCCATAAGTATACGTATATCCCCTCCCTCTGGAACCTTCGTGCCCCCTCCCACCCCTGTAGGAACATCACTCTATTTTAGATAGAAAAAAATAGGTGTCTTTTTTTAAAATCATAAACCGCATGTATTTAATTTAATCATACATATATTTATTGTTCATCAGCTTAGTTTAACATTATTCTCTTTTAGATAGAAAAAATAGATGTCTCTTTTAAAATCATAAACTGCAAGTATTATTATTTGGTAATAGCAGAATTGAGAATTAAACCTAATTTTTATGAAAAAGAAAACTCTCTTACAAATAAGGCCCCCTCTCCCCAAATCTCATAATATGAAAAGAGAAAAAGAAAAATCTTTTCCATATGAAAGAATCCTGTAATAATCTAGTTCAAAAGATTTGGCTTATATTTTTCTTTAACATTCAGCAATTCATTGAAACTTTAAAAAACATTAGAAATTCTCAGTTTGTATATCATTTTTCCATATGGTATATATAAATTAAAAGAGCAAGGAGCTTAAAGAAAAAGAGTTTTGAAGGCAGCTAATCATTTGAATGACACAGGAAAACTGAAAGGGAGAACTGAAAGTGGGAAATTCCTCTCAAATAGAAAGAATGGAGGGCCATCCTGTATAAGTAGCCCACACTCAAGGAGGAAGGACATTCACTCTGCCAACTCCTGAAGACTCAGCTTCAGCACCTACTAGCAGAACAGGCAGCCCTGTGCCTGATTTCACCATGACCTACCGGTGCCTCCTCCAGATGGTTCTCCTGCTGTGTCTCTCCACCACAGCTCTTTCCACGGCTACAGCTTGCTTCGATTCCAACAAAGGCGGAGCGTTGCAGTGTGCCAGAAACTCCTGTGGCAGTTACCTTCAACTCCTCAACATTGCCTCGAGTTCAGGATGGACTTCCAGATGCCTGAGGAGATGAAGCAAGCACAGCAGTTCCAGAAGGAAGATGCCGTGTTGGTCATGTATGAGATGCTCCAGCAGATCTTCGGCATTCTCACCAGAGACTTCTCCAGCACTGGCTGGTCTCAGACCATCATTGAGCACCTCCTTGAGGAACTCTATGGGCAGATGAATCGTCTGGAGCCAATCCAGAAGGAAATAAAGCAGAAGCAAAACTCCACTCTGGGAGACACGACCGATCTTCACCTGAGGAAATATTACTTCAACCTCGTGCAGTACCTGAGGTCCAAGGAGTACAACAGGTGTGCCTGGACAGTCGTGCGAGTGCAAATACTCAGGAACTTTTCTTTCCTGAGGAGACTAACAGGTTACCTCCATGACTGAACATCTCCCACCTGTGGCTGTGGGAAGGGACTATGTGACTTTGAGGTGAGACTCTTCAGCAGCAGAGGCTCTTGAAGTAACTGCCAATGCAATGCACTGGATTTCAATGGACAGTTAAAGACTAAGCTGTTTTTAAATTGATTTATGCATTATTTATTTATTTAAACTTTTATATGGGAAATAAATTATTTATGAAACAGAAGTCAACTTGGTAGTTTTAATGTCAACTTATGTGACAACACACAGTAAAAATTGCAGAGCACATAGGAGACATTCTTTATAGAATGAGCCTGCCGAGCAGTAGAGTTTCTGGCCCCTGCCCTCAATGAATTTAAAATGAAAGGAAGTCACACGTGGAATATACAAGGTAAAAGATGATAAGGGAAGTGATTTTAGGAGAAGAATTGTGGCGTGAGCCTCTACAGAATTAAAATGTAGACACAAGTAGATGACTGTGGCCTTAGAAGCAGGGGCGCCTACTGCTTCTACACTCTGCCCCAGGTTCTTTGGCCCTCAAGGTAGAATTTGCTGGCTGTCAGGGTAACTGGAGGAATATTTCAGCTCTTGTGTTTGCCCTTAATTCACCTATTATCTGTGGGATGCCATGCTTTCCTTTCCGCATCCCCCATCCATAGCATTTTAAAATGTTTATGTCTCTTCCCACCCCCCAGCCACGCCCAGGGGTGAGAAGTCCCCTGGCACTTCTGTGACACTGTTAAATAGCAGTTCCTTTATTGCACTCTTCATGAAACAGCCAAAGTGTATGGTTGTCTTAGGAGAGCTGGAGTCTCTGTCTGCTTCCGGGGCATAGACGCCAGAAGGAAAAAAGACTCTGCTTGATACCCCTGCCACCTAACTAGTTTTTTTCTCATTTTTCCCCCAGAAAAGCGAGTCTGCTCCTGGTTCCCCCTTCCTTGTTCATACAGGACTATCCTATCTGCTTTTCCTGCTGCTTTGCATCTCTGAAGCCACATACTCTCTAAAGCCAAATCCAAGACAGGTGTAACAGATGTAGTGGTTTCAGGCCAAAGGAAAAACCAGAAAGCAGGGAAGAAAAGGAAGTTTAGGTGAGAAGAGGGGCGCTCACTTATCCTAGGGCTTACCCTAGGAAAATACAGTTTCCTTAGGAACTCATGGGGCGCCTGGCCAGCATGGATTCAGCTTTGAAAAGAAATGTTAGTCGTTACTGCGCAGACAATGAACTCGGAGCTCCCCCTTCTGCCGTAAGTTGGCTAAGACACCAGCTGTGGGCCCGAGAAGCGTGTCTGTTGCTGGGGTTCCTCCCAAGCCAGTCAAGGTCCCCGGAACACAATAAACTTTCTCTCCCCCTCCAGCTCCTCAGAGTCTGCGACTCCGCAGCCGAGCTCTGCCAAAAGCCTTCTGCACCATGTTTCCTTTCTCCTAGGAGTTAAAAACAAGTCAGGACCTCAAAATGCCGCGTGATAGGGCTGTCTAGAGCAGTCAAGAGGATGCCAAAGTTCACCTGGGCCGAACGGCTAAACCGGCTGAGAAAGCCAGAGGCTTGGGCAGCCTTGGAAAGGTCTGCTCTGGTGTGTGCAGGGGACCAGCCGATAGAGGAGAGGCTTCTTCTGCAGAATTAACTGTGCCACAGCTGAGCCTGCTGCTCCATCCAGAATAGCGAGTATGTTCATGAGACTTCCCTGGTGCTCCAGTGGTTAACAATCTGCCTTCCAACCTACTGTATAGCACAATGAACTCTGCTCAACGTTATGTGGTGGTCTGGATGGGAGGGGAGTTTGGGAGAAGTGGATGCATATGTATCTATGGCTGAGCCCCTTCGCTGTATACAGAAACTATCACAACATTCTTAATTGGCTATACCCCAATACAAAATAAAAAGTTGAAAAAAAAAAAAAAAGAATCTGCCTTTCAGTGCAGAGGACAGACTTTCTATCTTGGGTTGGAAACTAAAATCTAGCATGTTGTGGGACAGCTAAGCCTGTGTGCTGCAATTACTGAGCCCACGTGTTCTATAGCCTGTGCGCAGCAAAGAGAGAAGTCCTCTTCCCACAGTGAAGAAACCATGTGCAGCAACAAAGACCCAGTGCAGCCAAAAGAAGCTTTTTTAAAAAGTACCTCTATCATCATAGAGGATAAATGATAAATTAATATTAATTCTAATAAGAATGAGGGAGTCTAACCCCAAACTGCATCTGTATTTGCATATGCTAAACAGCTATGCCACATATAAGGCAGCATGTCTTCAGAGACCACTACATATGAGGAGGAAAGTAATTATTTTATTTTTATTTTTCTGCATTTTATTATTATTTTTAAAATATAAATTTATTTATTTTAATTGGAGGTTAATTACTTTACAATACTGTATTGGTTTTGCCATACATCAACATGAATCCACCACAGGTATACACCTGTGCCCCATCCTGAACCCCCCTCCCTCTTCCCTCCCCATACCATCCCTCTGGGTCATCCCAGTGCACCAGCCCCAAGCATCCTGTATCCTGCATTGAACCTGGACTGGTGATTCATTTCATATATGATATTATACATGTTTCAATGCCATTCTCCCAAATCATCCCACCCTCTCCCTTCCCACAGAGTCCAAAAGGCTGTTCTATACATCTGTGTCTCTTTTGCTGTCTCGCATACAGGGTTGTCGTTACCATCTTTCTAAATTCCATATATATGTGTTAGTACACTGTATTGGTGTTTTTCGTTCTGGGTTACTTCACTCTGTATAATAGGCTCCAGTTTCATCCACCTCATTAGAACTGATTCAAATGTATTCTTTTTAATGGCTGAGTAATACTCCATTGTGTATATGTACCACAGCTTTCTTATCTGTTCATCTGCTGATGGACATCTAGGTTGCTTCCATGTCCTGGCTATTATAAACAGTGCTGCGATGAACATTGGGGTACACGTGTCTCTTTCAATTCTGGTTTCCTCAGTGTGTATGCCCAGTAGTGGGATTGCTGGGTCATAAGGCAGTCTATTTCCAGTTTTTTAAGGAATCTCCACACTGTTCTCCATAGTGGCTGTACTAGTTTGCATTCCCACCAACAGTGTAAGAGGGTTCCCTTTTCTCCACACCCTCTCCAGCATTTATTACTTGTAATTATTTTAGCTGGCACCAGGAAACCTCACTAGGAAACTGCTAGTTCTTGGGAAAAAATACCGAATGGGCCTCTTGCGAAACAAGGTGAGATCTTGAGGTTGTGCATATGGCAACACAAAAGACATTGCCACACCAATCACATGTTTTGGGGCATCTGTTTTTGAGGAGGAAAGAGAGAGAAACACTTGGAGCTGTGATGCTCCCTGGAATAAGGCAGCAGTGAAAAATTTCTAGCAAGGGCAAACAAAGTTGCCTCATAGGCAATCTGAAATCATGCGCATTGATGTGATGAAATCGTCTCCTCCATCTTCTTCAAACCTTCAGTAGAGAAGGCTGCCCACACAAAGGACCCACATATTCAGGGGTGAAATCATATGGCAAGCAAGCAGAGGGTGTCTAGACATCTGTACCCAAACCAAATCAGTGGGGATAGAAGGCAGAGCCGCTTCCCACTCCCACTCCTCTACCTCCCAAGGAAATCATGCAGAAGACATGATCAAGGGTTCAAGCTGTTAGGAGGCCCTGGCAAACATCTCAGTTAACATAAGTACTTAAATATTGCCTAACCAAATGGACATGTAGATACGGGAGTAATATCAGTGTACATTTCTATGGTAGTTTTTGCACTTAACAAAGCTGGTATTTAGGAATTTTGGGTGTCGTTAGGCACTTTTAGGTCCCAGATGTATCTGATGCAGGGACTTGTTCATAAGTGCTCTTAAGAAAATGAAAAGAGCATGCCACAACCTGGGAGACACTGTTTACAAATCACACATCTGATGAAGGACTTGTGTCCAGAATGTATTAAAAATACTCTCACAACTCAACAATGAGAAAATAACCCAATAAAAAATGGGTATATTTGAATGAAAGAGATGAATGAATAGCAAATAGGTACAAGGAAACATGAAAGCCTGCTTCATGCTGTGTGTGTGTGTGTGTGTGTGTGTGTGTGTGTGTGGTTTAGATCAGATAATGAGTGTGAAATGGTTTTTGATCACACAGGAACACATTTGATTACATGAGGACCTACCATAGCCACTACCCCTCCTGCAGAATGTTCACTAGCCATCCTGGTGCAGTTCTGCAAGTGACACACTTGAGGTCTGTCCAGCCACAGGCAAGGCCCTCACTGATACGAACTTCTGTTTTGACTGGTCTGAGACAGACAGAGAGCCAGCAGCTGGTAGTGCAGCTGGAGGCGAAGGGCTCCCAGAGTCAGGTCTTGCTAACTGCAAACATTTTCTCTAAGTCTGTTGCACTGATGCTTACTGAGCTTGAAAAGGTAACAGTTTATGAATTTATCCTTTTTTCTTAACATAGATTGTTGCTTTATGAACCTCAGTTTAATTGTCTAAAATCTCTTAGAATAGTTAGCTTAAAACAATCAAACTCTGACATTGGACTAGAATTGCCAGCACAGAAATATACTCTCTTAAATTAGCAGGGCCAAGTTAATCACTTACCTTGCTAACTGACTTGATGGATAATACTCCAGAAACTTGTTCCCATCAAAAATTATTAGTAAATTTGGCTTCAGTTGGCATTCTGTTTCAAAATTTCTGCTTTGGTTTATAATTCCCTGTGTAGCATGTTCTTAGGAAACTCAAACTTCATTAGGAATAAGAAAAAATGGAGCTCCCTTCAAAAGTTTCCTTCCTTCTTAAGGAAATGAAAAGATCTATGACAGACTGGGAGACATATTTTTAAGACACATACATGGTAAAGGGTTTTTCAATGGATAAAGAACTCTCAAATCTCAGAAAGAGTAAAACAACCCAATAAAGGATGGACAAAGACTTGAATACATGTCACCAAAGAAGATACTGGGTTGGCCAAAACATTTGGTTGGGTTTTCTCTATAACATCTTATGGAAAGACCCGAATGAACTTTTGGGTCAACCCAACAAAGTGGCTAATAGGACAGAAAAAGATGATTGATCAACATCATTAGTCATTAAGGAAATGCAAATTAAAGCCACCATGAGACTTCATTGCACACTTATCAGAAGGCTGAAGTTGGAGACTGACTTTATCGATCATTGTCAAGGATATAGAACAACTTGAACTCTCATTACACTGCTAGTAGAAGTAAAACATGGCAGAATCACTTTGGGAAACTAGTCTATAGTTTCTTAAAAAGGTAAATATACACCTACTATATGACCCAGCTGTTCCACTCAGTTATTTACCAAAGAGAAAGGGAAGCATCTTTCTATGCATACACTTGTATATGAATGTTTGTAGGAACTTCACTTCTAATATCCCCAAATTAGAAACAACTCAAATGCCCGTCACAAATGAATGATTAAAGAAATGATTGTAGTATATCCAGATAATACTCAGCAATAAAAAGGGATGTATCTCTGATACACACAATAGCATGGATAAATCTCAAAATTATGCTGAGTATAAGACAGACAGAATACATTCTGTATTGTCCCATTCATACAAAGTTCTAGAAAGGAAAGCTATAATGACAAAAAGCAGATCAATGGTTACCTGAGGATGGGTGTGGTGGGACTAAGGAACCAGATGAGGTAGGAATTACAAACAGACATGAGGAAACTTTTGGAAGGATGTGAATATGTTCTCTGTGTTGGTGTCCATGATTTCAGGAGTGTACACGTGCATCAACACGAAACGTTCATTTTAAATATGCAGTTTATTGGATATCAGTTATGCTTCATTACAGTTCTTAAAAACAGATAAGAAGGAAGAAATATAAAATGAAGCCACAGTATCTTGTGTCCCTTTCTCAGAATCAGCATACATTGCTTGATGGCCTAATATCTCTTAATAAGATTCCAAGATAAGATTAAATCAATAGGCCCTTGTGATGTGTGTTTAACCGCTAAGTCATATCCGACTTCTTTGTGACCTTATGGACTGTAGCCTGCCAGGCTCGTCTGTCCATGGGATTTCCTAGGCAAGAATACTGGAGTGGGTGGCCATTTCCTTTGCCAAGAGATCGTCCCAACCCAGGGATCAAACACATGTCTCCTGCACTGGCAGGCAGATTCTTTATCACTGAGCCTCCGGAGAAGCCCCAATAGGCCCTTACAGTCTAAGTTCAACATTGTCAGCAGTTAGATTGTAAGAGGTTTTTATGTCACATTGCAATAGTCTCTCATATTTTAAAAGGTTACCCAAGAAGTTGATCCTCTCCTACTAAAACTCTGGAAAAAAGCCCAGAGCACTTTCTACGTTACACACCTGCACCAACTGCATTTCAAGTTGCAGAAAACAAATTTATTGTGGTAAAATATACACAATATAAAATTTACCATTTTAACCATTTCCAAGTGTACAGTGTTATAGCACTAAGTCCATTTCCGCTGTTGTGTAACCATCACTGCACAACTTCCGAGTTTTTTTTTTAATCTAATTTCCCAGCTGAGATTCTATACCCATGAAACACTAGTTCTCTATTTCCCCTCCTTCCAACCATGGCACCATTTTATTTTCTATCTCTATGAATTAAAATGGGGCTTCCCAGGTAGCTAGGTGGTAAACAATCCACCTCCAATGCAGGAGACGTGATTCAGTCTCTGGGTTGGAAGATCCCCTGCAGAAGGAAACAGCAACCCACTCCAGTATTCTTGCCTGGGAAATCCCTTGGATAGAGGAGCCTGACAGGTTACATTCCAAGGGATTGAAAAAGAACTAGACATGACTTAGCAACTAAATAACAACAATGAATTTGAACCCTCTAGGTACCCCACATAAGTGGACTCATAGTCTTTATTTCATTTGTGACTGACTTATCTCACTTATAATGTCTTCAAGTTTCAGCTATGTTATAGCATATATCAAAATTTCCTTCATTTTAATGGATGAACAATATTTCATTGTAAGTATATATCTCATTTTGTTTATTCATTCCTTCACTGATGGACATTTGAGTTGCTTCCAGCTTTTGGTTATTTTGATTAATGCTGCTATAAATGTGAGTGTGAAAATATCTATTTGAGCCCCAGGCGTTTGTATGTTTTCTAAATCTTTGAATATGATACCCTGAATTTATTGCATTAGTGATCTTTTAGACCTTAATAGCTAAGTGCTGCTACTGCTACTGCTGCTAAGTCGCTTCAGTCGTGTCCGACCCTGTGCAACCCCGTGGACTGCAGCCCACCAGGCTTCTCCGTCCATGGGATTTTCCAGGCAAGAGTACTGGAGTGGGCTGCCATTGCCTTCTCCTAGCTAAGTGGCTGGGGGTAGTTTACATAAAGACACAAGTTTAACCAGAAGTGGAATTGCTAGATCATATGGTAATTCCATATTTAATTTTTGAGGAATCATCAAGGTAACTATATTTATGTCTTTATAATGTGAATATCTGCTATAATAGCATAACGCAAACACAACAATAACAACTATATTTCTTAAGGACATTTGTTCTGCAAAGGACTCTGCTAAATGTGTTATAAATGTATACTATCTTATTTAATGCTTCTGAGAACCATAGAGGAAAGTATTACTGTCTTCTTTCTACATATAAGAAAACCAAGACTCAGTCAGATTAAGTAACTTAGCCAAGTCTACAGTTGGTAAGAAGAGAGATATATTTGGAACCAGAAACATGTTCTCAACACCCTGTAATGATCTGTGTGTGTGCGTGCACGCTCAGTCATGTCCAAATCTTTGTGACCCTATGGACTGTAGCCCACCAGTCTCCTTTGTCCATGGGATTTCCCAGGCAAGAATACTGGAGTGGGCTGCCATTTCCTCCTTCAGGAGATCTTCCCAACCCAGGGATCAAACCTGCGTCTTCTGCATTGGCAGGTAGATTCTTTTACCACTGACCACCTGGGAGCTACCTGTCAAACTGGTCAAACTGTTAACCTTTATGCAACGTCATAGCACTGATCTTGTGGTTTAAAGAGAGCACAAGGAGTGCTATGGTCCAGGGCTCCAGCCTCTGGCTTTGCTCCAAGGGCTTATCAGGACCTTCTGCAGAAGGGCTGCTCCTTGCTCTCAAGAAGTTTGTCTCCCTTCCAGCCCCACCCATTCAGAAAAGGACTTTCACTCCCTTGCTCTATGGAGATTAGCAGGAAATTCCCATCTGCTCTTCACCAGCTTCTACAGAGAATATTTTCTCTTCAGGTATTTGGAGGCAGCTGTCTGAAGGGTGAGTCACAGTTTTCCTTGGTGAAGCTGCATTTCCTTCTTTTGACCACTATGGTTTAATCCTTGTTGTAGCAAGAAGGCTCTGCGTGCAGTTTCCTTTTCAAGTCTCATACCAATGGCTTTCATTATCTCATAGGGGGCATGTGTAAGAAAAATGGTCCGTGCCCTATTGTTTAATGGAAACACACAACAAAGTTTCTCTTTCCTTTTAGCTTTTAACTTCTCGTTCTTTTTTTTTTTTTTTAAGGAAAACCCAGAGGTAAAACAAATAGTTTTCAAAGCAGAAAATGATTTATTAATCCAGAAAAGAATGAAGTGGCAATCTGTAAATTTAAAAATCCAAATATTCAAAAAAAAAAGCTTATTTTAGTAAAAAAAAAAAAAGCACAGGTTTAATAGACTTGAGAGCTAATGAGGGTTCTGATACTTTCTAGCTGTAGCATCTTGGGCAAGCTATACAAATGGGGGATAGTCTATCTCAAATTTTTGAGGAATAAATGTCCAAGATGTATGATTTGGTTTAGCACATGGCCTCGCCTGTGGAAGGTGCCCAGTGTTTAACTTAGTTAGACATGAATAAAAATGGTAGAAATTTCCCTTTTGTAAAAGAATTTTGGGTGTGTGCCAATTTTAAAGCAAGTTTGATGAATTTGCTACAATACTGCTTCTGCTTTATGTTTTGGCTTTTTGGCTGTGAGGCATATGGGATTTTAGCTCCCCAACCAGGGATTGAGCCTGCACTCTCTGCTTAGAAGGTGAAGTCTTAACCTCTGGACTGCCAGGGAAGTCCCCCAGATTATAGAAATTTCTCACATAAAATTAAGTGAGCTTAAGGAGCAGCCTTCCCCAAATCTCACACAAAAGGCAAGTCCTTTGGGATAATAAATGAATGTCATTTTTACCAAAGTCATATGTACAGATATTGGAAAAGAACATTCAGCATCTCTGATTACAAAGTATAAATAAGACACTTCTAAAATTTCAACTTTCAACATTCTGTAAGTGGCCTCTGCAAAGAGGTCTTAAGAAACAAGACCAATTGTTTTACAAATTTTTGAAATGTCAAGGAAAGAGATGGGTAGAAGACTATAGGAAAGGGTGAATAGGAAGAAGAGCCGGCCTTTGTCAGTCTCCTGTGATGGCCTGAACTGCGCTCAGCTGTTACACTGGACATCTTCTGTGGTCCACCTGGCATCTAGGACCACCACTGACTGCTGCGGGCTGGGGCCATGCCCAGCTGTGTGAATGGGCCTCTGACCCAGGCTGGGGCGCTGAGAGCACAGGCGTCCTGGCCACAGTGACTGGCGAGGAGGAGCTAAGCGACACAAGCTGAGGCCGTGAGAGTGACAAGGAGAACTCCGGCTGGAAGGCTGAAGAAGAAGGAGCCTCTGTCTATGGCAGCGGGTGCCTGGTTCAGTGTAAGCTTGGGACCAGGACTGCCACTTCTGGCTGCACAACTTACATTCTGCTCAGCTTTAGATGCTGCCCCTTCTCTGTGAGTCTGACATGTCCCACATTGGAAGAAATGCTGAGGAATAAAACCAACTCAGAGGAGAGCGGAAGGGAGAGGTAGATGATGACACCTTCCTGAATATATTGTTTCAGCCACGCCTGAAGCCAGGTGAACCTTCTTAAGTGTTTCTTATCTAAGCCTTGAAATAGGGGACTGGAAAAGAAACCAGAAACCCACCCACTCCCTCATCAATCTCCTGTGCTTTTGGAAGTAACCCCATCTATCCATCGCTTCACTCTAACTTTCATGAAGTTCTGCAGGCAGGTCTGCCCATCCTTAGAAGTGAGGAGAGGTGCTTACCCTGCTGACCTTTTCCTTGTGCATCCAGGGTGAGCTGCTATTTACACACTAATCAAGTCAGTGATTTACAAGACTTCCTACAACCTTACCACACAAGACACTGCTAAGCACTGGACTTACATCTACAAACAAGGTACAGGAACTATCCTCAAGAAGCTCATTTTCAAGGAAAGAAACAGGTAATTATATGACTAAAAATGATAGCATGATGATAAATGTCATTTTAATGTAATGAACAGTTTCTTATAGAAGCCAAGATGTATTCTGTCTGACAGGACTTGAGCAGCGTTCACAGAGAAACTGTTCAAACTTGGATTTGAAGACAGGGTAGCATTTAAAAATAAAAAGAGTGGGAGAGAGAACATTTCAGAAAAGAGCAACCTGAACAAAAGAAGAATCATGAAACAAGCGACCTGTTCAGGGAATGTCACGAAGGACAGGAACTGGGTAAGAGTGAGAAGGAACTGAAGTTGGAATTCAAATTGGTATAGCTGCTGAGGGCCTGGAGAGTCAAGTATTTAAGAGAGGAGTGGCCTGGTCAGAACTTTTTATGACAGGGACTCTGGTCTCGGCTGGAAGGGGTTGGTTAGAGCAGGTTGGGGCTGGAAGCCGAGAGGCTACTGAGGGTTTAAGAATGAGGAGATGGTAGCTGAACCAGGACTGAGAAGGGGTCCGTTTATAGACACCTATGATGGAAATTTTTTTTGTAGAATCCTCTTAGCCTTAATATGCTCTTTTCATATTCACAACTTTACTCCAATGTTGCCAGCATCACAGGGATTAATCTTTGAAATGACTGAAGTTATAATTCTCAATCAGACTGAGAAGCAACAGTTGGTATTATTAATAAAACACCCCTGTAACCCTAGAATCACTTCCCTGGTGGCTCAGACTGTAAAGCATCTGCCTACAATGTGGGAGACCTGAGCTCAATCCCTGGGTCAGGAATATCCCCTGGAGAAGGAAACAGCAACCCACTCCAGTACTCTTGCTTGGAAAATCCCATGGGCAGAGGAGCCTGGGGGGCTGCAGTCCGTGGGATTGCTAAGAGTCGGACACGACCAACTGACTTTGCTTTCACTTTTACTTTCATGACCCTAGAACCTCTTCTCAGCTCACCACAAAGTTAGTGAGGGAGCTCTAAAGCCAGAACTGTGCATGACCGGCTAGACACAGGGAGCCACCTGAAGAGATCATCCTCTATATACGTACTGAGTATAAAGCTCTTTCGGTACAACACAGAGTAGGGATTTCCCTGGTGGTCCAGTGGCCAAGACTCCACACTTCTTATGTAAGAGGCACAGGTTCAATCCCTGGTCAGGGAACTAAGGTCCCACATGCCGTGCAGTGCAGCCAAGAAGAAGAAAAAATGTATTGTTCCTGTCTGATTGCATTTCAACTGCTGTTCTTAGGAGCACTGAGAAGGCTTTCCTATTCAGTGGCAGGTTTTGCCAAACCTTCAACTGATGGTATCGGACATGTAGTCTGCTCTTTAGCTCATCCAACAAGGCTATGATAGGTCTGTTTAATGTCTGCTCTCTCACCTACAGATGACATTCTCTTAACCCTGGTGAAATTCAGAGTTTGGTGGCAGGTTGTATTCATTTGCTAAGAATGCCATAACAAAGTTCTGCAAGTTGGGTAGCTTAGAACTACAGAAATCTACTGTCTCAGTTTGAAGGCTTGAAGTTCAAAATCAAGGTGTTGGCTTAGGGCTGTTAAGGAGATCTTAGCCCCGTGGCTCTCTCCTAACTTCTGGTGGTTTGTTGGAATCTTTGGCATTCCTGAGATTCTGCTGCATCACCCAGATCTCTGCCTTTATCTCTATCTGTGTGCATGTCTGTATTTGAATTTTCACTTTCTTATAAGAACATCAGTCTTTTTGGATTACCCTAGTCCAGTAAATGACTTCATTTCAACTTAGCTATTTACATCTGCAATGACTCTATTTCCAAATAAGTTCACCTTCTGAGGTATTGCGGGTTAAGATTTCAACATTTAAATTTAGGGGAAAGTGAAAGTGTCAGTCATTCAGTTGTGTCTAACACTTTGCAGACCCATGTGCAATATCCTGCCAGGTTCTTCTGTCCATGGCATTCTCCAGGCAAGAATACTGGTGGGTGGCTATTTCCTTCTCCAGGAGATCTTCCTGACCCAGAGATCAAACCCAGGTTTCCCATACTGTAGGCGGATTGTTTACCATCTGAGCCACCAAGGACACATATCAACACATAATACAGAAGATGAAATACCTCTGTGTCTTCTCTCCTGCTCTCTTAGGCACTTCTTTGTGTGGAGCAGAAGGAAGCCTATCGACTTTTCTATTGGGTCTTGCCTTTGAAAGACGGTCACTTAGCCCTCACCTCAGCTTGCTCTAGCCGCAATAGACAGGGACACAGACAGCTTCAACTTTCCTCGAAATGCTGCTGGGAAGCCAAGAGGAAAAATGGTCAACTAAAACGCCATAAAAATCTTCAAAGTCTGTTAATATCATCCCTTCCATCATATATGCTGTAACCCTTATAGTTTAAAAGACCGGAACATGTTTGAGGAAAGGGCCTCAGACCAGTTGGCCTCTGTGTGAATCTTAGCAACTGTTGAGGAAGGGGAACCACATGTGGAAACAGGGATAACATTCAATACTAGCTTCTTCACCTCGGTCTGCAACTTGAACCCTCCTAAAATCCAACATAGTTGAATCCCATGGATTGATTTCCTACTCTACACTTTACCCTTGAAATGATAAATGGTTCTGCATGAAAGATATTTTCTTTCTATTTACTTAACTTTGTTCTTATTTCTTAGGGCTAATAACATTGGATTTTTTAAGCCAAGAGCAAGCTCAGCCTTTCTGAGCTACATTATACTATTTTCTGTGATGATCAACAAAGAAGTTTCCATTTTCAAGCTGCTTCATCTGATAACTTTGGTTTTACCCCAGGGTCAGTCCTGGGGAGGCAGGTGTGAAGTGGGTGTGGTGTACTATCGCATTCTGAATCGCTATTTGTGTAGGACCTGTTGAGCAGAAATAAGAGCTTAAAGATGGAAGGTTTTTTTTTTTCTTTACTGACTGTTACCATCTGTCTTTCCTTGCTGAAGCATGGGAGCCTTTAATACAAAGCACCACCACCTTTATGGCAAAATGGAATTTCATAAAATTTGCAGAAAGTCCCAGATAGCTCAATTACTCTCTTCTATGTCAGCAAAATCAACAGCATGGTTGGTTGGCCACTAAGATAGAACTTAGCATGAAGCCATGACAATCTCAAATGTATTTTTAGAAAGGAAAATTGAGCTGGACTTGTTTTATTCTGACTCCTCGTGCAATAAACTTTTTGTCTTTCATCATACAGTTTCACAGGCATTGTTGCCTGAACCCAGCCTCCTACTGGAAATCACTTTAGGTTTGGTGCCCCATATGGGACTTTCAGGCTGACTCTCACTCCCCATTCCCTGAGAGCACAGCCAAATAAATGCCACAGTGAAAAAGATGACAGAGACAGCAGTCCATTTTTAGATGTCTTGTCACAGGGAGCTGTTACCAGTTCCTAATGAGCCTCTCTTCCCTTTTCTGTCTTGCTTCCCTCTCTGATCATCACTTGGGAAGAGAAAAACACAGGCAGCCCACAGGCTGAGTGATTGGGAAACACCGTGCATGCATGCATGCTAGTCGCTTCAGTTGTGTCCAACTCTTTGCGACCCCATAGACTGTGGCCCGCCAGGCTCCTCTGTCCATGGAGATTCTCCAGGCAAGAATATGGAGTGGATTTTATGCCCTCCTCCAGGGGGTCTTCCAAACCCAGGGATCAAACCCGCATCTCTTACACCTCCTGCATTGGCAGATGGGTTCTTTTCTACCATTGCCACCTGTGAGGCCCTAGGAAACACTGAGATGGAACCAAAAAGGCTTTTGAAGGTTCTGAGCAAGCGTGATGGACTACTAAGCTGTGATAACTTCCAAGGAGACGTCATCTCACTCATCAGTGACACATTTTTCATCAACAAGTCTAAAATTTCCTGACTTTTTCTTCTTATTCTTTTTTTCTTTTGATTGGCTGAAGGTGATAAATGATAATAACTCAGAGAAAACCATAGTGGAGGGAAGCAGTGGGAGAACAGTTTACAATTCTGATTGGTTGATCTTAATAAACTTGTCAGTGATCAACTTGGAGAAGATATTCCCTGTGGAACCCATTGTCCAAATGCTCCTGGCTGTGACACTAAGTAGTCACCTACCTGGCTGTGTGTGAAGCGCATCTTGCCTCCAGTAGAGAATGACCTGTCAGAGCTCTTGCCCACCATTAACAGCCAAAATAGGAGAAAAACATATTTTTACAGGCTTTTCCCCAGGTCCGATCATGTAGTAACAAGGTTTGCAGGAGCTCTAAAATATACTGTGATCCTTAACTAGTTTCCTTATTGTTTCCTTCCTGGCCAAAATAATCATGTAATTCCAAAGCCCTCTGCATGTATCACATCTTTCTCAATATAGCATTTTATAATAATTTAAAAAAAATAGGCTCAAAAAAGAGCAGATTAGAGATCTGAACACTCCAGACTTCAGTAGTTAAGTCAAGTGGTTAAGAAGTAGTAGCGGCAAGATTCAAAGACCTGCAGAACTTTAATGGGCTCAGACAATGGTATTATTTGGTAATTCTTCTTTTTTCAAATTTATTTTTAGTTACTTATTGTTTAGGCTGTGCTGATCTTTGTTGTTGCTCAAGGACTTTTTCTAGTTGTGGCGAGTGGGGCTGCTCTCTAGTGTGGTGCAAACAGGCTTCTCCACTGCCCTTTTGCAGAGCATGGGCTCTAGGCTGCATGGGTTTCTGCAGTCATGATGCACGGGCTTAGTTCCTCCACAGTATGTGAGATCTTCCAGGACCAGTGAGCAAACTGGTGTCCCTTGAATTGCAAGGCAAATTCTTAATCACTGGGCCATCAGGAAAGCCCCACATTCTTTATTTCCTAACAGGGAGATGGGACTGTATTTCAATTCAGTTCAGTCCCTCAATCATGTCCCACTCTTTGTGACCCCATGAACCACAGCACGCCAGGCCTCCCTGTCCATCACCAACTCCCAGAGTCTACCCAGACCCATGTCCATTGAGTCAGTGGTGCCATCAAACCATCTCATCCTCTGTCGTCCCCTTCTCCTCCTGCCCTCAATCTTTCCCAGCATCAGGGTCTTTTCAAATGAGTCAGCTCTTCACATCAGGTGGCCAAAGTATTGGTATTTCAGCTTCAACATCAGTTCTTCTAATGAACACCCAGGACTGATCTCCTTTAGGATGGATTGGTTGGATCTCCTTGCAGTCCAAGGGACTCTCAAGAGTCTTCAACACCACACTTGAAAAGCATCAATTCTTTGGTGCTCAGCTTTCTTTATAATCCAACTCTCATATCCATATATGACTACTGGAAAAACCATACTGGAATACCAGACCACCTGACCTGCCTCTTGAGAAACCTGTATGCAGATCAGGAAGCAACAGTTAGAACTGAACATGAAACAACAGACTGGTTCCAAATAGGAAAAGGAGTCCGTCAAGGCTGTATATTGTCACCCTGCTTATTTAACTTATATGCAGAGTACATCATGAGAAACACTGGGCTGGAAGAAGCACAAGCTGGAGTCAAAATTGCTGGGAGAAATATCAATCACCTCAGATATGCAGATGACACCACCCTTATGGCAGAAAATGAAGAACTAAAGAGTCTCTTGATGAAAGTGAAAGAGGAGAGTGAAAAAGTTGGCTTAAATCTCAACATTCAGAAAACTAAGATCATGGCATCTGGTCCCATCACTTCATGGCAATAGGTGGGGAAACAGTGGCTGACTTTATTTTGGGGGCTCCAAAATCACTGCAGATAATGATTGCAGCCATGAAATTAAAAGATGCTTACTCCTTGGAAGGAAAGTTGTGATCAACCTAGACAGCATATTCAAAAGCAGAGACATTACTTTGCCAACAAAGGGACTGTATTTAGTACACATTTTTGGGGGGGATTCCCTGGAAGTTCAGCTGTAAAGAATCCATCTGCCAATGCAGGAGATGTGATTTTATCTCTGGGCTGGGAAGATCCCCTGGAAAAGGAAATGGCAACCCACTCCAGTATTCTTGGCTGGGAAATCCCATGGATAGAAGAGCCTGGCGGGCTACACTCCATGGGGTCACAAAAAGAGCTGGACCAGACTTAGCAATGAAACAGCAACAACAATTGTAAATGTATATTTGAAACAAAAGCATCACTTTTTTCCCTTCCTTCCTTCTTCCCCTTTCTTCCTCCCTCCCTCTCCCCTTTCTTCCTTCCTTAGTTTCTTTCTAGACATAGAATAATTTGTAAGGCTGAAAATTCAGAGATAGTGATTTGCAATCATATTTCTAATTGTGGTCTTTGAGGACCTACTAAGGTTCATCTTTATGGTGGAGGAGCCCAATTGAGGGACATGGTCATATCTCTCAAAGCGGTTTTGAGAGGCCCCAAATGTAAACAGAAAACCTTTACATTAAAAATATAAAATGACATCAGGATCCTAAACTAAGCAATGCTAACTGTTTCATTTACAGCCAGCACCTGCTTCATTCATGGTGAATGAAAGGGGAGCTTCCGTCTCTTTGTATTTTTACTGTCTGCCCTCCACATTATGTGGAACGTGTGCCTGCCTTTGCTTAACTAGCAGTGGAAAACCACTTCCCCTCTCTGTGGCCTTCAAAATGACAACCAGATGTTGTTCCAGTCTTTTCTCTCAGTTTTATTTTCAGGTCTAAACTCATGATTGCCCTCTGGGTTTCCATGATGGTAAGGGAATGTTTTCAATTGAAGCAAGAGTTCCTGCAAAATTAAAGAACATGAAAACATGATTCTTCATCACATATTTGGTAAATCCCCTGCTGTCCATTTGAAAATCAGAATTTGGGGGTTAAGTTACAAGAGCACTTTCAAGTGCTGCTTAAAAAAACAGCTGTCTATCTCAAATCACAGGCAATTTTTTGTATGAGCCTAAGTATTAAAACTGTTTAAATGGAATTTATTGAGGACGACTTTTGCGTGGAACCATTTATTTATCCATTAAAGAATGTACTGAAATAAACACTGTAATTAAATCATTGTTTAACTACTATCATGAAATGAGTTGATTTCATTAGAGCATTCAAAGTTTTGGTTGCTGTTACATATTTTAAACCAAATTCTTTTGACTAGTGATAAGAAAAGATGACTCTAAAGTTTTATGTGTTAAGAATTTCTTTGATGGTATCAGGAGATTCTCATTGAGAATCATTTCTTCTTTTTGCCATCAATTCCTTTATTCCTGCTTGCCATCAACGTGAAGGTCAGTTTGTATTTAACATAATGAAGACATAGGTGCTAATGAAAACTTCAGCTTTCCTCTTCTCAGGCTTATGTATTTTCTTACTACAGGGGCTTAATATGTGTTTGAGTAGAGGCGAATAGTCAATGTACCCAATGGTAAAGGAGCTAATATTTGTCTAGCACTTCATATGTATGTATCAGGAATTGTGCCAGAGATTTAGCTAGACTATCTCATATTTTAAATCTTAAGAGAGAGATAATTTCATTAGCCCATTTTTAAATTATTCAATAATAGTTGAAGCATATTATATTCACAATGTTGCATTCATTTCTGGTATACAGCAAACTGATACAGTTATACATATATATATATACACACACACACATATTCTTTTCATATTTTTTCCATTATGGTTTATTACAGAATGTTGACTATAGCCCCCATGCTAGAGAGTAGGACCTTGTTGTTTATCTATCTTAATGTAGTAGTTTGTATCTGCTAATCCCAAACTGCTAATTTATCTCTCTCCCCCCTTTGCCCTTTGTGATCACAAGTTTCATTTTCTATGTCTGTGAGTCTGTTTCTATTTTGGAAATAAATTCATTTGTGTTATATTTTAGATTCCACATATAAGTGATATCATATCATTAGCCCATTTTTAAAGCAATGAAGCCGAACTTCAGAGAGATTAGGAAATTGTCCAAAGTCACATAATTTTGACATAAATATAAGGATGTAATAAATATGAGGATTTAAATATTTGGATTTAATATAAGGATTAAATATAAGGATAAATATAAATATAAGGATTTAATAAATATAAGAACTTATAAATCAGTTCAGTTCAGTCGTTCAGTCGTGTCCGACTCTTTGCAATCCCATGAATCGCAGCACGCCAGGCCTCCCTGTCCATCACCAACTCCCAGAGTTCACTTAGACTCGCGTCCATCGAGTCAGTGATGCCATCCAGCCATCTCATCCTCGGTCGTCCCCTTCTCCTCCTGCCCCCAATCCCTCCCTGCATCAAAGTCTTTTCCAATGAGTCAACCCTTCGCATGAGGTGGCCAAAGTACTGGAGTTTCAGCTTTAGCATCATTCCTTCCAAAGAAATCCCAGGGCTGATCTCCTTCAGAATGGACTGGTTGGATCTCCTTGCAGTCCAAGGGACTCTCAAGAGTCTTCTCCAACACCACAGTTCAAAAGCATCAATTCTTCGGCGCTTAGCCTTCTTCACAGTCCAACTCTCACATCTATACATGACCACTGGAAAAACCATAGCCTTGACTAGTTGGACCTTAGTTGGCAAAGTAATGTCTCTGCTTTTGAATATGCTACCTAGGTTGGTCATAACTTTTCTTCCAAGGAGTAAGCGTCTTTTAATTTCATGGCTGCAACAACCATCTGCAGTGATTTTGGAGCCCCAAAAAATAAAGTCTGACCCTGGTTCCACTGTTTCTCCATCTATTTCCCATGAAGTGATGGGACTGGATGCCATGATCTTCGTTTTCTGAATGTTGAAGTTTAAGCCAACATTTTCACTCTCCTCTTTTACTTTCATCAACAGGCTTTTAGCTCCTCTTCACTTTCTGCCATAAGGGTAGTGTCATCTGCATATCTGAGGTTATTGATATTTCTTCCGGCAATCTTGATTCCAGCTTTTGTTTCTTCCAGTCCAGCATTTCTCATGATGTACTCTGCATAGAAGTTAAATAAGCAGGGTGACAATATACAGCCTTGACGTACTCCTTTTCTTCTTTGGAACCAGTCTGTTTTTCCATGTCCAGTTCTAACTGTTGCTTCCTGGCCTCCATACAGATTTCTCAAGAGGCAGGTCAGGTGGTCTGGTATTCCCATCTCTTTCAGAATTTTCCAGTTTATTGTGATCCACACAAAGGCTTCATAAATATAATCTGACATAAATATAAATATAAGGATTATTTTTAAATACAATATAAATATAAAGATTCTTATGTAGACATATCTACATAAGACATAAATATAAGGATTCTTATGCAGATATATATTAATCCAGATCTTTTGCTTTAAACCTATTTAAAAAATGCAGGAAAAGTCTTTTACATTCAACTATAATCTTAAAGAGAGGTGAATATCAGGTAAAATAGGAAATCTTTGAGTGATAGAACTGAAATTCATAGTCTCAAGCTGCTTCTGTTTGCTTCACCAGATAGGGAATCTAGTCATGTGTGCCAAGAAGGACTGTTCTCTATTCTCTGTACTTCAGCAACTCTCTCATACCTATGTGACTGAGGCTGCCATCCTGCCTTCTAACTGTTTTCTCTAATGAAATGCAACTCCCTGAGGGCAGGCACTGTGTCTTGAATGTCTTGCATATGACAAACTGTAGAATTCACGAGTTTATGATGAATAGTAAATAAATGTGTGTGCACTCAAGGCTTCTCAATTGTCCCTCCTAGGTTAATGTTGCTATTGTTTAGTCCCTAAATCCTGTGCAACTCTTTTTTGACCCCATGGACTATAGCCTGCCAGGCTCCTCTGTCCATGGGATTTCCCCAGGCAAGAACACTGGAGTGGGTTGCCATTTCCTCCTCCAGGGGATCTTTCCAACCAGGGATCAAACCCAGGTCTCCTGCATTGGCAGGTGGATTCTTTATTGCTGAGCCACCAGGGAAGCCCCATATTTACAATACCAGGTTTAAAAACAGTATTAACTTTAAAAAGTCCCTATATCATTCTTCCAACCTTCTTTTTTTTTTTTTATTGGAGGAAAATTACTTTGCAATGCTGTGTTGGTTTCTGCTGTACAACATAAATCAGTCGTAATTATATTCCCTCCTTCTTGAGCCCCCATCTCCTCCCCCATCCCCTCTAGGCCGGCAAGAGCACCAGGTTGGGCTTCCCGGCCTCCTTTATAGCTTGTGGTCACCTTTATGTAACCTCCCTCATCTACCTCAGACTTAAAGCCTATTTCATTCATGCTCAAGCAAATAAGACACAAATATGGCAACTCACTTTCCCCCTATCTCATGACAGACATTGCTAGCTGATTACAGTACTCTTACCATTCATCCCAGATGAAGCCTCAGGATCCTTCTGACTCCAGAAGCCTAAGACCAATTGATTTGCCATGAATTATTTCTGTCATCTCCAATTTAGAGCACAGTCCCCCTAATCTTGTAGCTCATTCCTTTGCGTCCCCTGCTTATGTGATCTTTGGTACATTTAACCTGAGATTTGCTTTTCTTACTTGTAAAATGATTATTTTAGACCCACGCTGAGTCTGTAATAAGATAATGTATATGAAAATATATACAATAGCTTGTTTTATTCTATTCACTTTAATTGTTACCATAATTGGCTTTCTCCTTCAAAAAATTCTGATCTGCCTTCCACACAGTAGCGAATCATTTCGTACAGAGCCTGCATGTAATTGGTTCCCCATAAACGTTAGCCCTGCCCACCCCCACCCCCTCTTTGTGACTCACTCCTAGTAATGTTACTCACTCATCAATTGTTGGTGGTCACACTGTCATCTGTCCCAGTTAAATAAATTACAAAACATAATGTCTTAAAGAAAAGAATTTTTTTTTTTAATTTCTGGCTCCACTGGGTTTTTGTTGCTGCAGAAGGGTTTCTCTACTTGTGGCAAGCAGGGTTACTCTCTAGTTGCCATGCTTGAATGTCTCATTGCAGTGGCTTCTTTTGTTGCAGAACATAGGCTCTAGGGAGCATGGGCTCAATGGTTGTGGCACAGGGGCTCGGTTGCCCTTGGGGGCACCTGGGATCTTCCCTGCCCGGGGATCAAACCCATGTCCCCTGTATTGGCAGGCAGACTCCCAAGCACTGGACCGCCAGGGAAGCCCTTAAAGAAGAATTTTAAAACTATATCTTGGGGCTGGTGCACTGGGATGACCCAGAGGGATGGTACCGGGAGGGAGGAGGGTGGGGGGTTCAGGATGCAGAACACGTGTACACCCGTGGCGGATTCATGTTGATGTATGGAAAAACCAATACAATATTGTGAAGTAATTAGCCTACAATTAAAATAAATAAATTTATATTTAAAAAAACAAACAAACTATATCTCGACTGGTCTCACCAGAAGGGCTTTCTGCCTTTAAGCAATTATTTGTGGTCTTATATCCAAGCACACTGAGCATAGTTCATCCTCACTTTAACCCACTGACCTCTCCATGCCTTTCCAAAATGGACCATTCCATGCCTTTGACAAGAATATTCTCTCCACCTGGACAATGTTCTCCAGCTCACCTCCCGCAAGACCAGCTACTCTTTAAGGATGTCGCTGGCTCTTCACTACCATCTCCATTCCCAGACAGATGACTCAATCTTTCTAGAGTTTTCTGCAGACTTTTATTATAAACTCATCATACTATATTTAGTGGCTCTTATCACACCCCTAGAGGTCCTTGCCCTCTTCTGGTCAAGATGTGAGCATCTTGAAGGCAGAGGTCTTAGCTCCTTTTCTTCATTGTGTCTGTATCCAGAGACCTACAATGGCTAATCTTCAATAAAATTAGAAGGAAGAGTGGGGACTGTTAGCATCTTGAGCCTTCATTAGTTCATAGCACACAAGGAATCATGGCAGCCAGTGGAGAGTGGGTCAGGATGATAGAGACTGATAAATATTAATCAAAGAGCAGCTAATTTCATGAGCATCGAGAGTTGCTAGCCACTGTCCTGAGCCTTTTATGTGAATAAGCAAAGGACTGAGGCTCAGAGAGTTAATCAGCTGCTTGGGTTTGTAGGGGATAACAGTGATCCAAACCAAGATGGCCTGGCTTTAGCATTGGCTCTCTCCATCATTCTGCTTTACTGCTGAGGAAGGAAAAGAGGTTGTGAAAAGCACAGCTAAATGGCATGATAGGAGAAGGAAGACAAATTTCACAATTCTGATTTTTCTAGGAAAAGAAATTAACAAAAATCTCAATGTATGTAACCACTTTAGAAGAGCTTTGAAATGCAAGTTTGAGATAGATCAGGAGAAGGAATTGCAACCCACTCCAGTGTTCTTGCCTGGAGAATCCCAGGGACGGAGGAGCCTGGTGGGCTGCTGTCTATGGGGTCACACGGAGTTGGACACGACTGAAGTGACTTAGCAGCAGCAGCAAGCAGCTAAAACAAAGCCTTGAAAATCATAACAAATATCTAAACAAGTGTTTCACCCAGAGGCAGTCTTGCTTGACTGGAACAAGAACAGGCAACACAACTAGAGGAAGGAAAGGGATGGGAGATAAGATGCACAGAATATTTAAGGCAAAAACATTCAGTTTTGTTTTCACTTGACTGATTGTTGGTCTTTCACAGGAGGTAGTTTATATTCATTGTGATTCCAAAACAGAATGTGTGAATTGATGGCCAAAGATGCTATAGTTTTGTTTATCATTGAAAAATAGTAAACAATAAGTGGAAAAGGTCACAAGAAATTAAGGGGACCCTGAAATATCTTGCAAAACCAAAGTTCCCACAGATACAAATTCAGAAGTGTGGAGATGGTGCAATCAGAGGTGATCCACAGCCAAGCTCTCTACAAGGAAGGAATCCACTGTTGAGGGGCCCACGATGACCAGATGGAGCTTGGCATCTTGGTCCTGAATGCTATTTCTCTCCCTGACTGTCTACTCACTGGACTGTCACTTTTGTAGGAGAGGCAACTGAAAATTTTACAACATTATGAAAACCTAGGAGGAATTTCCTCTGAGATATCTAAAGGACAGGAGCAACTTCGGATTCTTCCAGGTTTCAAAAGTTGATCAGTTTCCAAAGGAATGTGTTTTCATGGCCATCCAAGAAATGCTACAATGGAGCTCCAACATTTTGAAGCCTGAATGTCTCCTAATATTCTTGGAAGTGTCAGGGGAGTGTGTAATTTCCTTGATTCTCTCGTCACAACAAAAATTTGAAGCAAGAGACCAGCGTTATAGCTCTCGGACGGGCCAGCATTACAGCTCTTGGACAGACCAGTGTCACAGCTCCGTGTTATAGCTCAGTTTTATTTAGAAAGTGAAGGAAAATACATCCTTGAGGCATGACGACCCAAACGATGCGAAGAGAGAGAGAGCAGAAGAGACAGAGAGCACCCCCCATTCCCCCGCCCTTTGGCTCCTCTTTTTATATGTTTTTTTCTCCTCCCCCTGGGAACTGCCCTTGTAAATTGGGCTAGCCAGGCGTGCTGTTTGCTCTACCTGAGGTCCTTACTCTGGTCCTTGGACCTGCCTTTGTTCTATTTTCTTGGGCTTTCCCCTTCCTTGCCTTTTAAGCCACTGCCATTCTGGACTCCTTTTTCCTATTCTAACTACTTACCATCAAGAAGTCATAAACATGAGCTGGGACAGAAACATGTCTTCCACCCTAGCCTCATCCCAATCGTGAGCATGTTCCCTTTGTATTCTGAACATTACCTGTATTGATTAAAAAAATGCACAATGTGAGAGTTGCGAGTTAAGTTTTATTTGGGGGCAAAATGAGGACTGCAGCCTAGAGACAGCTTTCAGATAGCTATAAGAAACTTCTCTGAGGAGGTGAGGGCAGGAGCTAAGATATATAAGAATTTTTCATCAAAGGACAGGTAGTTGGGAGCATAAAAATATTATTTTTAATTTTGACTGTGTGGATCACAATAAACTGTGGAAAATTCTGAAAGAGATGAGAATATCAGACCACCTGATCTGCCTCTTGAGAAATCTGTATGCAGGTCAGGAAGCAACAGTTAGAACTGGACATGGAACAACAGACTGGTTCCAAAGAGGAAAAGGAGTATGTCAAGGCTGTATATTGTCACCCTGATTATTTAACTTCTATGCAGAGTACATCATGAGAAACGCTGGACTGGAAGAAACACAAGCTGGAATCAAGATTGCTGGGAGAAATATCAATAACCTCAGATAGGCAGATGACACCACCCTTATGGCAGAAAGTGAAGAGGAACTAAAGAGCCTCTTGATGAAAGTAAAAGAGGAGAGTGAAAGAGTTGACTTAAAGTTCAACATTCAGAAAACGAAGATCATGGCATCCAGTCCCATCACTTCATGGGAAATAGATGGAGAAACAGTGGAAACAGTGTCAGAATTTATTTTTTGGGGCTCCAAAATCACTGCAGATGGTTGTTGCAGCCATGAAATTAAAAGACACTTACTCCTTGGAAGAAAAGTTATGACCAACCTAGAGAGCATATTCAAAAGCAGAGACATTACTTTGCCGACTAAGGTCTGACTAGTCAAGGCTATGGTTTTTCCTGTGGTCATGTATGGATGTGAGAGTTGGACTGTGAAGAAGGCTGAGCACCGAAGAATTGATATGAAATTAAAAGACACTTACTCCTTGGAAGAAAAGTTATGACCAACCTAGAGAGCATATTCAAAAGCAGAGACATTACTTTGCCGACTAAGGTCTGACTAGTCAAGGCTATGGTTTTTCCTGTGGTCATGTATGGATGTGAGAGTTGGACTGTGAAGAAGGCTGAGCACCGAAGAATTGATGCTTTTGAACTGTGGTGTTGGAGAAGACTCTTGAGAGTCCCTTGGACTGCACGGAGATCCAACCAGTCCATTCTGAAGGAGATCAACCCTGGGATTTCTTTGGAAGGAATGATGCTAAAGCTGAAACTCCAGTACTTTGGCCACCGCATGCGAAGGGTTGACTCATTGGAAAAGACTCTGATGCTGGGAGGGATTGAGGGCAGGAGGAGAAGGGAACAACAGAGGATGAGATGGCTGGATGGCATCACTGACTCGATGGACGCGAGTCTGAGTGAACTCTGGGAGATGGTGATGGACAGGGAGGTCTGGCGTGCTGTGATTCACGGGGTCACAAAGAGTCGGACACGACTGAGCGAATGAACTGAACTGAACTGAAAGAAACCAGATATGCCAAGTTAAGGAATTTAGAGCTTTTCTATGTATGGAAAGATGCAAGAATCCGAGCTCACTGAAATGACTCTTTTGATATGCACCTCAGCAACCTGGTGCCAATATCCTGTATTTTCCTATCTTGAGTTTTCTCTGGGCTCAGCATAGGGAGTGACTGCTCTCTGATGGCTGCTAGATGGCAGGTATTCTTTTCAGCCCTGTGTTTCTTCAGGGCTCATCAGCTCACAATAGAAAGCTGCAATCACTGATGACTATGACATCTTTTGTTTACTGATATTGCAGGAAACATTGCATTTCTCACTGTTATTTCATAGGAGAACAAAGGAAAGCATGGGAATGAGAAGATAATGGTGGATAAGGAGAAGTGAGGTAAAAGGAGAAAGGGGCAAAAGAGAATGAAAAATAGCAACAACTTCAGGTATGCAGGTGATAACACTCTAATGGCAGAAAGTGAAGAGGAACTAAACAGCCTCTGGATGAGGGTGAAAGAGGAGAATAAAAAAGTTGGCTTAAAACTCATCATCTTTTGTTTACTGATATTGCAGGAAACATTGCATTTCTCACTGTTATTTCATAGGAGAACAAAGGAAAGCATGGGAATGAGAAGATAATGGTGGATAAGGAGAAGTGAGGTAAAAGGAGAAAGGGGCAAAAGAGAATGAAAAATAGCAACAACTTCAGGTATGCAGGTGATAACACTCTAATGGCAGAAAGTGAAGAGGAACTAAACAGCCTCTGGATGAGGGTGAAAGAGGAGAATAAAAAAGTTGGCTTAAAACTCAACATTCAAAAAACTAAGATCATGACATCTAGTTCCTACCACTTTATGGACAGAAGGGGTAAAAGTGGAAGCAGTGACTGACTTTATTTTCTTGGGCTCCAAAATCACTGTGGATGGTGACTGCAGCCATGAAATTAAAAGATGCTTGCTTCTTGGAAGGAAAGCTATGACAAGCCTATATAGCATGTTATAAAGCAGAGACATTACTTTGCTGACAAAGGTTCATATAGTCAAAGCTATGGTTTTTCCAGTAGTCACGTGCGGATGTGAGAGTTGGATCATAAAGAATACTGAGTGCCAAAGAACTGATGCTTTTGAATTGTGGTGCTGAAGACTCTTGAGAGTCCCTTCAATAGTAAGGACATCAAACCAGTCAAGCCTAAAGGAAATCAACCCTGAAATTTCATTGGAAGGACTAGTGCTGAAGCTGAAGCTCCAGTACTTTGGCCACCTGACGCGAAGAGCTGACTCATTGGAAAAGACCCTGATGCTGGGAGAGATTGAGGGCAGGAGGAGAAGGGCATGACAGAGGATGAGATAGTTGAAAAGCATCACCAAGTTAATGGACATGAGTTTTAGCAAACTCTGGGAGATGTGAATGAAGGACAGGGAAGCCCGGCGTGCTTCAGGCCATTGACTCACAAAGAGGCGGATATGACTTAGTAACTGAACAACACAATAACAACACGTGGTATGTGATAGCATTCCAATTTTATTTTCTTCTCGATGGATTAATCAAGTATATGTGAGTCTTTTCTCGTGGAACTGAAATTTCAGCTTTGTCAAACATTAAATTCCTACCTATGTTGAAATCTATTCCTAGAATTTTGATTGTCTTCCACTGTTCAATTTGTTTGTTCCTATACCAATACAGTATCTTATACTTTATTGTCTGGCAATGCATATCCTCCTCACTATTCCTTTTAATTAATTTTTTGGTTATTATTATAAATTTGTTTCCCTGTATGACTTTGAGATTATTTCCTCCAATAAAAAACTTTTCTTGTGGTTCTAACTATAATTGCTTTCCATTGATAGATTAATCAGAGAATATTTAAATTTGGGAGATATAAGGATTCCATTCAAGAAGATTGTATAATTTCCAACGTTTCATTTTTTAGTCTTCTACAATAAGATTTTATAACTTCCTTCTTAAAGAATGTGTATCTTTCTTCTTTATATTAGGTATCTTTAGTTTTGTTACTTTTGTGACTGAAATTATAATTCTATTTTGTTTTAAACTGATTATTGCTTTTATAGAGAAAGGATTTAAAATTTTTTTAAATTAAGGCTCACAGGTGGACTTTTGGAAATGTGGGACGAGATCACTCGGTCCTGTAAAGGCAAGCCTGAGCTAACAAAATTATCAGTTAGGATTAATGAAGTTCAGTCCCAAATTTTTTTCTAAATTTCTGTCTCCCAGTAGCTCCCTTACCTGTCTATTCTCTTATTTGGACAACTATTTTGCAGTTCTTTTCTGTTTTCCTTTGACTGAATTCTACTTGTCACCATTCAATGCCACACTTGCCCCTCAGGCTAGCCTGAAGGGATGCTGCTTCTTAAGGGCTGCGATCCAGTAGAGGACCAGATTCACCCTGTCTCACAGGTAACCTGATAGACATCACTCATGCGATCTCAGCTATTATGGAATAAGACTTTTATACCAGTGATGTAAAACAGTTAACTATCTCTACAATGGTCTTAAAAGTTATCTGTGCAGTAAAGATTATTTCTAATAGCAAATAAGAAGTCATTATAAACTCTAAGGATGGCTATTTAAATGTGGTTATATTTGGCTCATAAACCTTATAAATTAACAGACTAAATCTCAATGCAATGTTAGTCTTCAACAATAATGTTAAGTAAGGGAAGTTTCCTTTATCTTCTCTTGACTCTGGTATCTTATACGATAATAATGCAATTTAGCCATCTTGTCTTCCCCCTACTGCTAACCCCTGCAAAGGTCCAATCGCCACTACTCCCAATACCTTCAACCAGACACAAAGAAATCAGACTTTTTTCTGAACAACAGGCAAACACAAGCACATCTGACTTACGACTGCTTTCTGCTTCTATGTAGACAGTTCTCATTTGAAAACCAATACTTCATATAGAGTTAATTTGGCTTTTTGGCCTGGTCACAATAGAACTCTCTACTTCTGAGTTGATCTCCCCTCCTTTTCTCAATCCTCTTACCCCCTCATAGGCATCCCACCAATACACTTACTATGACCTCTTCTGTAACTTGCTCCCAATCCAGAACATACACTGAACATTTTATTGCTGGAAGTCTAACTCGAATTTCATTTAGGATGATAATTCCTTTTAATTCCTTTGTCTACCATAGCTTGGGGCTTCCCTGGTGGCTCAGATGGTAAAGATTCTGATTGCAATGCAGAGGACCAGGAGAAGGGAATGGCTACCCACTCTAGTTGGGTTGGATGGCATCACTGACTCAAAGAACTTGAGTTTGAGCAAACTCTGGGAGATGGTGAAGGACAGGGAAACCTGGAGTGTTGCAGTCCATAGGGTTGCAAACAGTCAGACACAACTGAGCTACTAACACTTTCACTGTCACCATAGCTTGACCCCTCTCCCACCATCACAACTCTCCCTGCTCCATCCCCTTGTTCTGTCTTCCCCAGGTTTCTCCCAATTTGATAGGCATGGATATGACTCAGTGACTAGAAAAAAATAAAAACCAGGGCTCCACCTTCAACTGCTGGAGCAAGTGGTTCATCCCGTTGGCCTTTGGCAAGGGACTCTGATTTTGTTTGCATTTGAGGCTTGGCAATTATCACATTTGGTCCTCATAAGGCAAACTGATTAGGGTCTGTATCATACCTTAAAAAATGAAGGAGCTGAGACTCAGAGAGGATTATTACTTGTCCAACATCACACAGAAGTAAATCTAAACTTGAACCCAGGTCTTCTGACTGAAAATTCCTTGCTCCCTGAAATAATTTCTTTCTGTTTCTGAGCATTAAAACAAAACCCAAAAACAAACAGCCATTCAAAAATGACTTGAGGGAGTTTGGGATAAGCAGTTGCAAATTATTACATATGGAATTAATAAACAAGGTCCTATTCTACAGCACAGGGAACTATATTCAGTTCATGGGATAAGCCATAATGGAAAAGAATATAAAAAAGGGTGTATGTATATATATAATGGAGTCACTTTGCTGTACATTAGAAGTTAACACAGCATTGTAAATCAACTGTACATCAGTAAAAAATAAATTAAAAAATACTTTGAGGCGTATAAACAACTTGGAGGATGGATGATGTGTCTTTTTGTCTTTAAATGCATCCAATCTCCCAAACAGCTAATAAGAGCTCACATAGTACAAGGTCAAGCATGAAATATTTTGATAAACAAACATTAATTCTGGGGAAAGTAAACACAAAGAGCAAAATGAAAGTATCAAATCAGTCATAAACAAAGAAGTATGAACATTAACATCTCTTACTGCTGATGGCTTTTCTAAGAACGGCACTTATTAAAAGTATTTGAGATAAGGAATAGCTTTTGGGTTTATAGAATATCAGAACCAGATCATGGAGATCTCTATGGTCTTTTTATCTAATCCTCCTCAATTAACAGAATAGCTAACATTGAGAAGGCAGTATGGAATAAAACAATCTGAGAGGCAAGACTTTTGTTTCTCAGAAATTCATTATTTAAGGAAGGATTCTTTCTAGTCAGTGTTCTTTGAGGACCAGCATTTCCTACCATTATGAAGCTATAAAAATACACAATATGAGCTATGCTCATTTATTTAAATATACAATAAAATTCAATAACTTTTAGATAAATTAATGTTTAAATTGCTTCCTTTAACCTGATCCCTTCAGTTGTGTAACTTTGCTTATTCAAAAAAAATGATTACAAAAAATGCTGCAGCTTTGCTTTTTGACTCTGTGTATATCATACAATCACAAAGTCTTAACATTTTAAAGCCAAATACATTTTAAAAATTTCTTATCCAGACTATCAAAAAGCAACCCTGCCTTTAAAGTGATTTGGATATATGTTAACAATAATAATTTTATCTAAAGAGATCAATATAAAAATGATCTTAAAAGTATTTATATCTATGACCCAAATAATGTTTCCATCATTAGAACACTAAACTTATCTAAAAATTGCTGTATTAAGTTGGTTTTCTGTGAGTGGCTCCTCTAAGTAGTTTGGAAAGTGAATTAATCTAAAGAAAGCAGTTGTTAGTAATCACAGACAACAGCATGGAGCAAGAATAAATAGAAAGGAAAATTGTATGTGAATTTAAATAAAACCTTAATGGTACATAACAGGGATAACCGTTTGGAATTACACTAATGTGATTTTTCTCCTTTGCATTTCTTTGTATGTCACCTTCTTCCTAGCCTGCTGGCTTTGCCTTAGATTTGGGCTGGTTGTAGCAAAGCTGCAAAGGGATGGATTGAGTTTCCTCTCAACCTCGATATGCTGAGTCTTTTACATTTTGGCTACTCTCACAGATGTGTAATGATATCTCATTGTGGTTTTATCTTGCATCTCCCTAAGGACTAATGAAACAGTGTCCGACTTTATTTTTGGGGGATCCCAAATCACTGCAGATGGTGACTGCAGCCATGAAATTAAAAGACGTTTACTCCTTGGAAGGAAAGTTATGACCAACCTAGATAGCATATTCAAAAGCACAGACATTACTTTGCCAATGAGGTCCATCTAGTCAAGGCTATGGTTTTTCCTGTGGTCATGTATGGATGTGAGAGTTGGACTGTGAAGAAGGCTGAGCACCGAAGAATTGATGCTTTTGAACTGTGGTGTTGGAGAAGACTCTTGAGAGTCCCTTGGACTGCAAGAACCAACCAGTCCATTCTGAAGGAGATTTCTTTGGAAGGAATGATGCTGAAGCTGAAACTCCAGTACTTTGGCCGCCTCATGCAAAGAGTTGACTCATTTGGAAAAGACTTTGATGCTGGGAGGGATTGGGGTCAGGAGGAGAAGGGGATGACAGAGGATGAGATGGCTGGATGGCATCACTGACTTGATGAACATGAGTTTGAGTGAACTCCGGGAGTTGGTGAAGGACAGGGAGGCCTGGTGTGCTGCGATTCATGGGATTGCAAAGAGTTGGACACGACTGAGCGACTGAACTGAACTGAACTGATGACTAATGATGTTGAGCAGCTTTCAGGTTGTTATCATCTGTGTATCTTCTTTGGTGAAGTGTGTTCAAATCCTTTGACTGTTTTTTTAATTAGGTTGTTTGTCTTCTTATTATTGAGTTTTGAGGGGTCTTTGTATACTTGCATACAAGCCCTTTATTAGTTACATGCTTCATAAATACTTTCTCTCAATCTATAGCTTATCTTTTCATTTTATTAAAAGTGACTTTTGAAGATTCGAGTACCTAAAAAATACTTGCTTAGATATTTAAGAAGTAACTGAAATGCGAAAGGTTGGATCTATCTAAGACATCTCTGCCTAACCCAAGGGCACAAGGATTTTATCCTATTTTTTTTATTAGAATTTATATAGTATTAGGTTTTACATAGCGTGTCACATTTTGACTCTACTATATGTAACAGAAAGAAAATCAGTACTTGCAAACAAATACTGAAAAATCACATGAAACAAGTTACTATAGCATGATGGTTAAGAATTCAATATCTGGATATGGACTAAAGGATTTTTTTTAACTTTTAATTTTGTATTACAGTATAGCCCATTAACAATGCTGTGATAGTTCAGGTGAACAGCAAAAGGACTCGACCATCCATACACACATATCCATTCTCTCCCAAACTTCTCTCCCATTCAGGCTGACACATAACCTTGTCAGAGTTCTCTGTGCTATACAGTAGGTCCTTGTTGGTTATCAGTTTTAAATATAGCAATGTGTATACATCCATCCCAAGCTCTCTAACTTTCCCTTCCCCGGTAACCATAAATTCATTCTCTTAAGTCTGTGAGTCTCTTTCTGTCTTATAAGTAAGTTCATTTGTATCATATCTCTTTAGATTAGAGATGGACTCAAGTTTTAATCTCAGTTCCAGCATTTAAATAGCTGTGTTGATCTTGGTCAAGATATTTAACTGCTTTGACCTTTTTCTCTCACCTATAAAATTAGTTAAGAATAGTTCCCACTCACTTCATAGGGTCACTCTGAGGATTAAGTGAGATAACTCAAGAAAGTACTATAAAGCACAAACATAGTGAACTAAGATTTTTTTGAATGCCAGTACTTCCTGTGATATTCACTGAGAGCAGAGATTCTGGAAAATAATATAATCACGTGAGCTAAGAGATTTTTATAATGGCTCCTGCATGTTGAATAACTCAATTACACAACTGAACATATTTGTCTTGGAATAAGACAGAGTATAGATTGGGGAATAATGATGTCCAAGAAGTAAAAGGTTTAGTCTTCTGAATGGAGTAGCAAAGACAGAAGCCATTTAAAGGATGAATAGTTTAAAGTTCTAGCAGGGAAGTAGAAGCAAGGCTTTGGATCAGCTGGAAAAGAGTGATAATTGAGGCTGAGAGTGTGTACAGGCAAAGATTACAGTAAATGACTATGATTAATGCCCAAGTAAGATAACTAGGCAAATATGGCAGAAAATTTTCACAGTGCTGTAGAAAGAGATCTCAACACAATTTCAGCTAGATTTTTGATGCCTGTGAAATAAGAGATTGGACCACATAATCGCTAAGGTTCTACGCGGATTTAGCAGCCTGTGAAATTTCCAACCAGTGCTATGGGACTGGGTGTGGAAAGAGAGAGAGGCTGTGGTCCTTGAAAATTCCAAGTGGTTGAAATAAACAGGAAATTCAGGATAGAAAGTTATCAGAGTATAACTGGTTCCTTATAGAGCTTTTTGTCGGTAATGGAAGAAAAAGGGGCAATAGGGCACTTTTCCAGAATCTCTGCTCTCAGTGAATATCACAGGAAGTACCAGCATTCAAAAATGAGACTGCCAGGGAATGGGA
Organism: Aepyceros melampus; assembly: GCA_006408695.1. Taxonomy (NCBI): domain Eukaryota; kingdom Metazoa; phylum Chordata; class Mammalia; order Artiodactyla; family Bovidae; genus Aepyceros; species Aepyceros melampus. Next base: position 103,225 of record SJXQ01007268.1, read on the forward strand.
GGGGAAAAAACGCAGGAACAAGATGATGAATAGATGGATGGATAAATATCTAAACTCAGGATGTTCAACCACTGGATTTAATTTCTTTTAAGATCACTGTGAAATACTTTGTTACTTTTTATGTATGGTTTTAAAGAATCTTGAGCCACTATGTTACTGCCATGACAGTCAGTCATCTGCCATGACAGTCATCTGCATGGAGATAAAACCATGTGTGGAAGGTCTGTGCTGTGGCATAAGGGGTGGCAAAGGGAAAAGATAGTCCCGGTTAGACCATAGAGGAAATAGAGTTGGGGTAGGGGGGAGGAGGGGAGGGAGAGAGAGAAAGGAGGGAGGCGCAAGCAAAGTCCAACATGGCACCGGGAGGAGGGGTGAAACTGGTAAATACCTTGGACCTGTGGAAGAGAAAGAGGAGCTGAAGATGGGGGCTGTTTGATGATAAAAGATCACTCCCTCTTGGCAGTCCTGCCTTCTCTCCCCTCTCTCCAGGCCATCCGGGACTTCCTCTCTTGCTGCTTGGCCTGGGCACTGATGACACCGATGACTGATTAGCCACCAGTGTTTGCTTGTAAATCATTTTCCCTTTAGATCAAACGCTCCCCAAGAGCAAGAACTGAGTGCATCCGGGAGGGATTAATGGCAAGGGAGTCTGATACCTGAGGAATCAGGCCTTTTGCCTGCAAAGGTGTGAGGGAAGGCGCGCTCACAAGCATCCTCGCCGAATCGTGACTTTCACAGCTGAGGATCCTGAGAGGCGCCCAGCTGGGGCTCACGCATCCCGGAAGGCTTTGGGGCCGCTTGACTGCACGCTTCTGGAGATCAGGGGTCAGGGGTGCGATCTATTCACTTCCTCCAGGCTGCAACTGGGAGTCTCACCCCGAAGCCCGGGAAGCTGGGTAAGGAGCCCGGTGGACCGTAGCTTGGGACTGGGGGGTGTTGGGGTCCCCGCGCGCCCGCCGCGCCCCGCTGGCAGTCCTAGTGCTGCCGGCTTCCGCCGCCTCGGGAGCTTCACGAACTTGTTTTTCTTCTGGTGCCCATTGCACGACCTGGGTTGGGTTTTCGTTTTTGGTAAATTGCTGAGGGCGGAGAGGCCCCGCCCTTCCGCGCCAGGCAGCTCAGCCGCCCAGCCACTCCTCCCGCGCTCGCCGCGGGTGTTCCTTTCCCGACGGCGCTGGAAGACTCGGCGGCGGCCCATGGGACCCGCGGCGCTGCCCGCCTGGCTGCAGCCCCGGTAGGGCGCTCG
>SJXQ01007268.1:104505-231209 GCA_006408695.1 Aepyceros melampus
ACAGGGGGTGCGCGCCGGGGGGTGGGTGGTGCCCACAGAGTTCCGCGGGGCGAGCGCCGCGGAGCCGGGGCAGGCTGACGCCTCACGTTCCCTGGGGCTCTGGACAGATATTAGCTAACACAATTTTCTCGGCAACCCTAGGAATAACTGTTATTTCCCCCAGGTTACAGCAGAGAAAGGACAGGCTGCGTGGCCGCCCTTCCTTTTGTACGCTCTCTGCGGTCTTTCTTTTCTTCCCGTTCCTCCGACCTGGAGCCCTTCCCTTTCCTTTTCTCTACCTGCTGCAGAAGCACCAAGCACACGTGTGGATTTCAGGGGCCCCGGTTCCAGAAAAACTGATTCAGTGTTATGAGCGTAGAGCCTGGGATGTCTATGTTTATCCCACAAGCCGAGTGACTGCTGTAGGTTCCAGGGAGGCATGCCGTTCCCCTACTTTTTTAGTAGTGCCGTATTCATCTGTAGGGGTACCCGAGTGCGCTCATCAAGCTACATTTTATCTGCTTCTCAATTTATTTCCTTTATTCTCAGAGATTTCATATCTCCAGCTAGGAAAAAAATCTTGTCTACCCCGATCTGGCTACTTCCACCACTTTTTAGAACCAGAGACAACACTTCAAACAGTGCTTCCTCTGACCGCCTCAAACGTGTGTCTGTTCATTTTTTCTTAGTCATATCCCCATCAACCAATTTTCAAACTCAGCTTCACTTCCCTTTTCTGGCCCTTAAACTGCTTTCTGTGTGTGCCTAGTGAAGGAAACTATCTACTCTTGCAAACTATAATAGGCAGTGGTAAGATACTGACCCCAATCACAAAAATGCATTCAGAAATCAGTTAAGTTCAGCTCAGTCGCTTGGTCGTGTTCAAGTCTTTATGACACCATGGACTGAAGCATGCCAGGCCTCCCTATCCATCTCCAACTCCCAGAGTTTACTCAAACTCATGTGCATTGAGTTGGTGATGCCATCCAACCATCTGATCCTCTGTCGACCATTTCTCCTCCTGCCTTCAATCTTTCCCAGCATCAGGGTCTTTTCAAATGAGTGAGTTCTTTGCATCAGGTGGCCAAAGTATTGGAGTTTCATCTTCAGTATATTCAGGAACTGATTTCCTTTAGGATGGACTGGTTGGATCTCCTTGATGACCAAGGTACTCTCAAGAGTCTTCTCCAACACCACAATTCAAAAGCATCAGTTCTGTGCTCAGCTTTCTTTATAGTCCAACATGCATGACTGCTGGAAAAACCATAGCTTTGACTACACACACCTTTGTTGGCAAAGTAATGTCTCTGCTTTTTAATATGCTGTCTAGCATATTAAAAGTTGGTTATAATTTTTCTTCCAAGGAACAAGAATCTTTTAATTTCCTGGCTGCAGTCACCATCTGCAGTGATTTTGGAGACCAAAAAAATAAAGTCAGCCACTGTTTCTATGGTTTCCCCCTCTGTTCGCTATGAAGTGATGAGACCAGGTGCCATGATCTGAGTTTTCTGAGTGTTGAGTTTTAAGCCAACATTTTCACTCTCCTCTTTCACTTTTATCAAGAGCTCTTTAGTTCTTTGCTTTCTGCCCTAAGGGTGGTGTCATCTGCATATCTGAAGTTATTGATGTCTCTCCTGGCAATCTTGATTCCAGCTTGTGTTTCTTCCAGTCCAGCGTTTCTCATGATGTACTCTGCATATAAGTTAAATAAGTAGGGTGACATATATAGCCTTGATGTACTCCTTTTCCTATTTGGAACCAGTCTGTTGTTCAATGTCCAGTTCTAACTGTTGCTTCTTGACCTCCATAGAGATTTCTTAGGAGGCAGGTCAGGTGGTCTGCTATACCTATCTCTTGAAGAATTTTCCACAGTTTATTGTGATCCACACAGTCAAAGGCTTTAGCATAGTCAATAAAGCAGAAGTAGATGTTTTTCTGGAACTCTTGCTTTATCAATGATCCAATGAGCAATTGATCTCTGGTTCCTCTGCCTTTTCTAAGTCCAGCTTGAACATCTGGAAGTTCACAGTTCACATACTGTTGAAGCCTGGCTTGAAGAATTTTGAGCATTACTTTACTGGCATGTGAGATGAGTGCAATTGTGTGATAGTTGAGCATTCTTTGGCATTACCTTTCTTTGGGATTGGAATGAAAACTGATCTTTTCCAGTCCTATGGCCACTGCTGAGTTTTCCAAATTTGCTGGCATATTGAGTGCAGCCCTTTCACAGCATCATCTTTCGGGATTTGAAATAGCTCAACTGGAATTCCATCACCTCCACTAGCTTTGTTCATAGTGATGGTTCCTAAGGGCCACTTACTTTGCATTCCAGGATGTCTGGCTCTCAGTGAGTGATCACACCATCCTGATTATCTGGGTTGTGAAGATCTTTTTTGTATAGTTCTTCTGTGTATTCTTGTCACCTCTTCTTAATATTATTTGCTTCTGTTAGGTCCATACCATTTCTGTCCTTTATTGTGTCTATCTTTACATGAAAAATTCCCTTGGTATCTCTAATTTTCTTGAAGAGATCTCTAATCTTTCCCATTCTGTTGTTTTCCTCTATTTCTTTGCATTGATCACTGAGAAGGCTTTCTTACCTCTCTTTGCTATTCTTTGGAACTCTGCATTCAAATACATATATCTTTCCTTTTCTCCTTTTCTTTTCACTTCTCTTCTTTTCATAGCTATTTGTAAGGCCTCCTCAGACAATCATTTTGCCTTTTTGCATTTCTTTTTCTTGGTGATGGTCTTGATCCCTGCCTCTTGTACAATGTCACGAACCACCATCCATAGTTCTTCAGGCACTCTGTCTGTCAGATCTAATCCCTTGAATCTATTTCTCACGTCCACTGTATAATCATTAGGGATTTGATGTAGGTCATACCTGAATGGTCTAGTGGTTTTCCCTACTTTCTTCAATTTAAGTCTGAATTTGGTGATAAGGAATTCATGATCTGAGCCACAGTCAGCTCCTGGTCTTATTTTTGCTGACTGTGTAGAGCTTCTCCATCTTTGGCTGCAAAGAATATAATCAAAGCTGATTTGGGTATTGACCATCTGGTGATGTCCATGTGTAGTGTCTTCTCTTATGTTGTTGGAAGAGGGTGTTTGCTATTACCAGTGAATTCTCTTGGCAAAACTCTATTGGCCTTTGCCCTGCTTCATTCTGTACTCCACGGTCAAATTTGCCTGTTACTCTAAATGGTATTTCTTGACTTCATACTTTTGCATTCCAGTCCCCTATAATGAAAAGGGCATCTTCTTTGGGTGTTAGTTCTGCAAGGTCTTGTAGGTCTTCATAGAACTGTTCAACTTCAGCTTCTTCAGCATTACTAGTTGAGGCATAGATTTGGATTACTGTGATATTGAATGATTTGCCTTGGAAACCAACAGAGATTATTCTGTCTTTTTTGAGATTGCATCCAAGTACTGCATTTCAGACTCTTTTGTTGACTAGGGTGGCTAATCCATTTCTTCTAAGTGATTCTTGCCCACAGTAGTAGATATAATGGTCACCTGAGTTAAATTCACCCATTCCAGTCCATTTTAGTTCGCTGATTCCTAAAATGTCGACATTCACTCTTGCCATCTCCTGTTTGACCACTTCAATTTGCCTTGATTCATGGACCTAACATTCCAATGATTAAATTACCCCACCTGGGAATGCCACCATTGCTACTCCCTTCTTATAACTATAAACTAGTTATCCTTCAAGTTATGCACTTAGCAGGAACACATTGACCACATGGGCCTCTCTCCATCCATATTTTCTTTTCGAAAATACTCAAAGCTAACTTTTCAATGCTTGCTTTTATCCCTTGAGGAGCAGCAAAGTTAGAGGTTTATCACAGCTGAAAGTGAATGTTGAAATAGAACCATATCTGGTGTTAAACAAACCCAGGATGGTCACTGTAACAGATAGTGTGTGCTTTAGAAATCTCATGGGCGTTAGAAGAGTATCCAAATTAAAAACTCGCATATGGATTAATTGTCTCTTGCTCGCTCAGATTGGCCAGTAAATTAGTTAAAATACATGTGTGTAAGGGAGTTGGTGATGGACAGGGAGGCCTGGCGTGCTGCGATTCATGGGGTCACAAAGAGTCGGACACGACTGAGCGACTGAACTGAACTGAACTGAATGCTGAAAAGGTGATTATAAAGGAAGTGTTTAATGTGTTTAAAGGAAGTACTTTCTTGTATTTATTGTAGGTATAGGAAGAATGCCTATCTTTTCATCTACTATTTAATCCAGTTCTGCGGCCACTCCTGGATATTTACAAATATGACAGTCAGATTCTTTTCATTTGGAAAAGGTAAAAGCCCAAAACAGTTTTGAATTTTTAACTTTTAATCCTCATTTTCACCTAGTCTTAGTTATAATTTAACTTCTGTGAACTTCACTAATATCCTTCACTTCTCTGAAATTTAGTGACCATATTTTTCAGTAAGCATGCTTCATTCTTAATGCAAAAACCAAAACCTTTTTGGAGGAGGCGGTAAGTAAAATGAGGGAAAGGGAAGTGAGTTCTCTTTGAGTAGGCACTGGCTCTGAAAACATAGACATGGCATTGGGGTGTACCATTTCCCTCTTCCTTTTTTGGTTCTGCACCAAACCGTAGCAGATCTGGGTGTGTTGAAGAAATCTGTAAATTCCTGTGTAACAATTTTTTTTCCACGTAGAAATTAGAAATTAACCAGTTCTTGTTTCTTATTCCCCAGGTTTAAGGTAACTGGAAACTACTAACAAATGAAAGAAAAAGTATATTCCTCAATCATCTATTTAAAAGGCAAAGGATAGGAAAATGACACATTTTGTAGATGACTCATCACATATAGAGGAGTTAGCATTAAAGGTTTAAGTCATAAGCTTTCTCCAGTTTCCTGAAAGTAAAGATTTTAAATACATTTAAATTTTCAAAAAAATGAATCAGTAAATGACTGTCAAAATAAAATTCTTTTCATTTTCCATCCCAACATGGATAAGGGTCATCACAGTTTCCAACTGTTGCATGACTTGACAATTTGAGCAATTGCTGGTTGCAACTAAAAACAAACATGTAGTGTATATCTGGCATAAGTCATGCTCTGCTCATCAATTCAGCCTTCAATATCATGAGAAAATTAATCTATTTCTGTGATACCATAAACTATTTGATGTTTTTTTTTTTTTTTTTTTACTGCAGATTTGCGATAAATTCTTGCTTTTGTTAAGAACCTCCAAAGATATAACTTGAGGCTTGTATTTCAACTTTGAGTGTTGGGAGTCCTCAAGCAGAGGAAAACACAGGTGTTTGGAAAACTTCCTTTTGTTTTTAGGAAAAAAGCATCACTTCTAGACCTTGGAAGTTAGCTGTGGCTTCGAGGGCCTATCATAGGTCATTCACAACATGAGTAACAAGACATGAATTTATTCTTATGCTGCCTGGCCTTTCCAGTGAGGGGGAAATGCCTTAGTCAGCAGTATACTTATTTCTTAATTGTGATCTTGCCATCCATAATTAGAGAAGTTGCATTTTATTAAAGAAGCACAACCCGTTTCTACAGAAGGCAGCTTGAAAAGAACTATGTGGGGGGTCAGTACAATTTCCACATCAGTGTATAAATTAAGTAGCTCAACAGCATTCAAGCACCTGGAGCAGACACCAGCTGCTTCTTCCTTCAGGGAGCCGTGTGACTGATCATGCGTTTATGGCAAGTGCAGGACTATATATGCCTCAGGAATCATCCATAAAGTGGGAATGATAATAATGTCTACCTCATAGAGCTGCTGAGAAGAGAAACCCTTTGATAAATTACTATCATGTGAATGATCACTAGGGAATGAAGACGATAAAGATTTCCCTAGACCTTTCTTAATATGGCAGGATTTCATTTAAAAACCAGCACATTTATTCTATTTAGAGAGACATTTGTTTCCGTCCATTTCAGCTCTCTCAAATGTATTATTTGTTTGGAGCCCTCTGCAATGGGCTCAACTCACAAAAATCTAGAAAGCACTAACCATGTATGTGCAGGACACAAATGCTATATAAATGGAAGATGTTATTTAATATCATGGCATCATTAACGTCATTTTCATAAATCTTCTCTGAAATTGTATTTTCTCATCTCTGTCATTTTCTTGTCCATAGACAAGGAGTGGGCACAGCAGTTTCTCTAATAAACTCACTTTTAGCCTGTTTTCCCTGATGTAGTCTAGAGTCTGTTTACTTTTATGCTGGAATTCCTTTAGAATCATATAAATGGGGAATAAATGCTTTAGCTTTGGTCATAGCACCTTCTTTTTCAAGTTTTAAATTCTTTTTGGAAGAGGAGCAATTAAACTGTACAATGATGTGAAGTGCTTTCTTTGGTTACATAGTATTTGTAATTTAGAAATCTAGGAAATTTCTCACATGTACAAAGGAAAATGAAGTAAGGAATCTCAGTTGTATTTCACACTGCTTCCTAGATTTGGGTTGTGATCTAGATTTTACTTACTATGTCTGTATTTTTAATTCACTGGACACAGATTCAATGGTTGACACTTTTTATGCAATTGGACTTGTGATGCAACTTTGCCAGTCTATTTCCCTCTTGGAGTTGCTGCACATATATGTTGGCATTGAATCAAACCATCTTCTTCCTAGGTTTTTGCAGGTAGGTCTTAATCACATTATTTATATTATAGAACTGTTGCATACGTAACTTTGTTCTGTTTACAGCCTCTCGACTTTATGGCAGTGAAAAAGCCAACTTTTGCTAATGGGCAACCCAAGTCACTAACGTGGAGAATTCCATGAAAAAATGACCTCATCCTAAGACACTGCACAGTCAGAATTGCCAGTTGGAAGCATTCAGAGAAGTGATGCTTGCTGCTTTGTGCAGCACTATAGTGATCCTCTGCTGGGACGAGATTTCGTATCCACTGCCCAGTCTCTCTATGCCATGGCTTTGGGCGGTGTAGTACAGAGGAAAGGGCATAGGATGGGAGCTATTCAGACTTGGGGTTTGGTGCCTGGCTTCTCTACCTACACTGGGATACATTAACCACCATCATCCAGCTCTTTAGGGAAAAGGACGCCACATACATTACCTGGAAAAGAATAAATTTGCAAAAAAAAAAAAAAAAAAATGTACCCTTCATCCAAGTCCAGAGATTAGAATACTCCCCAGCCATTTCTTGTTCATTCTGCCCCTGTTACTGAATGCAGTTGCAAAGGAGTGGTCTTTTGTGTTTATTTGGTATAGCATCTACTTGTACAGAGGCTCCCCTTGTGACTCAGCTGGTAAAGAATCCTCCTGCAATGCGGGAGGCCTGGGTTCGATCCCTGAGTTGGGAAGATCCTCTGGAGAAGGGAAGGGGTTTCTCCAGCATTCTGGCCTGGAGAATTCCATGGACTGTATACTCCACGGGGTCGCAAATAGTTGGACACCACTGAGTGACTTTCACCACTTGTACAGACCTGGGAATGCTGTAGACTTGGCTTCAAATTGGAAAAGACTCTTGAGAGTCCCTTGGACTGCAAGGAGATCCAACCAGTCCATCCTAAAGGAGATCAGTCCTGGGTGTTCATTGGAAGGACTGATGTTGAAGCTGAAACTAATACTTTGGCCATTTGATGCGAAGAGCTGACTCATTTGAAAAGACCCTGATGCTGGGAAAGATTGAGGGCAGGAGGAGAAGGGGATGACAGAGGATGAGACGGTTGGATGCATCACTGTCTCAATGGACGTGGGTTTGGGTAGACTCTAGGAGTTGGTGATGGACAGGGAGGCCTGGCGTGCTGCAGTTCATGGGGCCGCAAAGAATCGGACATGACTGAGTAACTGAACTGGCTTCAAATTCCAGTTCTATTTCATAGTTATATGAGTTTAAGCAAGTAATGTAATTGTTCTGAGCTTCATTTTCTCATGTGATATGCAAATAGCATGTATATTCTGGAGTAACTGAGAAAGTGGATGGGATAAGTTCCTAGCATCTAGTTAAGAATACAATACCTGGTAGCTGTTGCTGTTATTTTAGGTATCATTTGTTCCTCTGCCATGTTTTGAGCCCTAGATGACCATGTTCCTTTTAAAGGCAGGTTGAAGGAAGATGGGAAATTCACTGGTAGAGATTTAGTATAGGAAATCATTGCTGAATTAAGGCAAGAAAAATTAAAAAGTGATATTTTCCATAAGGAGAGATAAGGGTAAGGTGGCTATATGAACATACATTTAAAATTTACCGAAAAAAGTATTTTCATTAGTATAATTTTAACTATTTGTAAAATAAATTTAAAAAAATGGATAACTAAATGTGACAAATTTGCATTGTTAAGATAATTAAAATATTAGAATCTGATTGTATTGCCAGCACTTAGCAAAGTGCTTAGAACATAAACACCTTAAATTTTGTTGAATGAAATAGTGGCATAGATTCTTATATTAAAATTTGCTGAAATATCATGAAAGTTTAAAAGATGGAAATCAGAGTATAAACCTGAGGAGCCTATTGAGAACTCTGCATTACAAGTTGATGGGAGATTTTAAATTTTGCTTATTCATTAGAAGTGGAGAAATAGTATTAGGATGAAGTTACATTAGTGTTGAAATATCAAATGTAAAGTAAAAATTGGGGCAATATCTAGAGTACAAACTAAGAATAGTTAGTTAGCTAGCTAAGCCCTAGATGGAATTGCCTTAAATGTATGTCCTTACAGTATGAAAAGGGGTATACATCTGTCCCAGAAAAGTGAAAGTGAAAGTGAAGTCGCTCTGTTGTGTCTGACTCTTTGCAACCTCATGGACTGTAGTCTACCAGGCTCCTCCCTCCATGGGATTCTCCAGGCAAGAGTACTGGAGTGGATTGCCGTTTCCTTCTCCAGGGGATCTTCTCGACCCAGGGATTGAACCTGGGTCTCGCACATTCCAGGCAGACACTTTAACCTCTGAGCCACCAGAGAAGAAGCATATTATTTAGGAACAAGATTTATTGATATGTATTATCTGTAAACAACTCAAGATGCATATAGCATTTCTTAACATTAAATGTACAGGCTTCCCAGGTGGCTCAATGATAAAGAATCTGCCTGCCAAAGCAGGAGACATGGGTTCAATCCCTGGGTCAGGAAGATCCCCTAAAGAAGGAAATGGCAAACCACTCCAATATCCTTGCTGGGAAATCTGGTGGACAGAGGAGCCTGGTGGGCTACAGTCCATGGAGTCACAAAAGATTTGGATACAGTTTAGCAACTAAATGCTAATTTTAGGAAACAGAATTAACCCAGGTTAAATGAAAGCTGTATTCTAGCATATGGAATTATTTTTCTTGGAGTATGATCAAATTCATCTGAATCTAAGTCATATTTTCTTTTGGCATACCTTTTTGGACTTTGTACTTTTTTAGGCTAAATTGGATAATACTAATTTTATGGTAAAACAGTTTGAAAGTTAAGAGCAGTGTTATTTTAGTTATTTCCAAAGTAGGAAATGCAAATGAGAAACTGGACAGGTAAATTTGTAAGAAAGAAAAGCATCTTAAATATGTCTCAAAAATCTGCCAGTATTTCTGCTTTCCAAAAGTATGTAGGCTTGTCCAATAACAGAAATTGTTATTAGAAATCTGATTTCTTGCAGTTCTAGAAATTCCAGGATATTTAAGTGTGATTTTAATCCCTATTAATTGCAACTCTATTGATTTATAGAAGTATGATCACTTGTAATTGGACTGTATCCTGGTTTGGTAATTAAAAAATAATGGCAAGTATATATTGGACTTTTATTTGAATGTGAGGAGGCAAAGTCTCCTATTGATGGGGCTCAAATGGTTTTTAAGTCTTTGTTGTTGGGAAGAATCAGGGAATCATCAGAGTAGGGAAGACAGTTATTTTCATCCTGGGCCGATTATTATTAAATTTTTGCTGTGATGTTTGTCTTCCTCTTTATCTCTTTGAGATTTTATCTGTCCTCTCTTACTTTCGTTCATTTACTATCTTTTCTATGGTTTTCAGAATAGACATGATGTTCAAAAAAGCTTCAAAAACCCATGTGGTCAGGTCCAAAGTTTCATTTTAACCCCTTCCTTAGAATTCTGCAGACAACTAGAAGAATTCCCACATTATAAGATGACTCTGAAGCCCCTTCTTTAAAGTAACCAAACAAAACTCTAAAGCTGTGTAATCGTTCTTGGTTTTCCTGTTTCCCCATCTTTAAATGAAGAAACAGTAGTTAAGAATGTGGCTAAGCTACTCACACAATACTCATAGCTGATTGCATACACTATTTTGAAAAAATGCACAATATCTAGCTACTTTGAAGTAGATTGAAGAGAATTCTGCTCATGTGTGTTATTATTTTGACATTACCTTTGTGACACTGGTAAGTCACAATGGAATTGTCTTTTTTATAAACTGCTTTGCCAAAATATGAAGATGAGTAATTCCCAAAAGCAGTAGGAACAATTAACTAGTTGAGCAATTAGAATCATAGGTATAATATCAATTGATTATGGTATGTGTGTATATACACACACACACACACATATGTATATGTGTATATATTTTTGTATCTCACAAAATATGTTTGTTTTCTTCTGTACATTTTAAAATGTTTTATACTCATCTTTATTTGACAGGGAAAAGCCATTGTGATTTTCTAATATTACAGTTGCTAAAGGAGAAAGGGCTTCCGTGGTGGCTCAGAGAGTAAAGGATCTGCCAGCAATGCAGGAGACCTGGGCTTGATTCCTGGGTTGGGAAGATCCCCTGGAGAAGGAAATAGTAACCCACTCCAGTATTTTGCCTGGAAAATCCCATGGACAGAGGAGCCTGGTGGGCTACAGTCCATGGGGTCACAAAGGGTCAGACACAACTGAGTGACTAACATGCTAACGCTAACTAAAGGAGAAAGAGAGGGTAAAGCCTATTGACAATAACACTGTGATAGTTTAACAGAGATGTATATTTTCTATATTTTTTAAAAATATAGTTTGGGGGAAAGAGCAAAACTGCAACAAATAGTTGTTTATATACATCCATTTTTTAAACACTTACATGGCAATAAAAATTATATCAGGAAAAAATTTTTTGATATTTTAAAATTGTAAAATGGGAAAGTAAAAAGATCTAAAAGTAGCATATAACTATAGTTAAAAGTGATAATTGAAAACTAGGCATCTCTTCTCTCCAATCCCTTGCTCTCAAATGAGTGTGCATATTTCATTAGCTTGATCTTTTTTAAAAGTTGAATTGGAAACTAGTATTTTAGTAGATTTAATCAAAACAACTTGGCTTTTATGGAGTGGAAATACCATCAACCTTGAAATATTGATTTTGAAGGACTCTGTTCTGACTTTGCTTGTGTAGAAGCCTGAGAAAGAGATTTTTATTGATATATAATAGCTTTAGGATGTTTCAACTCAAGGAGAGGGGAAAATAATCCACAAAATTAACCTTTGTGTATTGACATTTGTGTATTGACATTAGGCTGATGTGCCTTTAGGAAACCCTCAGAGTTATCCACTTTACTCCTTTAGCTTTTGAGAGAGGCTTGAAATGCAAAGACTGTACATAACTGAATTAAAATGGCTAAATTCTGTCCCCTGACCTTTGCATCGCAATAAACTCTGCTGCACATGTATTCATTTGACACAGTTTTAAAATCTATAAGTCAAAATCCTGGGAATTATTACCCCCACATTATTGTGATACAGAAATTCTACTTTGTGATACAGAAATTCCATTTGTGAGCTCAAATTGCAAGAACAATCCTTATTTTTGCCAATAGCAGATCCTATTTCTGATAAAGACAAACAAGAGTCGTTGTCAGAAATCACTCCAAAGATTTCACAGTCGCAGATTTTGTAAGAAAAAATGTAGTCTGTCCCCAGGGTGTTTTAAAACAAACCCTTGTAGAAACACAGCAAAGTTTCACCCTAATCTCTTTTAATCCATGAAGCAGGTGCTTCTTTGCATTGGTAGATTAAATAAATTTTTCCCCCATGAAATCATATAATTTTCTCTCCAGTTTTGAGTTGGGAACAGGCTTATATTGTTAGAGATAAAAACTGTACTGAGGATTGTGTCATGCTATGAGATTCTCAAAACTTTGCTTCCTGAAAATGAATTATATACACAGTTCACTCTGTAGGTAGGATTTCTTTTTTCTTTTTGGTACCTTTTGTATTTCATCAGTGAAGTTCTTCAGTGTGATAGTTATAAAGCTTTTTGTTATTGTTCAGTTGCTAAGTCATGTCTGACTCCTTGAGACCCTATGAACTGCAACACACCAGGCTTCCCTGTCCTTCACTGTCTCCTGGAGTTTGCTCTAACTCATGTCCATCGAATCAGTGATGCCGTCCAACCTCCTCATGCTCTCTCTCCCCTTTGCCTTTTGCCTTCAATCTTTCCCATCATCGGAGTGTTTTAGTCATAGTATAATTTTAAAGATGCTGAGATTAACTTTTTTATTTATTGATAGTCTTGACTATCTACAAGAAAAATATATTTTCTTATAAATATACTAGTTACTACATTAAATTATACTTATTTTTATCTCCAGTATAATGACTTAACACAAAAGTTAAATGACTTGCCCAAGCTCACATAAATTGTAAATGATGGAGCAAAAATTTGGATTTGGGTTACTTTTCCTGAACACTCAACTATTATGCTGCACTTGTTTACAGTGTCTATCTCACAAACTAGGACATAAGTACCTATGTCCTTATAGGCTGGGACATAGCCTACTTCATAGGCTGGGATTTGATCTTGTTCATCTTGCCATGTTCACTGGGATTCAGAATAGTGCACTCAATAAATATCTATTGTTTGATGAATAAATAACATATACAAATAGTATTTAAATACTTTTGTCTTACAGAAAATAATTGGTGACTTTGCAAATTTAAGGGTATGTGTCTGAAGTTCTCAGAAAAAGTTCACATAGGATTAAAGTAGTTTGGGTTATCCTTTTAGTAATGTAATAGTCTTTGAAGCTACTACTCAAAGACCAATTAAACAACTACTTGATTTTTAAGACTGTAGAAATTCTCTCTATAGTTGAAGTATGATTTTCACCCCTTCAATTGTTTCTAACTAATTTGCTAGCTGCCATTAAAAAGTAACACTTTAATTTTAACAAATTATGTTCTTTAACAAAGAACACTTTAATTTTAGTCATTGCTTAATCTGGAGTTCAGAATTCCCAAACAGAACATAGAACTGCAAAATAGTTTTCTAGTTTTTGAGTTAATTTTTATATATTTTGAGTCAGCCACATTGCCACCATGTGTAACGTGGCCCAAGTTAGTGTTTTCACTGTGTTTTTATTCTGCCTGTTTGAGTTGCACAAAACATTACAGGACCCTTTATTAGTAATTGTCATGTTCTCATAGGATTTGTCTAAAATGACAAAGTGCTAAGTTGTCCCAAGGATAAAGCTCTAAATAACTAGTCAACTATTATATGTAAAGAAAGTAATAAATTTTAAAAATCTATTCTTGAAAATTGTTTTGGTGTTGATTCAGAAAATCAAGGAGATACTTTTAAGTTTTAACTTTTCAGGAGAGGCCTTTTTTTTTTTTTTTAGAATAGACTATGACCTAGACTTTATATCTGCTTCCCTGGTGGCTCAGATGGTAAAGCGTCTGCCTACAATGCGGGAGACCCGGGTTCAATTCCTGGGTCAGGAAGATCCCCTGGGAAAGGAAATGGCAACCCACTCCAGTACTTTTGCCTGGAAAATTCCATGGATTGAGGAGCCTAGTAGGCTACAGTCCATGGGATCACAAAGAATCGGACACGACTGAGCAACTTCACTGGTTCACTGATAGACATTGTATCAGGATTCAGTTCAGTTCAGTCCAGTCACTCAGTTGTGTCCGACTCTTTGCGACCCCATGAATCACAGCACACCAGGCCTCCCTGTCCATCACCAACTCCCAGAGTTCAGACTTATGCCCATTGAGTCAGTGATGCCATCCAGCCATCTCATCCTCGGTCATCCCCTTCTTCTCCTGCCCCCAATCCCTCCCAGCATCAAAGTCTTTTCCAATGAGTCAACTCTTCGCATGAGGTGACCAAAGTACTGGAGTTTCAGCTTCAGCATCATTCCTTCCAAAGAAATCCCAGGGTTGATCTCCTTCAGAATGGACTGGTTGGATTTCCTTGCAGTCCAAGGGACTCTCAAGAGTCTTCTCCAACACCACAGTTCAAAAGCATCAGTTCTTCGGTGCTCAGCCTTCTTCACAGTCCAACTCTCACATCCATACATGACCACAGGAAAAACCATAGCCTTGACTAGACGGACCTTAGTCGGCAAAGTAATGTCTCTGCTTTTGAATATACTATCTAGGTTGGTCATAACTTTTCTTCCAAGGAGTAAGCGTCTTTTAATTTCATGGCTGTCACAACCATCTGCAGTGATTTTGGAGCCCCCAAAATAGTCTGACACTGTTTCTTTAGCCCATTAAAAAGAAAGGTGAAAATGTCTTAGTGTCTCAGAACAAGGAATTTAGAATGACATGGTCTAGATTTTGATTCCACATCTATGGGCAAGTCATTTTCACTTTGTAAAATGACTACAAAGAACGCTTTCTTTGTAAAAGGCAGAAAATAGCAGTAGCACTTCCTGGGGTTGTTATGGAGATTAAATGAGATGGCATGTGTTTAGATACTGGCACAAAGTAATCAATAAATATTGTCTTTTTTTTTTTTAAACCAGTTTAGGAATATTGCCAACTATATTCTCCCATTGTCTTGCCATTGAATTGTCAAGATAGAGCTAAATAACCATCAGATAATTTGTTAATTAGACGGACATCATAGAGGGGGTGATGGGTCTTCACATACCCATACGTATGCGGTTGTGTTTTGGGGGGCATGCTTATTGCCTCTTCTGTGCAGCCGGGAGTCCATCACCAATGCACCGCAGTCCCCTAAGTGATTGTTTTCACCAGTGTTTCTTTGTGCAGCCCCAGCCCCTCTTAGGAGATTCTTTTCCCTCCCTCCTCATCAGTTGAGGGGCATCCTGGCATCAGAGATTGCTTACAACTCTGGAAGCCAGGAGACTCAGGATGTATGTTTCCAGGTCTGCCTCTAGGTTGGGCACATCACTTGATTTCTCTGGTTCCCAATTTCCTTATTTGTAAGAAGGTGGGGCTGGGCACGTATCTAACAGAGCTCCTGGAGATCTGTCTTATCCGAAGTAGCATATGTTCTTTATTTCAGTAGTCAGCTATGTAATTAGAACTGTGTTTGTGTGCACGCATTCGTGTGTTTATCTCCTGAGATTTTGATCAAAAACTAGATAATTTTCCCAATTAGCAGACACTGATGAAATGTAAGATGAGGCAGTGCCTAAGTTCTTGTTTGCTGCTAAGATCTTGTTATCTGAAGGTTGCTGTGTGCCACGGCAGCAAGCTCGGATCATTCAGTAATTAATCATTTCAGGTAAGCTACTTCATTACATAAATATGGTTAAGTCAAGAAACTAGAGCACTGAAAGAAAGACTAACAAAAGAAAAACTGCCATGTAGGTAGCTTCCATCAATTGACTAAGGTTTAAATTGTGTCTAATTTCCTTAGCTAAGTAGGGGCCCTCTTGACTCACCAATGTGGTTATAAACACGCTGATACAGCTTCTACATGTGAATTTCTGATCCTCTGGCCTGATATTGGCAAATTTTGGATTTCTCTGCACTAGGTGATTTTCCAGGACTAACAGGCTGTGATTCGAAGTCACAGATTATCCAAGTCCTTTCTCCCTGATCTGCTTTAAAAGTAAAGACAGCTACTGAAAGACACAAGTCAGCCCTTGACTTTATCACTAATATGCTCTCTCAATCCCAGGGATGTTTTCCTGTGACCACTGTGAGGAAAGTAAAATATTCTATTTTAAACCAACAAAAATGCAGAATATACGAAGTATATTAATACAGCATAAGAATACATATATTTAGATTGGAAAGAGGAATGTGTATTTCGAGGTCAGTAATTGGAGCTAAGCCATTAGTGTGTGCATTCTCAGTGATTTACAAATGCTTACTGACTTGGAAAAAATATGAATTTTTTGAATTCTTTTCACTTTCCACTAGCTTATGAAGGTTAGGATTATACTATTTCCCTTCCCTTTCTCCCCTTCTCCCACCTCTCAACTCTCAACACCTCTA
Source organism: Aepyceros melampus (assembly GCA_006408695.1). NCBI lineage: Eukaryota > Metazoa > Chordata > Mammalia > Artiodactyla > Bovidae > Aepyceros > Aepyceros melampus. The sequence continues at coordinate 120,620 of SJXQ01007268.1, forward strand.
CACCACCCCTCCCTCCTGAAAAAACCATGGTGGCTTCTTGGTTGGATGAAATGGCAATTTCTTGGCCTGACATTCAAAACTCTTCACAAGCAGCATGTTTTCCATTTTATCTCCCATGGTTCTGTTTGTGCACTTCCTTTCTGGCCCTCAGGGCTGTTTTGGCCCCCAGCACAGCTATCTTCTCACACCTCTGCCTCTTTGCTCTGGCGGCTCCCCGGGATGCCTACTCTCCTATCCAGTCTACCTGACAAACCCTGTCCATTCCTCAAGATACAGCTGAAATGTTTCCTGTCTCCATATGTCTCTCTCATGCTTTTCCCACACAGTTTATCTCCCCCACCTCTCCTCCCATTCATGGCCCTTTAAATGACAGCATTACTCACACTGTGCTATAGTGAATGCCCCACATTCTCCTACCGTTGCTACCCTGTGTAGCAAGGACGATGCTTTTCATTGTATATGTTGTCTTAGCATCTGATATATAGTGGACACCCAATGAAAGCTTGTCAAAGTGAGTAAAACCATGTGTTCATGTGTCACAAGAAGGGACATGCTGTGATTCAGATGAAATATCTGTTATGTCTTTATCCATTACGTTCAATTTGGAGAATACAGAAAAAAAGAAACCAAAAAGGAGGCAGTGAAATTCACCTATAACCTTACTCCTCCAGAGATCATATTAATTGTATAATATACATATTTAGAGTTAAAGCATATTTTTTAAGAGGAACTTTGGTTTTTCAAATTAGAAAATTACCTACATGCTAAACAGATGATCCTAATTCTTGACTTTGCTATTTCTTTTGTTAGCTCACAGAAAGAATAATTGTCCTCTTTATGGTGATCACCAGTCAAGAAGAAGTCCAAGAGAAATACGTGGTGTGTGTTTTATTCATCTTTTGGAATCTATTGGATATGGTTAGGTAAGGAGGCAAAATAACCTCTTAAAGCCAGATTACTTTCTGCAGTGAAACCAGTATTAGTTGCTTGCGTTTGATTGCTCAGAGATAAATACATAACCTCTCTTCATATTACTTTATCTTGCTATGGAAATGTATTTTTTGTGCTCTCCATAATGGGCATATCAAAGATAATGAAAACCTACCATGGTATTACAAGAGCAAATCAGTGCATTCAGGCATAATACCAATTGGGAATAAACCTCACAGCTGTTTGCTAATGAAAGGCATTCTCTGCAATTGCTCTGGTATATGTTACTTTCATAAATAAAGCCAGACTTTTCTATCATAGTCACAATTTACAAAGTTGGTTTCTTTGAATTCAAGAGTATTTTAAATATAGGGCTTTATTTCTCTGGGGTGAAAAACACCCTCCACAAACATATGTGTATACAGCTCCTGCAGGTTCAAATAACTGACGTTTGTTCATGAACTCGCTAGGAATCCTTGGACCTTAGGTTTAGAATCCTTGCCCTAGTTGGTGTTGTGTTGACTTCTAAATTCTAAAGCTTTGCAATGAGATGAGCCTAGTAGTATCGCTACCAGCAATGGTGTAAAATAGCCTCTTTGCACAGTGGCTCACTTTGGAGAGGTTCCTAACTGCTACTTCTTGAGAACTGTCCCTCTTACTTGAAAGACCTGGATGTGAATGGGTAACAAAAGCCTGCAGCATTTTAGCAGAGGTTATATAAATTCTTTATTGTCAAAATCTTGGCTGAATTAAGATATTCTAAGTAGAATGAATTAAAATGAAATATTTTGTTGAATTAAAGTGACTATAATTCTTTGTCTTAGTTATTTTTCACTTTTAACTGAAAGATTTGTGGACTTGGGGCGAACTTTAGGGACTTTTATAGCCTGTGACTTTCTGTTTATGAGACATGGAGCCTCATCTGAGACTGTGTCTTGCTTTCTTGTTTTGTTTTTTTTTTTTAATGTACATCATTTTTAAAGTCTTTATTGAATTTGTTACAATATTGGTTCTGTTTTATGTTTTTGTCCTTTGGCCACAAGGCATGTGGGATCTTAGCTCTCTGACCAGTGAGCAAACCCTCACTCCTTGCATTGGAAGGCAAAGTCTTAACCACTGGACTGGCAGGGAAGTCCCAGGGAACAGTGGCTTTCTGACATTATATTCTCTGGTATACCCACTTCTTTCAGTGTCAGTCCAGTCTCAGATAAGTTCAGTAGACCCATTAGAGAACAAGTAGTTTTGGCATTGAGAGTGGTATTGTGATGTGATGGAAAGACTTTGGGACATAGAAGTAAAAGATCTCAAGACGAACCTCACCTCTACTACTTGACTGCTTGGACAAATCACATAATCTTAAAAATAACAGCAGTGGGATAATTCATGGACCTTAATATTTACCTTTTTAAAGTATGAAATTTGTGATTTTAGTTTACTCCAAGATATGTGTAACCATCACCACTATCTAATTTGAAACCATTTTCATTGCCCCCCAGAGGAGCCCCAAATCCATCAGCAGTCATGCCCCCTTCCTTCTTGCTCCCAGCCTCTGGCAACCTCTAACATATTGTCTGTATGGATTTGCCTGTTCTGGACATTTCATATAAATGGAGTCATATAACATGTGCTTTTTGTGATTGGTGTCTTTCACTTAGCATAATATTTTCAAGGTATAGCCATGTTGTAACAAGTATCAATATTTTATTTCTTTTTATGGCTGAATAATATTCTATTATATCGATATACCAATTTTTATTTATTCATTTGTCAGCTGATGGACTTTGGGATGTTTCTACTTTTTGATCAGGAGGAATACTGCTATGAACATCCATGTACAAGCTTTTGTGTGCACATATGTTTTCATTTCTCTTAACCTAGGAGTGAAATTCCTAACTGCTTAACCATTTTGAAACTCTTTTTTTCCTATGTAAAATGGGGGTAGAATTAACTTCCAAATTTACCTTAGAATGATGTTTTGAAAAGCAACTTCCTCAATCTGATGAAAGTTATCTGTGAAAACTCTACAGCTAACACGATGGTTAATGGTGAAAGACTGATCTTTCTTCCAAAGATCAGGAACAAGACAACAGTGTTTACTCTTGTCTCTGCTATTCAACATTACACTGGAAGTTCTAGGCATGGCAGATAGGCAAGAAAATGATATAAAAGTCATCTACTTTAGAAAGGAAGGAGTAAAATTATCTCTGTTAACAGATGACACAATTTTATATAGAAAAAATCATAAGGAATTCACTAAAAGCACTAGAATAAGCTAATTCAGCAAAGTTGTAGAATACAAAATTGATATACATTTGACCCCTGAACAGGGTGAAGGTTGGAGTGCTGACTTTCTGCAGAGTTGAAAATCCATATATAACTTTTCAAATATAGAGTTCCTCTCTGTCTGCAGTCCTGTGTCTGGATTCAACTAACCAGAGAGTGTACACTGCAGTATTTACTATTGAAAAAAATCGTCATATAAGTGGACCCACATAGTTCAAATCTGTGTTTTTCAAAGGTCAGCTTTACAAAAATTAAATGTATTCTACCCATTTTCAAGGGCCTATCCTAAAATAAAATTAAGAAAACAATTCTGTGTACAATAGCATCTAAAAAGGACATAAATTTAATAAAAGATGTGCACAACTAGTGCACTAGAAACATTCTTCAGAGAATGAAAGGAGATCTAAGTAAATGGAAAGCTGCCCCATGTTTGTGAGCTGAAGACAATGTTTTTAAGATGGAACGGTTCTCAAGGTGATCTTCTGCATTCCAGATTCAACACAGAAGTTGAGAAGTTGATCCTAAAACACATATGGAAACCTCAAGAAACCAGAGTAGCCAAAAGAATCTCGAAAAAGAACATAGTTAGAAGATTCACACTTCTCAATTTCAAAACTTACTACAAAGTAACAAAAGTTGCACACATCAAGAGTGTGATACAGACATAAGGATAAAGCATGGAATAGAACTGATAGTTCTGAGATAAACTTTCAAATTTATGGTCAGTTGATTGTTGACAAGATGCCAAGATCATTCAGTGGAGAAAAATAGTCTTTTGAAATAATCTTTCAGTCAAATAATGCTGGGCCAACTGGATATCCACATGCAAAAGAAGGAATTCGGTTTGTTGCTCCACACCATATATAAAAATTAACTCAAAATGGATTAAAAACCTAAACAGAAGAGCTAGAATTATAAAACTCCTAGAAGAAGACATAAGGGTGAATGTTTTTGATGTTGGATTTGACAATGGATTTTTAGGTTTAAAACCCAAACCACAAGCAACAGCGAAAAAGAGACAACTTGACTTCTACAGAAATGATTTCTAAATATATGAAAAGATTCTTACCTACTCTTGTAATAAAAGAAAAAAAGTCAAAGTAGTGAAATGCCATTTTTTCCTTGTATTGGTAAAGAACAAAACGTTTGATAACATGCCATATTTGGTGAGTGCTTGCACTACGATGTAAATTAGATATAGTGTATACACAGAGATAGGCATACGCAAAGAATTTTGGAAAGAGTTTATAAGAAATTGGCTTTGGACATTGCCTCTGAGAAATGGAATGAGGGACCTGGAATGAATGAAAGATTCACTTTACCACATTCATGTTTTCAAAGTTCTGGATTTTGTTTTGCCATATGCGTGCACTGCCTGCTCCAGTAGTTCTAAGTGTGGTTCCTGGGCCAGTGGCATCAGCATCACCTGGAGCTTGTTTGTGATACAAATTCTCAGGTCCCTTGAATTAGATGCTCTGGAGATGCCTAGCAATTTGTGCTTTAGCAAGCCCTCTGAGTGATTCTGATATATGCTTAAGCTTGAGAAATAAAAAGATATTGACTACTTCATCTGTTACATCACAAAGGCAGGTTTAAAATCACCTCCTGTACTCAAAACACACTCCTAAGGCCCATTATTTAGTTGTTTACACAGGATGGCCCGTTAAAAAAAAAAAGTTTTAAAATTATTTCCATAGATATTTATAGGTGTGTCTGTCTTAAGAAACTTAGCTGCTGTATAAAATGGGGTTGGCTTCCAAGTGAAATTGAAGTCACTATTTGAGGAAACTTGTAACTGTAATTTGTAAGGGACAAGAGTTACATTTTTCTCTCTTTACCTCTATAATTATCTATGATCCACCCCATGAGATAAGCCAGACTGACGTGGTCCCTCTCCCTCCATTTTTTACCTCTTCTCCTGCTTACATTACAGGAAATAACGTAAGGAATTTGCATGCTCTCCAGTTTTACCTGTGTATTCAGTTACAAAGTAAAGTGTTTTCTTCTCCTGTTATTTCCCAGACACCAGCAGCAAATGTTTATGAGCAAACTTGTCTGCTTTCAGGTACACTTACAGCATGTTGTCAGTCATTGGAATATCCTATGCTGTCTTGACATGGTTCAGTCAAACACTGTGGATGCCAGTTTATCCTTTGTGTGTTCTCGCTGAAGGTAGGAAAAGAGTGACTTTCTGTATTGTTTACTACAAAGCAATAATGGTTCACAACACTTTCTGATGATTAAATTACTATGTTTGCCACTGCTCAGCTGACTCAGTGTTATCTCTCCTGGCATACTTCCCTTAATGCAAAGAAGCAAAGCATTACAAAGCAAAGTTAGAGGAGGAAGCAGTTCTGCACAGTAGACAAAATATGGGATGAGAAATGAGGACATCTGAGTGCAGGCCCTTACCTTCATTAACTCGCTGAGTTTTGGGTAAATCATTTAACCTCTCTGTTTCCTCATCCAAAGGGGGTTTTACATTTAGTGACTCCGTGATTATTTTTAATGCATAGAAATTCAGTTCCCCCTAGCAGGACTAGCCTTCCCACTTACCAGCTATGGTGCAGCCTAAAACTTTGCCAGAGACAATGAACTCCACATATAGATCAATCATTGGTTTCTCAGGGAAACATTTCTCAACTTCCTCATCTATACCAGTTCCCCCTATGAATCTCTTTAGTAAAACCTTAGTAGTAATTAGACATTTGCATGATTCTTTGATTAATATAGATTTTCCTGTCTAGTCTCTAAGCTTCACAGGAATACGGGGCTGTCTTTGTTTCTTCCTTCCTTTCTCTTATGAACCCAATGTACATGATCAATAAACAAAGAATTATTAAATACAATGTGAAGTAAGCTGATTACTAAGCCTAAATGTAACACTTAAGCTTAAAATCAAGTGATTAAACACATCTATTTGCAAAGAGCTTGAAGATATTTGTGGAATATATGCTTCCTTCTGTAATAGATATAGCAGACAGGAAGGAAACTCTGAAACAGACATGATAAAAGTTTTTGAAAACTAAAGGCATAAAGAAATGAAGAGAGCACATGTTAAGGTAACTAAGGGAAAACATTCAGAAATATTTAACATAAAATGATGGTGACATTGATAATAATTGTAAAGTATATATGATATACTCACATGTTTTCTATCCACCAATGACCAGAGAAAAAGAGCTTATATTCTAGTAAATCATATTAAGTATAATCTTAAAATATGTTTGTTTTCAAAAGGAAGAATTATTGAGTTTTGAAATTAGACTATGCCAAAAGAATCTAGAAAACCTTAAAAACCATAAAAAATGGATTGCACATTTATTTGAGAACAAAATACCTCACTCATTGAGACATTTATTATTAAGTACATTCATTTGTTAGATAATATGAAAAATACTGTAAAGAATATATAAAGGAGTAAAGTAGAAATATGACTAATATTTTCCTAAGAATAAGGGATGAATAAATGTGTAGTAGACTTTTCTTTTTATTCCATAATTGTAAGCCTTCTTGTTTCTTAGGAAAGCTATGTTTGTATATGGTTGCTGTAAAATGCATATTCTTTTATTAAAATTAGATCATAAACTTATTCTTGCAATTAAAAAAACATATGCAGAAAAATTTTGAAAGCATATATAACAAAATATCAATAATGATTAATTCTGGGTGGTGGAACGTAGGTGACTGCAATTTTGTACATTTCTATATAGTTCCTTTTTTTTTTTTTTGGTGTCAAGTGCAGACTATATGCTGATGTCACTGTCTGGCTGTAAAAGCTGTAGGCACCTGACTTTTCCTCCATCTTTTAAGAAAATAAATTAAAAACAATAATTTTAGACTCACAATAAGTTGCAAAAATAGTGTATTGTTCCCATGTACCTTCACCCAGCTTACCTCAATGATAACATCTTACATAACCATAGTACATTGCCATTTTATTCCATGAAATGTTATTAAAGGTCTATATATGGGATATAATTCCATAGAATATTCAACTCTTTTTCTTTGACAAGAGCCTCCTCCTTCAAAGTAATTGGAGGCCAACATTTCTCACACTATTCCTCAGAATTTTTATTAAGTACTGCTGGGGATGGGGAGGAAGAAGGAGCTATTCCAAGACCAGTTAAACTGAGGAAATGGGTGAAACCAGTTTCTTTATTGCAGAACTTGACAGAATCTCCATTCTACCAATGTATGTTGTGAAACTCTAAGAGGAAAATATATGAAGCATTTTCCATATTCACTCTCTATCACCACTACTTGTGGCTAAGAGGACGGGTATTTTGAGATACCATTTTTGGTACAAGCTACTATGTATAAAATAAACAAGCTAAAAGGATATATTATACAGGCAGAGACTATGGCTGATGTTTTATAATAACTATAAATGGAGTATAGCCATTTATACTCCACTATACAAAATCATGAATCACTCTGTTGCACACCTGAAACTTACATATCAACTATACCTCAATAAACAGAGAAACACAGTAAACTCTTTCTGTGTAGGCACAATAAAATAAAACAAGGATAAAAATTCAGCAGATCACACTGCTGTAATGGCCTTGCCAATCTGATCTTCAGTGCATTTCCATACCAAATTATAGCTTTGACAAAAGGATTCACCAGTTTTCACAGGGTTGTCATTATCAAATTCAGAATATCCTTCAATTGTGCTAATATATATACATATCCCTGTAGCAAGTTAAGAAGGGAAACCTTCATGATTCATTTTTTCTTTAAACAGCATTTACCATCTATCAGTCGCTACCTTATTTCGAATCATTTGGCCCTTACTCCACAAAGATGCCCTTTGACTTATCCATCTATTTCCCATATGTGCTGAAAATATATCTCATGATGCTGTTTGTAGGTAAGTGGCTTTTCTGTTTTGATTTTGCATTCTTCCTGTGCTTTTTGGCTTGTGCTGCCATCTACCTTAGTATCAATAGAAAGGTCTGTAAACATGTGAGAGATGAAAGAGGAAACCTGGAAAGATGAACTGGACCTTATTACTTATTAGTAAATCACTTAGAAGTTATTTCTAATGGTTTTTGTAGGACATTATGAGATCAAATATATCACTGTATGAACAAAAAGAATTTTACTGGCAGAAAATGTAGCTGCTTTGTGTATGAAATTTTCACCAACAGACAGAAGCACCTATAAAGAAAATCAGGATGTCAAACTAAGTAAACTTGGCTATCTTTGGATTTCCCATTTGTATCTATTTCTGTTTCCTGTTTATTTGGCCATGTGTGCTAGTATTCCTAGCAGGCAAGTGGGAGTAGGTGCTAAAGACTCAAGAAAAATATATGGAGCAAAAAGGTAAGCTGAGAAAACCTGATCAATTAATTAATCTGTCCAGGAAATTGAGAAACAGACTTCTGTTGTTAAATTTTAGTTTCATCAGCTCTAACCCTCATACATCCTTAAGATAAGTATTACCTCTAGAAGATAGCAACTATCAGGTATGTAAGAACAATACATGAAAGAGAAGACAAATGTGAAACTTTGGGGGGAATGGAGAGAGCTAAAGAAAGGGGAAACGTTCCTTCTTTGTAATATGCAGAACAGTAAGATGGAGGAATTTACTTCCCCTTCCGCAGAAAATCTGGTGACTCTTTAAGCATTCTTCTTTGAGTCTCCTTTGCAAGTGTCTTCTTCCTGGACTCCAAGCAGTACGCTGTATTTCAAAACCATGGTTCTTTTCAAAGAAATGGTTGCTGCTGCTGCTAAGTCGCTTCAGTTGTGTCTGACTCTGTGCAGCCCCATAGACAGCAGCCCACCAGGCTCCCCTGTCCCTGGGATTCTCCAGGCAAGAACACTGGAGTGGGTTGCCATTTCCTTCTCCAATGCATGAAAGTGAAAAGTGAAAGTGAAGTCACTCAGTCGTGTCCGACTCTTCGCGACCCCATGGTCTGCAGCCTACCAGGCTCCTCCGTCCATGGGATTTTCTAGGCAAGAGTACTGGAGTGGGGTGCCATTGCCTTCTCCAAAGAGATGGTTAATCTAATTTGGCATTTTCTCCTCTACCTTAGGTATGTATTTCACCTACAATCATCTTTACTCAGAAAGACGAGACATCCTCAGAGTGTTTCCCAATAAGAAGAAAATGTGAAGCATAGCACTGGTATGTGACATGAGGAAAGAAGAGGCTTGTGGAGTCAGCTGCAGGAAACACAACACGGGAAGTATTCTGGTGAACAGACATCTAGTATTTGACAAAAATCCATAACATGGAATAATTGCACTCCTCCCCAGAACTCTTGACATACACGGCAGTCTGTTTTCTCACATTGTTTTTAGTTCATATACTCTTCACAACCTGTTTCACCAAAGCTGTGAATTTTACACAAGTTAAGTGTGTATCGTGTGAAGCCTGATTATTTTCCTGTAAAGTTAATGAGAAATAGGATTTTAACTGGAGTAGATTCCGTTAAACTAAGAAACCAAAGTTGTTAACTTAAATGACATCTATTTACATCTGTTTCTTTTCGCTTCTGAGTTCCCATGTAGCAGCTAATCTGTGGGAGGGGAGTGATGTGTAATGTGCTCTGTACTTTCTAGAATAGCCTGTTTTATAGACTGATATCACTGTGCCCATAGTTAACCCCCACCTTAAACATTAGACAAATTTTGAAAATAAAACATTTTTCCAAACACTGGAGGAGGATTTGTTAATATTACACAAGTTGATTGGACTTTGCTGTCTTAAAAGAAGACCCTGAGGAAAACAGATACATGCAACCCATTGTCCGTAGCCACATGGTTTACAGTAGCCGAGACAGGCAACCCAAGTGCCCATCAACAGATGGTTTGTTTCACAAATCATGCCCATATTCCTTTTTTGGAACATTTAATCAAGTCATATAACATACCTTTTATCTCCATGTAGATAAAAGGTACATAAATATAATAAATCAATTTAAAGAAAACTGAGAACTAGTGATGCTTCAGATTATTTATTACTGAATTATTATTGCTAATTACTATAAGCCATATATGTCATCACTTACAGTTTTTAAAAATGTTCCTTTCTTTGAAGATCTAAAATATATGTGAATAATTTACTAATAGAATTTTTGTACCTTCAGTATATCATTCATTTTTCTTGAGAGAATTATAAAATCTTATTATCCAATAACTGTGTAAAAAGAGTATTAAATATTGTGTTAACAATAAGAACCAAGTAATGGGAATGTCATTATAATAATGGGTAAACTTATTTCCANACTGTCTGGCTGTAAAAGCTGTAGGCACCTGACTTTTCCTCCATCTTTTAAGAAAATAAATTAAAAACAATAATTTTAGACTCACAATAAGTTGCAAAAATAGTGTATTGTTCCCATGTACCTTCACCCAGCTTACCTCAATGATAACATCTTACATAACCATAGTACATTGCCATTTTATTCCATGAAATGTTATTAAAGGTCTATATATGGGATATAATTCCATAGAATATTCAACTCTTTTTCTTTGACAAGAGCCTCCTCCTTCAAAGTAATTGGAGGCCAACATTTCTCACACTATTCCTCAGAATTTTTATTAAGTACTGCTGGGGATGGGGAGGAAGAAGGAGCTATTCCAAGACCAGTTAAACTGAGGAAATGGGTGAAACCAGTTTCTTTATTGCAGAACTTGACAGAATCTCCATTCTACCAATGTATGTTGTGAAACTCTAAGAGGAAAATATATGAAGCATTTTCCATATTCACTCATCTATCACCACTACTTGTGGCTAAGAGGACGGGTATTTTGAGATACCATTTTTGGTACAAGCTACTATGTATAAAATAAACAAGCTAAAAGGATATATTATACAGGCAGAGACTATGGCTGATGTTTTATAATAACTATAAATGGAGTATAGCCATTTATACTCCACTATACAAAATCATGAATCACTCTGTTGCACACCTGAAACTTACATATCAACTATACCTCAATAAACAGAGAAACACAGTAAACTCTTTCTGTGTAGGCACAATAAAATAAAACAAGGATAAAAATTCAGCAGATCACACTGCTGTAATGGCCTTGCCAATCTGATCTTCAGTGCATTTCCATACCAAATTATAGCTTTGACAAAAGGATTCACCAGTTTTCACAGGGTTGTCATTATCAAATTCAGAATATCCTTCAATTGTGCTAATATATATACATATCCCTGTAGCAAGTTAAGAAGGGAAACCTTCATGATTCATTTTTTCTTTAAACAGCATTTACCATCTATCAGTCGCTACCTTATTTCGAATCATTTGGCCCTTACTCCACAAAGATGCCCTTTGACTTATCCATCTATTTCCCATATGTGCTGAAAATATATCTCATGATGCTGTTTGTAGGTAAGTGGCTTTTCTGTTTTGATTTTGCATTCTTCCTGTGCTTTTTGGCTTGTGCTGCCATCTACCTTAGTATCAATAGAAAGGTCTGTAAACATGTGAGAGATGAAAGAGGAAACCTGGAAAGATGAACTGGACCTTATTACTTATTAGTAAATCACTTAGAAGTTATTTCTAATGGTTTTTGTAGGACATTATGAGATCAAATATATCACTGTATGAACAAAAAGAATTTTACTGGCAGAAAATGTAGCTGCTTTGTGTATGAAATTTTCACCAACAGACAGAAGCACCTATAAAGAAAATCAGGATGTCAAACTAAGTAAACTTGGCTATCTTTGGATTTCCCATTTGTATCTATTTCTGTTTCCTGTTTATTTGGCCATGTGTGCTAGTATTTCCTAGCAGGCAAGTGGGAGTAGGTGCTAAAGACTCAAGAAAAATATATGGAGCAAAAAGGTAAGCTGAGAAAACCTGATCAATTAATTAATCTGTCCAGGAAATTGAGAAACAGACTTCTGTTGTTAAATTTTAGTTTCATCAGCTCTAACCCTCATACATCCTTAAGATAAGTATTACCTCTAGAAGATAGCAACTATCAGGTATGTAAGAACAATACATGAAAGAGAAGACAAATGTGAAACTTTGGGGGGAATGGAGAGAGCTAAAGAAAGGGGAAACGTTCCTTCTTTGTAATATGCAGAACAGTAAGATGGAGGAATTTACTTCCCCTTCCGCAGAAAATCTGGTGACTCTTTAAGCATTCTTCTTTGAGTCTCCTTTGCAAGTGTCTTCTTCCTGGACTCCAAGCAGTACGCTGTATTTCAAAACCATGGTTCTTTTCAAAGAAATGGTTGCTGCTGCTGCTAAGTCGCTTCAGTTGTGTCTGACTCTGTGCAGCCCCATAGACAGCAGCCCACCAGGCTCCCCTGTCCCTGGGATTCTCCAGGCAAGAACACTGGAGTGGGTTGCCATTTCCTTCTCCAATGCATGAAAGTGAAAAGTGAAAGTGAAGTCACTCAGTCGTGTCCGACTCTTCGCGACCCCATGGTCTGCAGCCTACCAGGCTCCTCCGTCCATGGGATTTTCTAGGCAAGAGTACTGGAGTGGGGTGCCATTGCCTTCTCCAAAGAGATGGTTAATCTAATTTGGCATTTTCTCCTCTACCTTAGGTATGTATTTCACCTACAATCATCTTTACTCAGAAAGACGAGACATCCTCAGAGTGTTTCCCAATAAGAAGAAAATGTGAAGCATAGCACTGGTATGTGACATGAGGAAAGAAGAGGCTTGTGGAGTCAGCTGCAGGAAACACAACACGGGAAGTATTCTGGTGAACAGACATCTAGTATTTGACAAAAATCCATAACATGGAATAATTGCACTCCTCCCCAGAACTCTTGACATACACGGCAGTCTGTTTTTCTCACATTGTTTTTAGTTCATATACTCTTCACAACCTGTTTCACCAAAGCTGTGAATTTTACACAAGTTAAGTGTGTATCGTGTGAAGCCTGATTATTTTCCTGTAAAGTTAATGAGAAATAGGATTTTAACTGGAGTAGATTCCGTTAAACTAAGAAACCAAAGTTGTTAACTTAAATGACATCTATTTACATCTGTTTCTTTTCGCTTCTGAGTTCCCATGTAGCAGCTAATCTGTGGGAGGGGAGTGATGTGTAATGTGCTCTGTACTTTCTAGAATAGCCTGTTTTATAGACTGATATCACTGTGCCCATAGTTAACCCCCACCTTAAACATTAGACAAATTTTGAAAATAAAACATTTTTCCAAACACTGGAGGAGGATTTGTTAATATTACACAAGTTGATTGGACTTTGCTGTCTTAAAAGAAGACCCTGAGGAAAACAGATACATGCAACCCATTGTCCGTAGCCACATGGTTTACAGTAGCCGAGACAGGCAACCCAAGTGCCCATCAACAGATGGTTTGTTTCACAAATCATGCCCATATTCCTTTTTTGGAACATTTAATCAAGTCATATAACATACCTTTTATCTCCATGTAGATAAAAGGTACATAAATATAATAAATCAATTTAAAGAAAACTGAGAACTAGTGATGCTTCAGATTATTTATTACTGAATTATTATTGCTAATTACTATAAGCCATATATGTCATCACTTACAGTTTTTAAAAATGTTCCTTTCTTTGAAGATCTAAAATATATGTGAATAATTTACTAATAGAATTTTTGTACCTTCAGTATATCATTCATTTTTCTTGAGAGAATTATAAAATCTTATTATCCAATAACTGTGTAAAAAGAGTATTAAATATTGTGTTAACAATAAGAACCAAGTAATGGGAATGTCATTATAATAATGGGTAAACTTATTTCCACTAAATAAAATATTTAAAAAGGAACAATTGAGTACTACTAAGGATAGTTGGAAACAGTGGTGGACTTTATTTTTCTGTGCTCCAAAATCACGGCAGATGGTGACTGCAGCCATGAAATTAAAAGATGCTTACTCCTTGGAAGAAAAGTTATGACTAACCTAGATAGTATATTCAAAAGCAAAGATATTACTTTGCCGACTGAGGTCCATCTAGTCAAGGCTATGGTTTTTCCTGTGGTCATGTATGGATGTGAGAGTTGGACTGTGAAGAAGGCTAAGCGCCGAAGAATTGATGCTTTTGAACTGTGGTGTTGGAGAAGACTCTTGAGAATCTCTTGGACTGCAAGGAGATCCAACCAGTCCATTCTGAAGGAGATCAACCCTGGGATTTCTTTGGAAGGAGTGATGCTAAAGCTGAAACTCCAGTACTTTGGCCACCTCATGCGAAGAGTTGACTCATTGGAAAAGACTCTGATGCTGGGAGGGTTGGGGGCAGGAGGAGAAGGGGACAACAGAGGATGAGATGGCTGGATGGCATCACGGACTCGATGGGCATGAGTCTGAGTGAACTCCGGGAGTTGGTGATGGACAGGGAGGCCTGGCGTGCTGCGATTCATGGGGTCGCAAAGAGTCGGACACGACTGAGTAACTGAACTGAAAGATAGTTGGTATATTTATATAGTTAATAATTTTTGGAATTTTAAAATAAGTTATCCTTGTAAGAAGCTACATTTTATTTTACTCTTGTTTTTATTGGAAGTATAGTTGACTTAAAATATTATGTTAGTCAAGTGTACAGCATAGTGATTCAGTATTTTTGCATTATTTGCCATTATTGGTTATTTTAAGTTAATGGGTATAATTCCCTGTGCCACACAGTATATCCTTGTTGCTTCACTGTTTCATTTATAGTTGTTTGTTAATTCCCTACCCTTAATTTGTTACTTCCTCCAGTCCTTTCCTCTTTGGTAACCACATTTGTTTTCTATGTCTGTGAGTCTGTTTCTGTTTTGCATATAAATACATTTGTATTATTTGATTCCACATATAAACAATATCATAGTATTTGTCTTTCTCTGACTTACTTCCACTAAGTATTAATATAATATACTGCAGGTCCATCCAGGTGGCAGGCAGTATTTCATTCTTTTATGGTTAACTAATACTCCATTGTATATATAGGGCACACCTTCTTAATTCAACCATCTGTTGATGGGCACTTGGGTTGCTTCTTTGTCTCGGCTACTGTAAACAGTGTGGCTACGAACATTGGGTTGCGTGTATCTTTTTGAATTAGTGTTTTCACTTTTTCTGGATATATACCCAAGAGTTGAATTGTCAGGTCATATGTGTGTGTGTGCATGCATGCTCAGTTGTGTCTGACTCTTTTCGACCCTATGGATTGTAGCCCAGCAGGCTCCTCTGTCCGTGGGATTTTCCAGGCAAGAATTCTGAAGTGGATTGCCATTTCTTCCTTCAGGGGATCTTCCTGACCCAGGGATCAAACCGTGACTCCTGTATCTCCTGCATTGCAGGTGGATTCTTTACCGCTGAACTGCAGGGTCATAAAGTAGTTCTATTTATAATTTTTCTAAGGAACCTCCACACTCTTTTTTATAGTGGCTGCACCAATTTACATTCCTACCAATAGGAATTCAAATCCTGCTAATTTTTTGATTGGATTGTTTTTAGATGTTGAGTTGTATGAGCTGATTGTATATTTTGGATTTTGACTCCTTGTCAGTCACATCATTTGCAAATATTTACTTCCATTCAGTAGGCTGTCTTTTCATTTTCTTGATGGTTTCCTTTGCTCTGCAGAAGCTTTAAGTTTAATTAGGTCCCATTTGTTTATTGTTTATTTTTGCTTTCGTTTGTTTTGTTTTGTTTGCTTTTGTTTCAGTTCAGTTCAGTTCAGTTGCTCAGTCGTGTCTGACTCTGCGACCCCATGAATCGCAGCACACCAGGCCTTCCTGTCCATCACCAACTCCTGGAGTTCACTCAAACTCATGTCCATCGAGTCGGTGATGCCATCCAGCCATCTCATCCTCTGTCGTCCCCTTCTCCTCCTGCCCCCAATCCGTCCCAGGATCAAGGTCTTTTCCAATGAGTCAACTCTGCATGAGGTGGCCAAAGTACTGGAGTTTCAGCTTCAGCATCATTCCTTGTTTGCCTTAGGAGAAAGCAAAAAATATTGCTGTTTTATGTCAAAGAGTGTCTTTCTATGTTTCTTTTAGTTTTATGATTTCCAGTCTTACATTTAGTTCTTTAAAATCTATTTTGAGCTTATATTTGTAATAGTGTGAGAAAATGTTCAATCTCATTGTTTTACCTATAGCAGCCCATTTTCTCCACCACCACTTATTAAAGGGGCTTCCCTGGTAGCTCAGTTGGTAAAGAATCTTCCTGCAGTGCAGGAGAGCCAGATTGAATCCCTGGGTTGGGAAGATCCCCTGGAGAAGGAAATGGCAAACCACTCCAGTACTTTTGCCTGGAAAATGCCATGGACAGAGGAGCCTGGTGGGCTGCATCCATGGGGTCTCTGAGTTGGGCATAACTGAGCAACTAATACACTCAAACATATACACTTATTAAAAAGACTGTCTTTTCTCCATTGTATATTCTTGTCTCCTTTGTCATCGATTAAGTGACCATAACTGCATGGGTTTATATCTGGGCTCTGTATTCTGTTCCATTGATCTGTGTTTCTGTGCCAGTACCATACTATTTTGACTGTAGCTTTGTGGTAGAGTCTGAGGTCCTGGAGAGTGATACCTTCAGCTTTGTTCTTTTTTCTCAGAATTGCTTTGGCAATTTGGGTTCCATGTTCTTTTGTGGTTTTATGTTAATTTTAGGATTATTTTTCTAGTTCTGTGAAAAATGTCTTGGGTATTTTGGTAGGGATTGCATTAAATCTGTAGGTTGGGTAGTACATCCATTTTAATAGTATTAATTCTTCTAATGTGAGAGCCCACCCTGTGTGTTTTGATTAGAGCATTTAGTCCATTGACATTTAAAGTAATTATTGATAGGTATGAACTTATTTTGTTACTTTCTTTTCCAGTTGTTTTTGTAGTTCTTCAGTGTTCACTTCTTTTTGTTTTCTCCCATTGTGGTTTGATAATTTTCCTTTTCAGTGTGCTGAAGTTCCTTTCATTTTGGTTTTTGTATCATGTAGGTTTTTGATTTATGGGTACTATGGGTTCATATATATTGGTTCATAGTTGTATCTACTTGCTTTAAACTGAAAAGATCTACATTTTTTACTCCCCTCTCCCACATTAAGATCCCTGGAGAAGGAAATGGCAACCCACTCCAGTATCCTTGCCTGGAGAACCCCATGGACAGAAGAGCCTGGTAGGCTACAGTCCACGGGGTCACAAAGAGTTGGACACGACTGAGCGACTTCACTTTCCCTTTCCCACATTTTGTGTTTTTGAAGTCATATTTTACGTCTTTATGCTTACTCTTTACTGTTGATTGCAATTATAGTTGCTTTTACAATTTTTTTGCTTTTGTTTTGATTTAGGTACTGCCTTATTTAAGTGATCTTATCCTTATATTTGCCTTTCTTCTTGGGATTTTCCTGTACATTCTTACTTCTTCTCATTTAGAGTAGATTCTTCGACATTTCTTTAACCTTCCTTTTAGGTTTCCTATTGCTGGATTCTCTTAGTTTCTACTTGTCTGAGGTCCTTCTCTCTCCTATTCTAAATGATAATCTTGCTGTGTAGCGTATCCTAAGTTGCAGGTTTTTTCCCTTTCAGGATTTTGAATGTATAATGCCCTCCCTTCTGACCTGCAAAGTTTCTGTAGAGAAATCAGCTGATAGCTTTATGGTGGTTCCTTTGTATATAACTATTTATTCTTCTCTTGCTGCCTTTAGAATTCTCTCTCTGATGTTTGCCGTTTTAATTATGTTGTGTCTTGGTGTGAATCTGTTGGGGTTCTTCTTGCTTGGGACCCTTTGTGATTCCTGTATAAGGGTATCTGTTTCCTTATTTAGGTTTGTGAAGTTTTTAGTCATGATTTCTTTAAATAGGTTTTTGATCCTCTTCTTTCTTCTAGAACCTCTGTAGTGTGAATGTTGGCACTTTTTATGTTATGCCATAGATCTTGTATGTTGCTTTGTTTTCATTTTCATTTGTCTTTCTGTCTGCTGTTCTGATTGGGTGATTTCCATTATCCTCTCTTCCAGGTCACTCATGCTTTCTTCTGTGTCATTTAGTCTGGGATTCAGTACTGCTAGAGTGCTTTATCAAAAATGTGTGTGTTAGTCGCCCAGTCACATCTGACTGTTTGCGACCCCATGGACTGTAGCTGGCCAGGGTCCTCTGTCCATGGAATTCTCCAGGTAAGAACACTGTAGCAGGTTGCTGTTCCCTTCTCCAGGGTATCTTCCCAACCCAGGGATTGAACCCGGGTCTTCCACATTACAGACAGATTCTTTACCATCTGAGCCACCAGGGAAGCCCTTATCAAAAATGGATAATTCAGTTATCCATTTTTTATTTGGTTTCCTTATAGTCTCTAGTTCCTTGTTAAAATAACCTGTGCTTAGATGAATTCTGTCACTAATTCAGTTATCACTTTTATTACCAATGTTTTGAACTTGTCTGGTAGACTAATTATCTACCAGTTTCATCATTTTTTTCAGAAGTTTTCTTTTCCTTTTCACTTAGCCATCTCTGTCTCTATGGATTTAGGTGAAATATTTATCTATTATGGTCTTGAAGGGGCATTTTTATGTGAAAGTGTCCTTGTGTAGACTGTGTGTGCCCAGTGTCTTTGGTGTGAGGGCTAAATTTAGTGTGGACAGGAGTCACATTTTGCTCAGCTTGTGCTGTCCACTGTCACCTTGGTATGGCATGTGGCTGGTGTTGGAGGAGCCAGAGTCTGTGTGTGGTGTGAGGCAGGGCTTCCTCTCTGCTCACTGGCCATCACTGCCCTGTCAGGGGCAGGGTCTGCTCCCTATTGATAGAGCAGATGCCCAGCAGTTGGGCCTGAGCTGGTTCTGTTCCCTTTAAATGTGTGTTTTCTTCTCCCTCCACTGAGGCCTTTGCCCCAAAGGAGGGGAGTGCTGAAATAAGTGGGGCTTATGTGCTTATAGAGGTGAGATGTGCTGCCTGTAAATGTGTCTGAGCTCTGCTCAGATGCAGCCCGAGGTTGCATCTTTGCCCCTGTTGTGGTAGACTGAGATCTCGTGCTGTGTTGCAGCATGGAGTGGGCAGCGCTGGGCGCTTGCTCAGCTGCGACTGGGCTGGGGGTCACGGTGTATTGGTTACAGGAATTCTGTCACAAGTTTGGACTGCTTCTGGGGTGCTATTTGAGTCACCTCCAACAGTGGCTGCCACTGCCCTACTTGACCCTCATATGAAGCCCCCCAGTTTGCCTCTGCACCCCTAGGTGGAGTCTCTTCCCAGGAACCAGTTGCCCTGGATCCAGTGTCATGCTGTGGTGTGGAGTGAGCAGGGCCGTGGTGTCCATTCAGCTGGGATAGGGGAACGCGGTGAGGTAGCAATAAACTGTGGAAAATTCTGAGAGAGATGGGAATACCAGACCACCTGACCTGCCTCTTGAGAAATCTGTATGCAGGTGTGCTGTCCACTGTCACCTTGGTATGCATGTGGCTGGTGTTGGAGGAGCCAGAGTCTGTGTGTGGTGTGAGGCAGGGCTTCCTCTCTGCTCACTGGCCATCACTGCCCTGTCAGGGGCAGGGTCTGCTCCCTATTGATAGAGCAGATGCCCAGCAGTTGGGCCTGAGCTGGTTCTGTTCCCTTTAAATGTGTGTTTTCTTCTCCCTCCACTGAGGCCTTTGCCCCAAAGGAGGGGAGTGCTGAAATAAGTGGGGCTTATGTGCTTATAGAGGTGAGATGTGCTGCCTGTAAATGTGTCTGAGCTCTGCTCAGATGCAGCCCGAGGTTGCATCTTTGCCCCTGTTGTGGTAGACTGAGATCTCGTGCTGTGTTGCAGCATGGAGTGGGCAGCGCTGGGCGCTTGCTCAGCTGCGACTGGGCTGGGGGTCACGGTGTATTGGTTACAGGAATTCTGTCACAAGTTTGGACTGCTTCTGGGGTGCTATTTGAGTCACCTCCAACAGTGGCTGCCACTGCCCTACTTGACCCTCATATGAAGCCCCCCAGTTTGCCTCTGCACCCCTAGGTGGAGTCTCTTCCCAGGAACCAGTTGCCCTGGATCCAGTGTCATGCTGTGGTGTGGAGTGAGCAGGGCCGTGGTGTCCATTCAGCTGGGATAGGGGAACGCGGTGAGGTAGCAATAAACTGTGGAAAATTCTGAGAGAGATGGGAATACCAGACCACCTGACCTGCCTCTTGAGAAATCTGTATGCAGGTCAGGAAGCAACAGTTAGAACTGGACATGGAACACCAGACTGGTTCTAAATAGGAAAAGGAGTACGTCAAGACTGTATATTGTCACCCTGCTTATTTAACTTGTATGCAGAGTACATCATGAGAAACGCTGGACTGGAAGAAGCAAAAGCTGGAATCAAGATTGCCGGGAGAAATATCAATAACCTCAGATATGCAGATGACACCACCCTTGTGGCAGAAAGTGAAGAGGAACTAAAGAGCCTCTTGATGAAAGTGAAAGAGAGTGAAAAAGTTGGCTTAAAGCTCAACATTAGAAAACGAAGATCATGGCATCCAGTCCCATCACTTCATGGGAGATAGATGGGGAAACAATGGAAACAGTGTCAGACTTTATTTTTTTGGGCTCCAAAATCACTGCAGATGGTGACTGCAGCCATGAAATTAAAAGATGCTCACTCCTTGGAAGAAAAGTTATGACCAACCTAGATAGCATATTCAAAAGCAGAGATATTACTTTGCCGACTAAGGTCCGTCTAGTCAAGGCTATGGTTTTTCCTGTGGTCGTGAATGGATGTGAGAGTTGGACTGTGAAGAAGGCTGAGCGCCAAAGAATTGATGCTTTTGAACTGTGGTGTTGGAGAAGACTCTTGAGAGTCCCTTGGACTGCAAGAAGATCCAACCAGTCCATTCTGAAGGAGATCAGCCCTAGGATTTCTTTGGAAGGAATGATGCTAAAGCTGAAACTCCAGTACTTTGGCCACCTCATGTGAAGAGCAGACTCATTGGAAAAGACTCTGATGCTGGGAGGGATTGGGGGCAGGAGGAGAAGGGGACGACGGATGATGAGATGGCTGGATGGCATCACTGACTCGATGGGCATGTGTCTGAGTGAACTCCAGGAGTTGGTGATGGACAGGGAGGCCTGGCGTGCTGCAGTTCATGGGGTCGAAAAGAGTCGGACACGACTAAGCGACTGAACTGAACTGAGCACCCACTAAGGCAGACTCTCTTTGCTCTGTTGGCAAACCAGCACCTGTGCAGTCCTCACCAATGGAGTCCAGGACTCTCCAGCTTTTCTGCCTGTCTTGGCATTTCTCCAAGCAGCCAAGGGGCTTGTCTACTCCACATAGGACCCCAAGATTGGGATGCCAGATCTGTGGGTCTTCCCCTCCTTACTCCAAAAGGTAAGCATCTGCCTGTGTAATCTCCCTTTTCCTCAGGGCACAGGTCACAACCCAGCGTTTTCCTTCCAATTCTCCCCAATTACGTAGGTATTTTCTTGCAGCCTTAGTTGTAGTTGTATAGGCATTTTTCTGCCAGTTCCTAGTTAGCTTGCATGAGAATTGTTCTGCATATACATGTAGTTTGGATGTGTTTGTGGGGGAGGTGAGCTCCACATCCATCCTCATATTCCACCACCTTGATCCCCTTTCTCTATTTTGCTTTTATGTTGCTTATTTTACTTCTAAAATTTTTTTAGGAGTTTTAAAATATGGACCACTTAAAAAATGTTTATTGAATTTGTTATGTTTTGGTTTTTTGGCCATGAGGCATGTGGGATCTTAGCTTCCTGACCAGAGATCAAACCCACACTCCCTGCACTGAAAGGTGAAGTCTTAACCACTGGGCCACCAGGGAAATCCCCCACTTAAAATTTTTTTTTAATGAAAACTTTAGTGGGTAAAGAGAACAGAATCCCTTTGGAAACTTTAGATTACTTAGCCTAGCTTCCTCCCAGTAAAGATAACTACCTCCATTGCTGAAATATATAATACGATTTTCTTTTTTTTTTTTTTTACTGTCATATAGTTGCTTTACAATATTGTGTTGGTTTCTACTGTACAGCAAAATGAATGGGCTATACGTGTACATATCTCCTTTGTTGGATTTCCTTCCCATTTAGGTCACCACAGAGCATTGAACAGAGTTCCCTGTGCTATTTAGTAGGTTCTTATTAGTTACCTATTTTATACATAGTATTAACTATGTTAAAATATCAGTGTATATATGTCAATTGAAATATGTTATTATATATGAAATATATCTCACTAAGATGAAGATAAAGAATTAGATAAACTAAACTTTATGGGATTATTGTAAGAAATTAAAATTTTATAACTTTACCTTTTAAACCAGATTACCTTAAGAACCTTGCTACTTCTCCAAGTATAAAACCAAACAGTAAATTTATAATTCTGGTAATTTTGGAGCAGAGATAACAATTCACAATATTTGAGATACGGTTTTTTACCAGTTGTTAATAGTACTGTGGCTGGCTGCCTATCTTTACTGAAAGAAATACGTTTTGATAGAGATTGGTGAAAATAAGGATGTAGGTTTTTTTCCCCACTCAAATTGTGTTCCCAAGATTAAGAATCTGAGACAGTAAACATTTAGTTAATCAGATGTTACCCAGCTTACAAAGCTGTTGTCTCTGATTGTTTTAACTACGTCCACCAAATCTTCATTTAATTTTGTTCAGTGTTATCAAAGGCTTTCTTTCTGAAATCTAATTAATATAGATGACATAGGAACAACTAGATATTTTGAATGTAAGAGACATAACTTTTTAAATAAACTGTTTCTGGAGTTTCAAGTGCAAAGTTGTGTGAAGTTCCATGTAACTCAAGTTACAGAATACTAATTATTAATAATACATCAGCAGTGCTTCTGGTGCTAAGGAAAAAAAAAAAGGTAAAAGTTAACTGAATCAAAACTGCTTTGGAGAATTTATTTCATCACTCAGCAAATGTCTACCAAAAATACAAGTGAAACACAATATCATCAGAGTCCTTGAGATTTTCCTTTGAGAAGACAGTTGAATGAAAACCAATAATTAACACTTCAAAACACATCCATTCAGTTTAGATGGATTTTATTTTACTCCCAGCATGCTTTTTCAGAAACACTCTTTGCCTTGGTCTTTTCATTCAATAGAAAGGTTAACCTTAATAGAATGAGTTGGTCCCTCGTTGGCTGTATACATATGCCTATATTTACTCAAGAAACTTATTTTGTGCCTGCAGTGGGTCAGGTACAGCACAACATAATAAATCTTGACCAGACTTCCTGTATGGTTGTTGTCAAAAAAATGTACTAGGTCTCACTGAACTTCCTAAGCAAAGGTAACTTTTTTTTATTACATCTGCTATCTTGAGCAAATTGATCACTTACAAGAATCTGTATTTCTTTCAAAAGTTGAAGGAAATGATATCATCAATATCTGCTTCTCCAAAGAAAGAATCATACATTTATTTAAATTTATGTACAAAGAAAAGTCATATTTTGTTGTGCTAAAATATTAAAGTGATTTAAAATTAAATCTCCCCTTTCCCTGACAACTTCTTCTCATTGGTTTATTTTGGTTTTAAAAACATCTGTCTTCCTTTCTTTCAGATAATTTTTACTTTCTTCTTCTGGGTCTAAGTGATAAGCTAATTTTGATATGGCATTTCTCCAGGACAGTTTTTCAGAGTAATTCCAGGAAGCAAGAGTCACAGAATTAACAAGAGTTCCTGTTTAGAATCCAGATTCCTGGGCTCCATGAAGAATCTGTTGAATCAGAAGCTTTGGTAATGAACACAGGAGCCTGCATTTGTCAGGTTCCTCAAATGAGCCTCATGTTCACTACAGTTTGACAGCCACTGCTTTTGAGTCTAATGTATTTCATTTTGGATAGAAAATTGCTAACAAGAACTAATTATATGAAAGCCATCATAGAATGTAGTTCTCTGTAGAACTGAGATGATGGGGCATTCATTTTTTTTTCTTATATAGTTTTGAACCCACTAAATAGGAATTATTAACAAATTAGTCTGTCTTTGCTAAGGATAGCTAGAGTTTCACATCTCATCTTAAAAAAGGTTCCAGTCAATTTTATTAATATATGAAAATCAATTAGTAAAAATACATTTTAATTCATCAGAGAAATGCAGCAATCTGTCATGATATTCAGCTGAACCATGGGGCCCTGTGATACATAATGTGGAGGTAAGAGCATTGTTTTGTTTTTGCTTGTTACTAATGTACAATATTAGCAAGCCTCGGTAGCGTAGCGGTTAGGCAGGCAAGTAGGCAGGCAGGCTAGGTTCCATAGGTCAAGAGTTCGAATCCCAAGCTATGGTTTTTCCTATGGTCATGTATGGATGTGAGAGTTTGACTGTGAAGAAGGCTGAGTGCTGAAGAATTGATGCTTTTGAACTGTGGTGTTGGAGAAAACTCTTGAGAGTCTCTTGGACTGCAAGGAGATCCAACCAGTCCATTGTGAAGGAGATCAGCCCTGGGATTTCTTTGGAAGGAATGATGCTAAAGCTGAAACTCCAGTACTTTGGCCACCTCATGTGAAGAGCGGACTCATTGGAAAAGACTCTGATGCTGGGAGGGGTTGGGGGCAGGAGGAAAGGGGATGACAGAGGATGAGATGGCTGGATGGCATCATTGACTTGATGGACTTGAGTCTGAGTGAACTCTGGGAGTTGGTGATGGACAGGGAGGCCTGGCGAGCTGTGATTCATGGGGTTGCAAAGAGTCAGACATGACTGAGCAACTGAACTGAATGTACAATATTATATAATTTTCTGGCGTACAATATTATATATTTTTCAGGTGTACAATATAGTGGTTCACAATTTTTAAAGGTTATATTCTACTTATAAAACATTGACTATACTCCCTGTGTTGTACAAATATATTCTTATAGCTTGTTTTGTACATAGTCATTTGTACCCCCGAATTCCCTACTCCTGTTGTGCCCTTTCCCCTTTCCCTTTCCCCACTGGTAACCACTGGTTTGTTTATCTGCAAATTTGTTTCTTTTTTGTTATATTCATTAGTTTATTTTTTATATTATATGTATAAGTGATATCATACAGAATTTATCTTTCTCATCTTATTTCATATGAGGGTGCCTGGTGGGCTGCCGTCTGTGGGGTCGCACAGAGTTGGACACGACTGAAGCGACTTAGCAGCAGCAGCAAACCCCTCCAAGTCCATCCATGTTGTTGAAAATGGCAAAATTTTTTTGTTTTTCATGACTGTAGAATTCCAGTATATATATACACTACACCTTCTTTATCCATTCATCTGTTGTTGGATATTTAGGTTGCTTCCCTATGCAGTTGTAAATAATGCTGCTGTGAACACTGGGGTGTGTGTATCTTTATAGCATATTAAAAAGCAGAGATATTACTTTGCCAACAAAGATCTGCCTAGTCAAGGCTATGGTTTTTCCAGTGGTTATGTATGGTTGTGAGAGTTGGACTGTGAAGAAAGCTGAGCGCCAAAGAATTGATGCTTTTGAACTGTGGTGTTGGAGAAGACTCTTGTGAGTCCCTCGTACTGCACGGAGATCCAACCAGTCCATCCTAAAGGAGACCAGTCCTGGGTGTTCATTGGAAGGACTGATGCTGAAGCTGAAACTCCATACTTTGGCCACCTCATGCGAAGAGTTGACTCATTGGAAAAGACCCTGATGCTGGGAGGGATTGGGGGCAGGAGGAGAAGGGGACGACAGAGGATGAGATGGCTGGATGGCATCACCAACTCGATGCACATGAGTTTGGGTGAACTCCAGAAGTTGGTGAAGGACAGGGAGGCCTGGCGTGCTGCAGTTCATGGGGTCGCAAAGAGTTGGACATGACTGAGTGACTGAACTGATCTTTATTTTTAATAATTTTATTTATTGGCTGAGCTGGGTTTTCGTTGCTGCGAGGCTTTTCTCTAGTTGTGGCGAGTGGGGGCTACTCTTTAATTGTGTTACACAAGCTTCTCATTGCAGTGGCTTCTCTTGTTGCTAAGCACAGGCTCTAGGGCACACTGGCTTCAGTAGTGGGGTGCATGTATCTTTTTGAATTAGTATTTTGGATTTTGCAAGGGATAAATATCCAAGAGTGGAGTTTCAACTGGGTCATATGGCGGTTCTGTTTTCAGTTTTTTGACACACTGTTTTCGCTAGTGGCTGCACCAGTTTACATCCTCAAAAAGAGAGTATGTGGCTTTCCCTTTTCTCCACATCCTTGCCAATATTTGTTATTTGTATTCTTTTTGATG
The DNA here is from genome assembly GCA_006408695.1 of Aepyceros melampus. Classification (NCBI taxonomy): domain Eukaryota; kingdom Metazoa; phylum Chordata; class Mammalia; order Artiodactyla; family Bovidae; genus Aepyceros; species Aepyceros melampus. The sequence goes on from SJXQ01007268.1 coordinate 146,929, forward strand.
ACAGCCATTCTGACAGGTGTCAGGTAATATCTCGTGATTTTAATTTGCATTTCCCTGATGGCTAGTGATACTGAGCATCTGTTTATATACCTGTTGGCCATGTGTATGTCTTCTTTAGAAAATGTCTATTTAGGTTTCTGCCCATTTTTAATCAAAGTGTTTTTTGATATTGAGTTGTATGAGGTGTTTATATATTTTAAATATTAACCCCTTATTGGTCATATCATTTACAAATATTTTCTCCCATTCAGCCTTTTTATTTTTTTATTTTTTTTCTTTAATTAATTTTTATTTTTTAGTTTGTTTTGCTTTACAATACTGTATTCGTTTTGCTGCACATTGACATGAATCAGCCACGAGTGTACATGAACTCCCAATCCCGTCCCCCACCTCCCCCCTCCCGCCCCACATCCTCTCTCTGGATTATCCCGGTGCATCAGTCCCAAGCATCCTGCATCCTGCATCAAACCTGGACTGGCGATTCATTTCACTTATGATATCACACATGTTACACTGCCACTCTGCCAACCCATCCCACCCTCTCCCTCTCCCACAGAGTCCAAAAGGCCGTTCTATACATCTGTGTCTCTTTTGCTGTCTCACGTACAGGTTTATCATTACCATCATTCTAAATTCCAATATATGTGTAAGTATACTGTATTGGTGTTTTTCTTTCTGGCTTACTTCACTAAAATTTTGTCAATGGTATCCTTTGCTGTGCAAAAGCTTTTAAGTTTAACTAGGTGACAATGGTTTATTTTTGCTTATGTTTCCTCTGCTTTAGGAGGCAGATCCAAAAAATAGTGTTATGATTTACATCAAAGAGTTTCCGGTGTATGTTTTTTCCTAGGAGTTTTATGGTTTCCAGTCTTATGTTTAGTTCTGTAATTGATTTTATTTTTGTAATTGTGTGAGAACATGTTCTAATTGTTTTACACGTCACTGTCCAGTTTTACCAGCATCACTTATTGAACAAACTGTCTTTTCTCCATTGCGCATGGTTGCCTTTTTTAAATCATAGATTGACCATAAGTTTATTTCTGGGTTCTAGTCTGTTCCATTGATCTGCATGTCTGTTTTTGGGCCACTGCCATACTGTTTTGATTTCTGTAGCTTTGTAGTCTATAGTCTGAAGTTAAGGAGTGAGATTCTTCCAGCTCTGTTCTTTATAAAGACTGTTTTTTCTATTTGGGGCCTTTTCTGTTTCCATATAAATTTTAAAGTTATTTTTTTCTATTTCTGTGAAAAATGTCTTGGGCATTTTAATACAGATTGCATTGAACTGTAGATTTCCTTGATCATTTTAACAATATTCTTCCAAAACATGAACGCAATATAGCTTTCTGTTTGTTGTTTTCAATCTCTTTCAGTGTCTTATAGTTTTCCAAGGTCTCTTATTGCTACTTCCTTAGGAAGATTTATTCCTACATATTTTATTACTTTTGATAGGATCATAAGTGGGATTGTTTCCTTAGTTCCTTTTTCTGTTTGCTGTTACTGTATAGAAAAGCAACCAATTTTTGTATATTACTCTTGTATCCTGCAACTTTACCAGATTCATTGATGAGCTTTAGTAGTTTTTTGATGGTGTCTTTAGGATTTTCTGTTTAGCCATGTCACCTGCAAACAATGACAGTTTTACTTTTCCAATTTGAATTCTTTATTTCTTGTCTGATTGCTGTGACTAAGATTTCCAATACTATATTGAATAAAAGTGGTGAGAATGGACATTCTTGCTTTATTTCTGATGTTAGAGTGAATGCTTTTAGCTTTTCACTGTTAAGAATGATGTTAGCTGTGGGTTTGCCATATATGTCCTATATTATGTTGAGGTAGATTCCCTTTATTCTCACTTTCTGGAGTATTTTTATCATAAATGGGTGTTGAATTTTTTCAAAAGCTTTCTCTGCATCTATTGGGTTTTTTTTTTCCTTCAGTTTGTTAATGTGTTGTATCACACTGATTTGTGGATGTTGAAGAATCCTTGCATCTCTGGAATAAATCTCACTCAATCATGGTGTATGATCCTTTTAATGTATTGTTGGATTCGGTTTGCTCATATTTTGTTGAGTATTTGTGCATTTATGTTCATCGGTGATATTGGCCTATAATTTTCTTTTTTTGTGGTATCTTTGTCTGGTTTTGGTATCAGGGTGATGGTGGCCTCATAGAATGAACTCGAGAATTTCCTCCTGCAATTTTTTAAACAAGTTTCAGAAAGATAGATGTTAAACACTCTTCCTTAAATGTTTGATAGAATTCACCTGTGAAGCTATCTGGTCCTAGACTTTGATTTGTTGGAAGTTTTTAAATCACTTTCATTTTTAGTACTTGTGATTGATCTGTTTATATTTTCTGTTTTTTCCTGGTTCGGTCTTAAAAGGTTGTATGTTTCTAAGAATTTGTCCATTTCTTCTAGGCTGTCCATCATATTGGCTTATAGTTGTTTGTGATAGTCTCTTATAATCTGCTGTATTTCTGTGGTGTCAGTTGCAGTTCCTCCTTTTTCATTTCTAATTTTATTGATTTGAGTCCTCTTCCTTTTTTTTCCCTTGCTGAGTCTGTCTAAAGATTTATCAATTTTATTTTCTCAAAGAACCAGCTTTTAGTTTCATTGGTGTTTCCAGTTGTTCAGCTCTGCTTAATTTATTTCTGCTCTAATCTTTATGATTTCTTTCCTTCGCTAACTTTGGATTTTGTTTGTTCTTCTTTCTCTAGAGTTGCTCTAGGTGTCAGGTTAGGTTGTTTGAGATTTTTCTTCTTGAGGTAAGATTGTTTTGTTATACATTTCCCTCTTAAAACTGCTTTTGCTGCATCCATTATGTTTTGCACCATCTGTTTTCTTTAGTTTCGTGGCCTGAGATGTCCCAGCACTGTTGCCTGTATACTATTGGACCAGGCTGTGGTGGGTCTTGAGGCTAATATGCTAGATAGAAGAAGGATTCCACAGCGGCAACCCGCCAGCACCAGAGTTCCTGTGATAGAATAGTTCCCTGAGATGCTGATGGCAATGTCTGTCAAGGTGAGCTTCAGTTGCCTCTTAATTCTCTGGGAGACTCTCCAAGGTTAGTAGGTAGATCTGACCCAGGCTCCTCTCAAATTGTCAGATTTTGTGTGTGCCCTTTAAGAGTGAAGTCTTTATTTTCCCCAGTCCCCTGGGACTCCCTAAAGTAAGCCCTGTTGGCCCTGAAAACCAAATGCTCTGGGGGCTTATCTGCCTGGTGCAGGATTCCTGGGCTAGGGAGCTGAATGTGGGACCTCTCACTCCTTTGGGAGAACTTTGCAATCGTTATTACTCTCTTTTTGGATCACCTACCTGGGGCAGTGGTTGGTGTGATTTGACTGTATCACAATTCTGTTATCCCTACTTGTCTCATCATGGCTCCTTCTTTATATATTCAGTTATAAAATATATTTTCTGGTAGGTTCTTTTTTTTTTTTTTTTTTTTTACTGTTGGTTGTTCTGCACATAGTTGTGATTTTGGTGCACCTATGAGAGGAGGTGAGCTCACGGTCCTTCTGCTCTGCCATCCTGCACAGTCTTCTCAAGAACATTGGTTGTGATTTCAAATCAGCCCCAGTATTTACTAACTGAATGACTCTGAGTTCTGATTTTCTCAACTGCCCAAGGTTGTTGTGAACAGCAAATGAAATATGGTAAAGTAAATAAATCTTTGTAAATTATAAATAGCCATACAGACATAGGAATTTATGTTTCCTAGAGGCTTTTCTTTATTACATGATGTTTTACTGATTTATATTTTCTGAATGCAAACTCCACAAGGGCAAAAAAATGTCATGTTTAGTTTGTACTCCAGAACCTTATAGTACATAGTAGATATAATTGTGCAACTCTGAGTTTATGGATTACTACTACAATATCCAGAAAAAACTATATTTTAACAAACATATCAGATTAACTAGGTGATTTTTTTGGATTTACCTTAAAGGTCACCTCATGTTCAGAAGATACATACATATATATATATATATATATATTTTTTTTTTTTTTTAAGAAACTTATGTAAATCTTTCCTTAATGTGCTACTTGCTTCTATTAACAGAATGTATTTACTTAAGATGTTTCCGTTATCTTCCCAAGTCCCAGCATATATGTCAGGCCCATTTCAAGCATTATAGCTACTATTTATTGCCAGGGAAATGTACAAAAATGAAAGCATTTCTTTTACATTTTAGAATTTATGAACCATACTGCTGAATTCTTTCAGCTCTCACAACTACTTTGTTAGGTGGGTTACTTCTTTCATATGAGAAGTAAAACCAAAGTCATGGAGTCATCAATGTCATTTTTATTCATTACCATTTCTAACAGTTTGAAAATTATTTCACAAGTTCCCTGTGTTTGGCAAGAAACGATGCTCTTTCTAAATTTCAGTTTCAAAGAATTTTGGTTTATGAAGATTAATAGGTTACACTGCGTCATATATTAAAAAGATGAGACTTAAAAGTTTCTAGGATTAGTTTTGCCATACATCAACATGAATCTGCCACGGGTGTACATTAAAATAAAATAAAATTTTTTTAAAAAGGGAAAAAGTTTCTAGGATTAGAATAAAGCATTTCCTTCCAGAAAATATAAAAGCAAATTATCTTGTCCAGCACCACAGCAGTCATTTACACCTGAGGATGATGCTGTGAGGCATCTTTCCAGAAGAGTGGTGAGGGATGTGAACCGTCACAGCCACGTTCTGTCCTCTGGTTCCATCGGAATGCCTGCAGCTTCCAATAGGCTGGTTGAGGGCAGAGACCTAAAGACTGGGCTTACAACTCTGGCTTTTAATGAAGGCTCTTAACCACACGGTCAGATTTCTCTTCTAAGACAGCAATTTGCTAAAATGTTTACCCCAAATCTAAAACTACTGCTTGCTTTCAAAGTAACTAAGATAGCTCAAGATAGCAGTTGTGTCCTTAACAAAGACTTACCCTTTATATAATTATAATATCATCTTTGGTTTAAAATCATTTTGGAGAACTTGTGGCAATTAACTTAAAAAAGGCTATTAACAGCTTCTTAGTTACCATGGAGCCATTACATTACAAATAAAACACAAAGATTGTAGGCACTTGCCTGGGTCCCAACATCTGTTTCAAACATATACTTTTCAAATCAAGGGTCAGACTGTTTGGATACATCTGAGACACACAACATAGACTTAATCCCACACAGTGCTTTGTTTTTATACCCCAGCATACTATTTGTCTTGGCAACTTGTGATTTCAAAAACTAACAGAAGATGACTTATAAGGAAACTTTTCCTTTTGTATATAGTTTGGTACTTTTCCTTTTGTATACAGACTGGTCTCAAAAAAGCAGACTCTTCTGGTTTTTGGAGAACAAACTAAAATATCCTAAAGGAATACCTTCATTCTTACCTGAGGTCAGACAGGTAACCAGGAGAAAGGGTCTTATTCCAATGAGCTACAGCCTGAGAATAGTTGGAGTTTTGAACCTTTAGAGCTTCAAATTTAGAATCTGACAGTTTAGACTCTTTAGTGCTTCCCATGAATAGGAAAATCCTATGAATCTTAAACATAAGACTGCTGAAAACAAAGAGTGGAGCTAGGGAAGAGAGAATACAGATAGATTTTATTTCCTCCCTTTTGCACTGTTCTGTTTTCTTGTCAGGGCAGGAGCAGGGACAAAGCCTGACTGAGAAGAAACTGGGCCGAACTGAACAAGGCAACCTGGGTCTGGAAGACTGGGCTGATTCTTCATCCCTCTCGTGACATCAGCAAGTCTTTCTGCTGACTTGTAAGGGGTGGGGATGTCAGAGTAGTTGGTCAGCGCCCACTTCCTCTTCACTATTCTTACTGCCATCCACGTTTGCCAGTTGGCTGGAAATGTAATGTCCTTCAACCCATGAAGACCTGCTCTTTTACACTGGAACTCCAAGCTTCCCAGTTTCAGAGGCTTATTAATATGAGGCAGGGGGTTTCTTTTATCTGATTCCAGCAATCTATATTTAGCATGAATGAAGTGTAACCCTTGGTGGGAGTTCTCATCTGAAAGTGGGAGCTGACAAGCCTGATGCAGTAGAAAGAGCTCTGGGCCTGGGGTTCTAGAACCTTGATTCCAAGTGTAGTAGCTCAGCTGTGTATTAGATGTTTTCTTCATTTAAAAATAGAAAATAATGCCTATTTATAGTATTGTTGTAAGGGTAAAATAAGATAATGCCAGAGAAACTCTAGTCATTTATACTCTTGATACCTAGTAATAAATGTTAGAAGAATTTCAGCCTCTCATTGGTAGGAAATATGAGAGAGTCAAGGAGGGTGGGAGAGAGGGGGAGACTGGCTTCTCACAGAAATGTTCTCCATTTCTGCTTCCTTAAAACTCATTTCCCTGTAGCTCAGCCTCTAAGGAGGTAACAGGAATGAAACACTGGTGATGCAGCTAAGTACTACCTGAGTTACGTACTTCCTTTCCTCCTTTCCTGTAAGCGTCTTGGTACCCTATGGTGTTCAGCAAAAGAAAGAGATGTGACCTGGAAACAGAGTGTGAATTACCCAGTGAACCACAAATATTTGACACCTAGAAGCTTTATGGATTTATTCCATATATTTGGAAATTAGTAGAGCTGTTTTTAACCCAAGTGGTCGGTAGGCTTGGTGACAACATGAAGGTACATGCCACAGAGGTATATTATTCCAGTGGCACACCTTTTCTCCCCAGTAATCCCATATACACTTACATCACTGTGTTTGTATGATTGGCTAAAGACTGCCCTGATTAATGGCTGCATGAAGGATAATAATTATCAATCAGAGCAAAATTAAATTCCTGGCTGATTGCGAGCCCCTGAGTAAAATGCAACCCTTAAGGATACTGTCACATTCCTTCATTTACTTGCCATTATGCCACCAGTCACCCTAATTAAGATAGAGATTTGTACCAGTACTCTTGCCTGGAAAATTCCACGGACTCAGGAGCCTGGTGGGCTTCAGTCCATGGGGTCGCAAAGAGTCGGACACGACTGAGCGACTTCACCTTGTACTTACTAAAAACGTATACTCTTTTGATCTTTTGAGGAGCTATTTGCCATTTTTTGCTTGCCTAGCATCCCATCACTTTTCTTCTGGGGGAACCCAGTTCAGGTGGATGGACATATGACCCAGGCCTGGTTAGTTAGAGTGCCCACTCCTACACCCCACGTTGCTTCCATCATACCTATGAGCAAAGACACATTTCCTTTCTTATTCTGAACTGGGTAACTTTCACTTGCATTCAAGAGACTCAAGCATAAAAAATTATAGCCACCACTTTGGGGTCTGATTTAGCAATGGTTAACACCATGCTTATTATTTAAGCATGTAGAGCAGTTCCAAGAGTGTTTTAGCAGTAAGAACAAGAAAACATGTGTAACTTATTGAGTCAATAATATCCTCTAGAGACGTCATGGGAACCAGATTCCACTGTCACCCCTATAGTTTGGTTTTGCGAGCTAAACTTCCACCATGCCTTAAAGCAAAAGTCAACATGCACAGATTTCACAAGACTGTTTTTACTAGAATTTAGCAGGGAGGAGATGATATAGTCAAATTTTCACAAAAGAACACCTTCAGATTGATCTCAGCCAAATAAAATTCAAGTGCTTATTTCAGTCTCAACTGGCCTGGGTACCGAAGCAACCTCTCTGGGCATGCACTGTTCAAACTGTGAGTTGTGTGGCCACCCTTTCATGCCCTTGAGCTCTCTGCATCATGTCTCAGCAATCCCAGACACGAATTCTGAAAAATTCCTTCTGCCTATATGGTTTTCCTCATCCAGCTGGAATGCTACTGGCTTCTGTGAAGCTGTTCACCAACCATAGGCTCTGGTCCATACAGCCTTCTTCTTAAACTCTGGTAGAACTCTCAAGGACAGCAGGGTAGCTAAAGGGGACAAAAAAAAAAAAAAAAAAAAAGCACACTGTTTCATTTGGTGCAGTTACATTTGAAAAGATCATTTAGATCAAAAAGGTGTCAGAACAGAACTTGACTTGTTCCTGGTTGGCTAATCTTTAAGAATTACTATCATGCCTTAGACAGAATTTTAATGGACGAGACCATTAGTAAAGGTTGAGGAAAAGGTTTGTTTTAAGTTACTTTGCAACCAGTTAGTGGGAATTTCCACAAAATTAAAACAAACTGACTTCTGGGATGCTGGTGATTCTTTTTTTCTTAATCCAAGTGCTGACTACATAGGTATGTTCCCTTTGTAAAAATCTACTTGTGCACTTTTCTACACGAATATAACTTTTCCACTAAATGTCTTATTAAAAGGTAAACAAACTGATCCTGTCATGAAGTTAGGTTCATGGGCTCAATTTAAAGTAAGGAAGTTGTGTGTAATCCCTCTAAGTAACTTATTATATGTCTTATTTTATAATATGAATATAAATATCAATATATTGATATTTTTTTAAAGTATAATAGTGTGAGAAAATGAACATAAGCCAGAGTTACACAATAATTATGTGTGATTCTAATAAGCCCTTGAATATATGACCAAGTGAACGTGTACTTCCTTGACCCAAATAACAATTTCTCACTGGAATTAACTGTTATCTTCATGACCTAAGACAGTATATGTTGGGAACAACCAATGGTATCATGGACCCATGGCCCTTAAAAATGAGTCCAAACTCTCCAAGGAAAATAAGTGGAGGAAGTCCTAGTAGCAAGTTTCTTGGGAATGGTCAAGTGAAAATATGTCAGACCACTGTTCTGATCCTCAGTGAAGCTCTGTGGTTGATCAGAATCACCTTCCTACACATGCCCTTCCACCTACTTCAGAGGTAGGAACAATGCACTGATAATTCTTGCTTGTCAGGCAATCAATACAATACACCATACTTAAAGCAAAATATGGTCAGTTATCACAAGAGTAGGCCAACAGGCAACTTTCCCAAGGTAAGAGTTTCCAAGTGCAGTAACTTAAAGCATGTCAGAGGCATCAATGGCGGCCACTGGGAGGATCCTGATCCCCAAGTCCCAAGATGTGGATGACAGTATAAGCTGTCTTAGACCACAGAACCAGCACCCAGAAGACGTTTGAGGTTTCAGTAAAAACATCTATGTAATTTGCACAGAAAGACTGCTTATATTTGTGGATCCTGCAATCATAGTTTAACAGTCAATAGAGATGTATAAAAAACCTGCTGCTGCTGCTAAGTCACATCAGTCGTGTCCAACTCTGTATGAGCCCATAGATGACAGCCCCCCAGGCTCCTCCGTCCTTGGGATTCTCCAGGCAAGAACACTGGAGTGGGTTGCCATTTCCTTCTCCAATAAAAAACATGAAGACCATCTAAATGCCTGGAAGCATGGGAAATGTCCAACTCCCCCGGCAAAATACTATACAGCCATGAAAAATACTTATGAAGCTAGTGTAAGAATAGGTTAAAATGCTTTTAATAATTTTAAAGTAAAAAAAGGCAGTACTCAAAGTGTGTATGTACATTTTTCAATTGGCTACGATTATAACAATGTTAAAACTTACACACAGAGGGGGTAACACTTAGGAAAAATAATCAAAATTGTTATTGTGCAATGGAATTCTGGATTTCTCTTTGTTTATTCTTTTTTACTTTTCTGAATTTTCTAATTTTTATTTAGTCATATTTTATGATTACAATAAAACATTTAAAAACCACTTAAATAAAAATTAAAGGCCATGGAACTCTTCTTTTAAAATCCACTTTCTAATTCAAAAATGCCATATTGGTGACAGCTTCAGATTACTTCTCTAAATTGAACCAAGATGAGCCCTTTCAGGAGCCGGCATACACTAGGATGCTATTCTCCAGTACAGACAACACTGGATGGTTTTCACCATGCTGGGTAGAAAGGATGAAAGTAATACCTTTTAGAAGATCCTTGGATTTTGCTGAGAGTCCTTCCTTAGGGCTTTCCATGATGCTGAACAGCCAGTCAATGAACTAGAGTGAAAATGAAGAATTGTATCAGATAAACAATCTCAGGATCAGTAAGACATCATTCCAACCCTTGGACCTGCACATATGCCTAACAGAACAGTAGTCCCCAGATAACACCTGCCTGGGCTGGAGAGTGAAGAGGAGATGTGAGCAGGCACAAGAGACGGAAATGTTGGAAACAGCCCTCAATTAAATGACCCAGCAAAGTCAAACCTCCTCCTTTCGCTAATTATCCTGGGACTTACTATAGCTCAAGAGTGGGGTAGACAGGGGCCCAGAGGGCCTCTGGTGTGCCATGAACATTCTCTCTCATCATTCTAAGAGGCCCCAGAAAGGGTAAGAGCCTTGCCCAAGTCCACTCCCCATGACTGGCAGAGTCAAGATCTGAACCCAAGTACACCTGGCTTCAAAGCCTCACACTCCTTCACACCATGCTGCCTGCCACCTGTTTCTGTATGCATCAGGCCTAGGCTCCTAGGTGGGTAGTAAATGGGTAAATACATCAGCTGTAAGCCTCTGTTACTAAAATATGTTTTGGAGCTACAAATAGTTTGTGCCCAAATGGATATGAAGCCAAGTTGAAATGCAACAGAAAAGGCATAAGACAATTTGCTAGGTAGACCCAAGCATGTTAACTGCAAATAAATCCTGCAAACAAGATAGAAACTCCATGTACTCATGAGTTGACTGATCTTCCGGGTATAGCCAAAATTGTTTTTGAATTAGATACTGGGTAATTTCATTGACTGAATGTTCCCTATCTTGACTCACTAAAAAACACTAGTCATTGGTACTAGGCGTTTTAATTTTGGACATAGACTGTGGGTTGAAAAGAAAACAGAAAAATAAAATATTTCTAATTCCCTGCTTTAATTAAAATTTTTTCTTTATTTTCCTCAATTTTATTTTATCATATCCTGTGGTAAGTAAATAAGTACTACAAATACATAATAGATGCAAGATGTCTATGCTGTAGTCCAAAATGAACAGGCTGTCCCAGACCAGAAATAATTAAAGTGAAAAAGAAAACACAAAATTTGAGGTAATAACACTAATGCTTATCAGGTTTAAGAAAACAAAGGCATTTTATTTGAGATGTTCACTGGGGTTGTTCACGGCTGAACTGTGGGTCCACAGTTCAGAACTATTTTTAAAGACTAAGGTTCAGATTTTACAAGTAAGCCTCAAAGTTGGCTGTAAGCTTTCAACCTCATAAAGATCCAGTTTGATTAAACAGATTCAAAAAAAACCTTCAATTGACAATTCAAGACAGACTAGAGCCATGCAATGAGAAATACAGGATGTACCTCATTTTCATATGCTCTGCAGGACAGCTAGTAGCCTGGGGAAACTGTATCAAACACCAAAGGTACTCCCTATAGTTTGTGTTTTCCTGAGGGCAAAGGTGATGACATTAGGCCTTTACAGATCTCCCCATAGTATCTAGGCCAGAAGCACCTGGAACGTGGCTACTACATGGAATGAGCTGTGGGGAGCCTTAAATATGGTAAAAGATGGGTACTCCAGATTCACAGCTCTCTGGAAGATTTCCCCCCATGCATTATTGTTGATCACCCCCTCGTTCATCAACTGTATCCTTATCACGTGTGAGCATGCTCTGTCATGTCCGACTCTTTGTGACCCCATGGACTGCAGCCCGCCAGGCCACTCTGCCCATGGAATTTTCCAGGGAAGAATACTGGAGTGGGTTGCCATGTCCTACTCCAGGGGATCTTCCCAACCCAGGGATCAAACCTGGGTCTCCTGCATTGGCTGGTGGATTCTTTAACACTGAGAGCCACTGGGGAAGCTCATCCTTATTGTACCATCCTCACTATGAAATTTTGAGCTTTCAGAGAGTTACTCATCCTTTATCCCCAGGATCAAGAACACGTAAGTCTTCAACAAATGAAGGCAAGCATAAGCTCCACCTCACCCCTAATGTAAGCAAGTTGTTGCCATTGTCACTGTTGTTTTCAGTCAGCAGATACCCTGAGCCTGAGCTACCCTCAATCTCTGAGGCCCTGCATCTGGCTGAGATCTGAGCCTGAGTAAGCAAGCCTGTTGTGTGACTTAGGTTTCACTTATCTCCCACTGCAATTCTACTGCAGAAGCTGCTGAAGAGAAAACGGCTGCCTGCCCTAAAGCAGGTGGCTGTCCGCCTCACCTTCTGGGTCTGTTCCTTCCATGGCTCTTTCTGCAGCAGAAGAGGCATGCTACTGGGAAGGAGAGTGAGAGCCTCCTGCAGAGTGACCCTGTGTAATGGACTCCTGCCAAGCAAGCTTGATGCTGGCCCAGCTGAGCCATTTTCCTGATGCCATGGCAACCAACTGGCACTGAGGCCAAGGAGGAGAGGGGCAGCATGATCTGCCCATGCAACCACTGCGGCTGCAAATATCAGCAACAAGAAGTCCAAAGCCTACGGCAAAGTAGAAACAGGGTTAGGTCACAGACTTTAACAGTGCAAAGTAACACATGTTCACACATACAGCTCGCATCGGGAGGAAATGTTATCTTCCCCCTCGCCGAAGCCTTCCTCCTGCCCTACCCCTACCCCAGAAGAGGAACTGGATGGGATAGCAAACCATTTCCATGCTTAATGACGAGACATTCTGGGGTTTCAGAAGGTTTGAAGGATCCTCTTTCATGAGCAGAGAAGGCCCAACAGTTTCGTTATTATTGTTCTAACATTTCAAGAGGAACATAATTTATTTAATGCCTAATCATACTGAGATCCAAACATTCCTCCTCTGTTTTGGTGTTTTCAAAGAGATTTAAAAATTAATTAAGAGAGCTATGAACAGGGATATTAAGGTTTATTATCATGTGGCCAAAACTAAAAAAAATATGTATAGTATATTCTGTGTTTGAACAGAAACAACATATGACTTTCCATATGCATTAAAAAATCTGTTTAGAATCCATGCATTTGGATTTTGTAGACTAGACATGTAGAAATGGTAAAACAAGAGCTACCCCTGAGTTACTGCATTACTGTGATTTAAATGATTCTTCCTGCTTATTCATATTTTCTAAGTTTCAAAAGATTTTTGTAAGAAAGCAGAGAAAGTTAATATAAACTTTGGAAATAAGAGGAAAGCTCAAAAAAAAAAAAAAGCTTAAAAAGTACCCCTCAATCTCTTAAAATGCCTAATCTCATTAGTGAAAAATTCAAAAAGACACACAGCCCTGCAGAAAAGCTGGGCAGAATATCAAACAATATCCCAGGCTACACATATTTTACTCACACAAGTAAACAGCAGATCTATGAAACATGGCTATGGAAAAAAAAATGCACAGCTGAGTCAAGAAAATGGCAAGAATAGGAAAGTGCTTCCTTCATTTTTTTTCATTAATCTTTTTTTTTTCTGGTCTTATTCACCTAATACTAGTGATGGTTAACCTCTTTGGGTCATAGATCATTTTCAGGTGGGGTGAAAATTCCCCTTCAATATGTGCGTGTAAGTACTGGCACACACACACAGATTACTTGCACACACTTTAGGAACCCCTTCAAGCCAGGTGTTTAAAGCCAAGCTCTGGACCACGGTGGAGGCCAGAGCCCTGTACCCCACAGTCTTTGTGGGATCCAGCTCAAGTACACAGGACCCTAGATTCCCCCCCTGCTAGAACTTCTGTGTGCTGCCTGTCAAGGGAGGTGTTCTGCTGAAAATATTTTTCAAAGGGCAGCTGTGGGCATCTTCAAGATTCTGGGAAGAACACCCATTTCCTCTGATGTCAGAGAATTGCCATCCTTGTTTCCCAAAAATGAAGGGAGAAAAGAGAGCTGCAAGCAGCAACATGTTCCTCTTTCGGGAGACTACATATACTCTGTATTTTGAGAAAGCCACAAATGACTCCTCTAGACTGTACCTCATCAAGAGCCACGTTCTGAACAGACGTTGACTGGTAAGCAACATTTCTGATATAACCCATCAGTTCCAAGAGCCACTCCATTCTCTTCAACACGCCTGAAACAAAAGGACTGTATTACCAGACCATGGTTTTTCTTTGCCATGTAAGATAGATCAACAATAATTATCACAACTAAAGCAAAAGACCCGCTGAGAACTCTATACAACAGCTCCAAGTCCTCTTATGGTGCCTGAGACTTGTTCTCACTCAAGATTTTTTTAATACTGTTCACATCAGATGACTTTATTTTGGTCTTTATTTTTAAAAGCTAAATTTATTCTTCAAACCTGATAAAATGGTCAAATGCATTTAATGTAATTTCTCAGCACTAAACACTGGGAGAAACTGGGCATGCCCACGAGTTAGTAGTGTTAAATCTTTGATAATTAATTGTTCTTATGGTCCTCCCTTGCTTAAAGTTCTCAATTTATGACAAAATCATACAGAATATCTATCCTAAAGACATTTTAAAAAGCGCCAAAACCAAAACCCAGCTGTAGTAGGCTAAGTAGAGAACAAACATTAACATAAATATTATTTTTTCCTTTCAAAAATGAGGATTCCCAGCACAGCAAAGACTACTTGGAAAGATCTTCAAAATTTAGTGCATGAGAGGAAAATGGCACTGTGTTTGTGCCAGTACTTAAACACACATATTGAAGGGGAATTTTCACCCCAGCTGAAAATGATCTATGACCCTGAAAAGGTTAACCACCACTAGCATTAGGTGAATAAGACAAAAAAAAAGAAAAAAATATTAATTAAAAAAAATGAAGGAAGTACTTTTCTACTCTTGCCATTTTCAAAACTCTTGCCACTTGAAAATTCAAACTAAATTTGAAGGCCAACTGGTTACGACCAAAGGCAATATCAAATTTATTTGTTTCTTTCATGTAGCTTCATGTTTAATTGGGAACATCTATTGGTTTTCTACCAGATATACTTCTGAGGTCGAGTGAAAAAAATCTCATTTTTCATCACAGGTTCACTTTTCATTGGGCATGCACTAAGGTGGACAGGAGACAACTATCTCAGTTGCCAAAGAGGAAGAGGAATCAAAATTTCCTACACAATCTTGCAAAGAGTATTTAAATGCATTTGTCAGTCTTCTCTCATAGCCTTCAAAATACAAGAGATGGGGAATATGGCTTACAGGGGCCTTCTAGTCATGTCCAATCTGATCAGGACCCTACATAGATTTGGAAAATTACAAGCATATGACCAAAGGCATGGAGGAGAAATGAGGGCACTCCCTATTTATTTTCTTCCTCCTATTAATTTTTAACTGGAGGATAACTGCTTTACAATATTTGCTGACCCCTGCCATACATCAACATGAATCAGCCACTGGTATACATTCATCCCCTCCCTTCTTAACCCCCTCCCCACTCCCACCCCTTCAAGTTGTCACAGAGCACTGGGTTGAGGGGGCTCTCTCTTTAGATGATTATTACAGCATAAATGTCTAAAATGGCCTAAAATTCGCAGCATTCATTAGCAGAGCTTCAGGCCTGCAGTTTCTGGTGTAAGGATGTACATAGGGTGTCCAGATTTTATTCTTCTTACCCTGAGAAGTTCTTCTCTAGAATAACTATTTAATTTGTGCTTGCTGCTTTCTTTTTCTGTTTGTTAAATGACCACCCAAAAGCCATGTTCATGCAAACATCAGGCAGAATCCATTAGCATCCATCTGTTTGAGAAATAGGAGCAGGCAGACTCAACCTGATAAACCTGCTTATGTCTCTGTGGGCCTGGAGGGCCAAATATGAGATCCAAATCTCCAGCAGAATTTATTCTCACCTCCGAAGAGTTGATGCTGTGAGCTGTAATTGTGCTTTTCTATCCCAGGTGCTGCTCATTTGGGGGTAACAAGTCCTCATCCGTGTCAAGAAACCCTAACCTAGTTTTTAAGTTGAGGAAACAACGATAACCTCAAGGAGATGGGAGGCACGTTTGTCTGTCCCGATGTGCTCCCTGGCTGGCCTTACCAGTGTTGGCGTGGCTCACAATCCGCGCCTGGTACAAGCTGTGCAGGGTCATCCAGGCCAGTGTGTCTTTTTCCCGGTGCCGGACAGCAACACTGAGCACATCAGTCAAGCCCATCAAGGGGAATCGCCTTGAGAGACCAAGTACAGCCTGACAAAGGCAGCCTTTTCTAGGCTACTCTGCAAAAAAGCAAATTGTTCAGTTGCTATTAAATTACCTGAAGTTGTTACAGAACCTTTGGGCAAGGGCAAAAGAGAAAGGGTGAGTTTGAAGCTGATTACCCCTCCAAATGCTAAAGCTGTTTCCTGCGCTGTGTAACTATCTGCCAGTGCTATCTCAAAATGCACCTATAGACAGTTACAATGCCACCTTTTGTTTTCTCATAAAAGCCATCAGTGATTTCAAGGGTCAACTGATGTGTGTATTTAGTAAAGACACACAAATAATGACAGTGATAACCAACAAATACAGTACTTACAATGTGCCAGGCACATTTGAAGCACTTAACCTGTGTTAATTTGGCATTTCACGAAGTTTGGTACACAGACCTCTGGGGGACCCCAAGACCCTTTTAGAAGAGATGGTCTGTGAGGTCAAACTGTATTCATAATAGACCCCAAACAGGAGTAATATTCATTGTATTTTTTACTGACACTGGCAATTTTTTAAAAAGCTAGTTTCATTTAAAATATCCTTGTAAACAATAAAATTACTAGTTTTGTTAAGCCTCTGCCCTTAAATATACATCTTTGTAATGTTCTGTATGACCAAATGGGAAGCATGCATAAAGTCTGGTGCGGCACCCCCAAGTGTGATGCTCATCTCAAGGAGAGCGTTGTGAGCTGAAATAGCCACTCTTTTCACAGAGCACCATTTACTTGAAAGAATGATTGATAAACAAATGATGATTATGAAAACTGAGTATTTGATTATTTTCTACAAGTCAAGGAAGTGAGACTGCCATTTCCAAGGAAAATACTTGACAGCAGTTAGTGCCAATGACAAAATGTGTGCTTTTAAGCGAAAATTAGATTTTTGGAAAATCTGTATCTGCTACTATGACTTTGGCAGCTTCCCAAGATACATGTAAGACATATATACATAAAAGACTTTTCTGATGAGGTTGCTGGTAATAGCGACAAATACGATGTTTGATGTTTATAATGAAATGTACCAACATTTGGAAGATTTTCAAAATTTAGCAACTCAATATTTTCCAAATGACCAAGACATCTTACAGATCTTGCAATAGTATCTTATAAAATCATGCATGGGTAAAAGATCCACAGTGCAATGGACCAATGGATTTGACTGTAACAGAGTATGTGAAGTTCACTGATCTGCTTTCAGATTCCACACTGCAACTAACCTATAAGAAACCACCACTTGGTGAGTTTTGGTACAATATCAAAGAAAGATATCCACACGTTATCTGAAAAGACTACTACCACTCTTTCCCATTCTACCTTTGTATCTGTGTGAGGCTGGGTTTTCTTCACATACTTCACCAAAACGACATCACAACAGATTGAATGAAGTAGCAGCCATGAAAATCCAGCTGTCTTCTATGAAGACACTGAGGAGACTTACAAAATGTAAGACAATGCCACTTTTCTAATTTTCTAAACTAACCTGTTTTTTGGAAAAAAAAAAATTTCTTACATGGTAAGATGCAATGGATTTATTACTACTTTTAAGTAATGTTTTAAAAACTTTCTAGTTTTAATTTCTAACGTGGTAAAGATTGACAGATATAACCCACATAAACAAAAGCTCTTTGACGTCCTTGATAATTTTTAAGACACTAAAATGGCCCTGAGACCAAAAAGTTTGAGGACCACTGTATTAATCATTTCATTCTCATAGTAACACTGAGCAATAGATTACTATTATCACCTCCTTTACAGATGAGGAGACTGAGCACAGAAGTTAGGGAACCTGCTTAATGCCACAGAGTAAGAACTGAAACCCAAGGAGTCTCAGCTCTTCACCTATCCTTTCTTATCTCTGTTCTTTCTAGAAATGAATAGAAAAACACAGGGCTCAGCAGAACACATGCTCTTTGGGGGACATCAGAACACAATTTAGAATGTTCTAGTGACAATGTTCTGAATGGCACTTTAGAAATGCAAGTGAGTAACATAGCCACTTTGAGCTTTAGGTACTACAAAGTAATTATATTAACTTCCAACTACACAACATGAATATAATAACCAGATATAATACATTACATGAATGTAATAATTATGATAATGTTATTACTGAATCCTTGCCTTGGGTCAGGCACTTCCAAAACTTAACATGGTTTAAGTCATTTAACTCTCAAACCGACCCTAATAGGTATGCGCTATTATTTCCCTTTTATAGATCAAGAAACCAAGGTAGAGAGAGAATATGGCACTTAACCAAGGTCACATTACTAGTAGATTAGAGACTGGATTTTACACCTAAGCAGTGAGGCGCCAGAGTCCATTCTCTCAAGCATTTCCTTTTAAATTGCTTGGGCTGTGCTGTGCTTAGTCACTTAGTCATGTCTGACTCTGCAAGCCCATGGACTGTATGTAGCCTGCCAGGCTCCTCTGTCCCTGGAATTCACCAGTCAGGAACACTGGGTGGGTAGCCATTTCTCCAGGGGATCTTTCTAGAGAATTCAATGGACAGAGGCTACAGTCCATGGGGTTTTAAAGAGTTAGACACAACTGAGCGACTAATGCTTTTTACCCATAGGGAACACTAAAATGTTCTTGATAAAGTGCGATTAATTAGGTTAAAAAGTTATCATTCATCTGTCTATTTATACTACTACATATATACAATGGAATATATATTACTCAGCCTAAAAAGGAATGAAACTGGGTCATTTGTAGAGATGTGGATGGACCAAAGACTGTCATACACAGTGAAGTGAATCAGAAGGAGAACACCGTATACTAATGCATATATGTGGAATCTAGAAAAACAGTACAGCTGAATCTGTTTGCAAGGCAGAAATAGAGAACAAATGTATGGACACTAAGAAGGGAATGGGGAGGTGGGATGAATTGGGAAACTGGGACTGACATATATACACTAGCATGAATAAAACAGGAAACTCATGAGAACCTCCTGTATAGCACAAGGAATTCTACTTAATGCTCTGTGGTGACCTAAATGGGAAGGGAATCCAAAATAGAGTGGATACAGGTATACAACATAAGCTGATTTATTTCTCTGGACAATAGAAACTAGCACAACAATGTAAAGGAACTATGCTCCAGTTGAAAAAAAAGTTATTCATTCATCTACCCATTTATACTACTGCATATCCAACCATACTAGGCTGGACATGAGACCCCACAGTGAAAGAGACAGTTTCCTGAAACTGGCCAGTAACTAACAAATATGAAACAAAGTGAACTTTAGCCAAAAGGACACTATAACCACACCAATTGTAATACCCATCTCAATAATGAAAAAACACATGGATATGTTATTACCTCAGTAATCTGGGCAACCCGATTGGCTTCATCATCTGTCATTTCCGAGAGGCACTTTGCTACACTGATATACAGCTCTAGATCATTTCTCTGGTAAAGAAAAATCCAAAGCATGTCAAAATACAGTGTAAGATAACACGTATTTTCTCACTGCTCTGACAAATCTTTAGCTTTGTTTATCTCCATGAATAGTGGCTGATGAGATTTTAATTTCAACCAAGCCAAAACTCATGGCCAACTTTTTATCATTTATGAAGCATCTTTCCTGTTATTTGGTGTATTTTGTTTGGCTGTACTTTTTCCTCCTGATCAGAACCCATCATTCTAGATGGATTTTCTACTTCTTTGCACAACTACATTTCAGAAGTCTGTTGAGGGAGGGGCAAAGCTAGTATTAAGTCACCTGATGCAAATATTAAGTGTGTTGGACAATACGCCCAAAGATTTGTCAGGTGTAAGGGTTTCTGAACTTGCTCATCTTCTACAGGCATTTGGTAAAAGACCTGAGAGCAAACTTCCTGGTGCTACACTGGTTAACCTGCTTCAAAGCGTGCTCAAAACTTTGTTTCTAAAATTTCAACCTCAATTTAGATTTTGGAAGCAAAAATTCTTAGTGAAGAATGTGGTTATTTCTTGCTAGTCTTCCCACCACATTCTTAAAAACATACCCTTCCCCGCTTTGCCAAAAAGGCTTCAAAAAATCCCAAACACAAATTGTCAGGAATGCAAATATTTTTGTTCTCACCCGAATCTTATTTGGCAGGAGGTCAAAAATTTTCCTAGTAGCTTCGCTGAGCAGACTCCAGAGGTGCTGGGAAGGGCTGGGCAGTTTCATGGCCTGACTCAGGCCCTGTAAGGCACTTGGGCGTAACTCAGGACAGGAGAGTGGGGAAGCTGCTTTAAAAACTGGCACCATTAAGCTTTCAACAAAACTCGCAATCTGTTCATCAGAGACATGTTTTATCCATGAAGGCACAGATAGGAGAAGGTATTTCTTGATATTCAGCTGAAAGAGAAACCGAAGAGGTCAGATGTAAACAGGCAAGTCCGGGTTTGTAATGCTCAAAACCTCTAGGTCATCACCATGTCTGAGGGTAAAATGAAATTTTAAAAGGTTCAGGTTGCTTCCTAGACCCTCATTTCCCCACAGCTTCATGGGCCAATGGCCCACCAAAGACTGTGATGTTAGCGGCTGCAGTGACTTCTGATCTAGGGTGCCTGCGTGGATATATGGTATCTGCCAATCCATCTGTGAACTACTCATCTCAAATCTTGGGTCTTTCCAGTGAGGGGAATAAAATGCTACTTCTCAAAGCACACGACAGTTGCTATTTAGTCTTAAAAGGTCACATTCTCTAGCCAGAAAAGCTACTGGAGATGAAGGCTCAACTGCTGGAAATTGGCTAAACAGAGTATTTGATATTATTCATTTCTTCTGCTGAGAAAGCATGAGAAAATAATCAGAGGAACAGGAGTTCTGGGGCCAATTCTGAGCCAAGAAGAACCAATCGAGCATGTGAAACTGACCATGACGTCTTCGAGTTCAGGAGAGCTAAGAAGGGTGCGGTGATGACAGCTATGGGCCACAGACTGTAAGGAAGCAGGCTTCAAAAATTCTTAGAAACGTGAAGTATGATACTAAAGGAGCAGCAAGTCTTAAAGAAGTGTTTTATAAAATAAAATCTGACAAAAATCGGTAAATTTCTAAAAAGATCAATGTAGCTGCATGAGTTATACAATATTCACATTAAAGAACATGCCATTCAGATCTTATTTTTTAATGAGAAGGTACATAATTTAAAAAATCTATTTATAAACAATTTGTTAATTAACAAAGATAATAAGAAAGTTTCCTAATCAAAGATGAATGAAAAAAAAAAGGACAGATTTAAAGGAGAAATGGAGGGATAACTAAAACCTAGAAAAATATCTGAGATCAAGAAAACAGTTAGAATTATAGATGAGTTAAAAGGAAGGAAGCATTAATAGAACAGTGTTGAAAGCACAGGCTTTTGAGTCAGCCAGTGTTTCCATTGATGAGCTATATAAGCTTTGCTTAACCTCTACTTGCCTCAGTTTATCAACCTATAAGATGGCAATAATAAAAAAAACTACTTCTCAGAGGTGAAATAAGTCAGACACAAGTTTTCATATTGTACGATTCCATTCTAAAGAATTTCTAAAATTTATATGAAATGTAAATTTATATGAAAGTGCTTTAACAAAATTATAGAGACCAAAAGAAGATCAGTGGTAGCCTGGGTCTGAGATTGGGAGTGGGGATTAACTATAAGTAGGCACAATGGAATTTTTTGGGGTGGTGGAAATGCTATTGATGATGGATGAAAATATATACATTTATGTTAGTACATTTATATATATATTTATGTATATATATATAAATGTACTAAGACTCATCAAATTATACACTTAAATAGCCATATTTTATGGAATATAAACTATAACTCAATAGAGCAATAAAAAAATTAGCCTATCAGCATTGTACATATGTATGCATGCTCAGTTGCGTCCAAGTCTTTTGCAATCCCATGGACTATAGCCTGCCAAGCTTCTCTGTCCATGGAATTCTCCAGGCAAGCATACTGGAGTGGATAGCCATGCCCTTCTCCAGGGGATCTTCCAGACCCAGGGATCAAACCCGTGTCTCTTTCATCTCCTGCAATGGCAGGTGGATTCTCCACCACTAGTGCCACCTGGGAAGCCCCTGTCAAGGTTGAAGAGAGATTAAATCTGATGACTGACAGTGTTCACTGAGTGCTTACCACAGGAGGAACGTAACAAGTGCTCATTAAATGGCAGCTAGAAGGGAGCTGCTTGGAGCAGACAGGTAACAGCAGCTACAGATGTCAATGATACTGCCCTTCAATTGAGAAGAATTAGGAGACGTAGGAAAAGTTTTTTTTCTAAAAGCAGAGAGTAGAGACTAAAGTCAAAAGACAAAGGCTTTTTCAGGAAAGACTACTGTCCTCCACTTTTGATACTAGCATTTTTTTGGGATTCTGAATAATTTGACCTGGGAAGAGAAAAGGAGCCTCGCCTAACTTCTTTGTGGTTAACAAAGCTTTGGGGTTCTTAATCTGGCAGGGAGATTAGTAAAGTGAGTAACAGACTACTTGGAAGATTAGCCGGGGCAATTTGAAAATGTTTGGGCACAATGTTTAGCCCTGGAAATGCTCCTTAAAAACAAGCAAAGTAACAGTGTTCTGTTGTCCAGGTGCCTATTGAAATTTATAAGGAATCCCAGAAGACACTTGACTGAGGGCAGTTCGGCAGACAGTATGGTGATCTGGAAACCCTGAGAGCCTCCCAGGCTTCCAGGAGTTGAGAACTTGATGTAATGATACTAAGAAATTGACCCCTTTTACCATTCTCAAGTAAAAGTAAAAAGCAGATGGCCATGAGAATCTACATGTGTTAATAAAGAGATCCATATCAGTTCTTAATGCACTCATGAATTACAATAAAGATGATTATATACATAAAAAAAGATGAAATAATAAGAGAGCTTTTCACCATTCTCAAAGAATTAAAGCCTCCAGCAATAGAAGAATTGAAAAAAGGAGATCATTTAGCTCATAATCAATTGGGGAACCTCTAAGGAATCATGGAATATGCTTTTTCTGTCCTAACTTGAAATGTAACCGAAATGATACATCTTTGCTTATTTCATATCTTTAAATAATCTCACCCCATTCTTCCTACCTACCCTTAGTCTATACCCTGGAAGCTGCTGCCCCTTCTGTCACAAAGACTAGGCTGGATCACGTCTTCCTCAGCACTTTACTCAGTGGGGCACCTATGGACCGAGATGTCCTACTCTCTCCCCCTACACCCCACCACGCACACCCTCTGGGGTCTCTAATTTGATCCCTAATAAGATCCTACCGAGCTTTCAAGGCTCACCTTAATTGCTGCCTTTCTGTTTATCCAAAGCATGTGGGTTTGCCTTTCTTTTAATCCCTGCTGTAATGATTATGTAGATCACATAAACAAATAAACCCAGGTTCCAGTAGCTCTACAACTTTCTGCCTGTGTGGTCCTGAGAAAGGAACCTGAACATCTCTGATCATCATTTTCCCCTTTTCTTGTAATGAACGTGAAAAGCATGGAAAGTCGAAAGCATACCTGGTGTTGGCTATGGCAGAGTTTCAAGTCCCACAGTTTTCCCGTCTCCTGGCCAGCTACTGTCAACTGCTCACTCTCTGTGAGATCCCGTTGTCCACTCTCAACTTTGAGAACTCATACCCATATGAATGTTGATCTCCCCACAACAACTATACCCTCCTGTTGCTCAGCACCCTTAATTACTACTTACACTCAGACCATGGATCATAGGTGGCATCACCCACATTCCCAACAGTGCAGTGGCACTCTGGGAGGACTGGGCCTGGGTCACCATAAGTTCAAGACACAGTTGCTGAATCTCTTCACCTGAAAGAGAAGAAGGGGGAAGAATATCTGTAATGTAGGGAGGTGCCTCTTGTAACTCATGTTTAGGTTTCATTGTCCCCAGTAATACAGCTAAAGGTAAAAGAACTCTTGTATGATGTCTAATGGTAATGGAACTTCAGCAAACCATAAGGTATTTCAAGAGATGTTTTTAGTTGTGAAACAAATGAATGTATCTACTGGCTTAGAGGCCTGAGTCTTGGAACTGGTAAGGATCTTGAACTAGCTTGGAAAATTTCTCTTACAATGTCCAGACAAACCTAAAGACTCAAATACTGTTAAAAATTTGAGAAAATTCTACCTAAAAATCTCATTTTTGTTTTTTCTCTCCTCTCCACCTTGCAATCAGCACATAGACAATCCAGATCTGGAAGAATTTAAAGAGGTCACATTCTCTAATGATCCAGTCTTTTTTAAGCCTGATCCCCATCAGCAGATACATCTTCCTAACCAGGCCTTTTCTTCTTTTTACGAAAATAGCAACATCTTCAACATAGCACATAAAAGTGGGGAGGGCCAGGGGAACATAGTTTTTAAGTGAAATCTCTGGATATATAGTATAGTGACACCATATCTTACATAGGATTAGGTTCAAATGAAAGCATTCAAATGAAAAACTGTGTTTAGTTAAAATTATCTTTGATTATCCTGTAAATTGCACATAAATTATAGTATACAAATCTTTTTATATATCATATTTAAGTAAGCACCTACTGTAAATAATAGAGCACTCATGCAAATACACACACATATATATACATCCATAATTTATAGCACTGTTAAAGTTGTTCTCGGTCCCTCTTTTTTGGAGTTGGGGTGCAAATATTGATATGAAGCTAAATTTCCATATGCTAATATGCTAGCTCCATCATAGAATTTGCTTTGGACAAACAGAGGTGTGTATTTCCTTTACCTCTCACCACAGAGTACCACATCTAACCTCTGGAATTTGTGAATATGTTCCCTTGCTTGGCAAAGGAACTTTGCAGATGTGATTAAGGTTAAAGACCTTGAGATGGGGAGATTATCCTGGATTATTCAAATGGACCCATTAATCACATGAATCCTTACAAATGGAAGACCTTTCCTGCCTTTGGAGAATCAGAAAGATGACAGCATGAGGAATCTTTAGCCCCGTGCTGAAGATCAAGAAAGGGAGCCACAAGCCACGGAGTGGACATCCTCTGGAAGCTGGGAAAGGGAGGGGAATGGATTATCCCATCTCAGTCTGTTTGGACTGCTATAACAAAACACGACAGACTGGGTGGTTTATAAACAACAGAGACCTATTTCTCACAGTCCTGGGGGCTGGAAGTCCAAGATCAGGGTGTCAGCATGGTCGGGTGTCTGGTGAGAGCCCTTTTCTGAGCTGCAGTCTGCTGCTTCTCTCTGTCTTCACAGTGTGGACTGAGGAGCTTCGTGGACCTCTTTGAGAAGGACACTAATTCCATTCATGAGGGTTCCTCATGACCTAATTGCCCTTGCAGGACCCACCCCCTAACACCATCACACTGAGGGTTAGGATCTCAACATACTCATTTTCAGGGAACACAAACATTCAAGCCACATCACTCCCCTGGGCAACAAAGGAAGGAATGTCGTTCTGCTGATACCCTGATCTTAGTGAAGTGAGAACTATGTGGGACTTCTGACTTACAGAGCCATAAGATAATAAATCTGTATAGTTTCAGGCCACTAAGTCTGTGGTAATTTGTTACGGCAGCAACAGAAACTCATTACAGCATCCCACAGGGCATTTCACTGAAGCCTGGAGTCCTGCAAGTGCAGCCTGATAGCCACCGAATCAGGCTTTCTGTGATCTACACTGCACACCCAGCAACAAGCACATCTCAGTCAAGTACTGTTTTGATGAGTCCATCTGGTATATTTTTTCAAACCTCCTCCTCCTCAGCTATTTAAAAAGTGACTCAATGAAGTAACCCAGCTGTCCCACCCAAGAAGACAAACCTTACATTCCCAGAGGTCCATTCAGTCACTGTCAATTGTGACCAAAAAAATCTCATTTTCTATTCATGTCACAACCTAAAAGCAGAGTCTGAAGACCAAAAATACATGTGATATTTACCAAAGTTTAGCCTCATAAGTGGAGAGAGGAGAGCAGCCCAGTTCACAGGAGGATACTGGTGGTTTTCTCCAACAGTTGCTATGGGTTTCATCACAACTTTGAGAAGTGAAGGGGGCACAGATTCAGGACCTGCAACAGAAAGGAAAAACATCATAAAATATCTCAATAGAATCGTGAAAGTGAAAGATGCCAACTTGCCCTCCTTTCTACTCATTTCAAAGGATTTGGGATCACAGCTTCAGCTGTGTTCAACCTTTCCATTCTGTGCCCTTAAAGTCAATCCCACTTGCTACAAACTTTGCTCCTTCTATTCTCCTTCTCTTATTTGTTTCCAGTCTTTCCTTCTTGTCTGGATAGGAATGTTCCACATTGCTAATTAACTCTCTTCCATGCTCTCGCATATCTTTTCACTGAATTTCCTAAAAATTTTTAGAGTAACTTATTCTATGTTACTGCTTTATCTCTGACTCATTCTTTAATCTACTTCCAGAAGAGGAGATAATTACTGCCACTCAGGTCTATCCCCTTCTCAGGATAAGGGTTACTTCGGTCCCTGTGGCTCTAAATGGTTACACTCTGTCCCATCTTCTCCTTGCTGCTGCTTCTCCTCAGCTTGTGCCGTGGCTGATGGCTCCACAGGTGAACACAACAAAATAGCTCATCCGTAGGTTAACCAGCTACCTAAGACACAGCACCATGACTTTAGTGATATATTCTAAAAAAAAACAAAAAATTTTTTTTCAGGTGGGAGGTAATTTGAAATTGAAAAATCAGATGCTCTAGCAGTTTTGAGTGGAGCCGTAAGGTAAAGCCAAGGTTGGAGTAGTCAGTGAAGATCGTGAAGAAGTGAAGTTACGAGGTCAGAAATGATGTATGAAAAACCAGGAGACCAAGAAGGAGAAAAAAAAAGCAGCAGCAGGATCAATATAGGCAGCAGAAGGCAAATCAGCATTAGCAGAAAGAGAAGCAGAATTAACAAAAGGGGGCGGGGAAAGCAGGGGTGGAATCAGAAGACAAAGCAGCAGCAGACACTGAAGTAGGGGAAAACCAGGATGGGGCAGGGCCAGCAAGAGGAAAAACAGCTACAGAAAGAAGGGCGGGAAAAGGAAAAGTGCAAGAGAAAGGAGAAGCAGAGGCAGGAAAGCAGCAAAATCAGCAGACTCTGAAAAGTGGGAAAGCAGAAGTGGGCACAGAGTCAGCAAAAAGAGAAACAGCTGCTGAAAGGAGAAGCATGGAAAAAGGAGAAGCAGAGGCAGAACAAGCATCAGAATCAGCAGACCATGAAAAGTGGGAAAGCAGAAGTGGGAAAAGAGTCAGCAAAAAGAGAAACAGCTGCTGAAGGAGAAGCATGGGAAAAGGAGTAGCAGAGGCAGAACAGCATCAGAATCAGCAGACCATGAAAAGTGGGAAAGCAGAAGTGGGCACAGAATCAGCAAAAAGAGAAACAGCTGCTGAAAAGAGAAGCATGGGAAAAGGAGCAGAGGCAGAACAAGCAGCAGAATCAGCAGACCATGAAAAGTGGGAACAGAGTCAGCCAAAAGAGAAACAGTTGCCGAAAGGAGAAGCATGGGAAAAGGAGAAGCAGAGGCAAAAGAAGCAGCAGAGGCAGAACAAGCAGCGGAATTAGCAGACCACAGAAACTGGGAAAGCAAAGTGGGGATAGAGTCAGCAAAAAGAGAAACACATGCTGAAAGGAGAAGCATGAGAAAGGAGAAGCAGAAGCAGAACAAGCATCAAAAACAGCAGATCATGAAAAGTGGGAAAGCAGAAGAGAGAACAGAGTCAGCAAAAAGAGAAACAGTTGCCAAAAGGAGAAGCAAAGGCAAAGGAGAAGCAGAGGCAGAACAAGCATCAGAATCAGATCATGAAAAGTGGGAAAGCAGAAGAAGGGACAGAGTCAGCAAACAGAGAAACATATGCTGAAAGGAGAAGCATGAGAAAGGAGAAGCAGAGGCAGAATAAGCAGCAGAATCAGTAGACCATGAAAAGTGGGAACAGGGTCAGCAAAAAGAGAAACAGTTGTCAAAAGGAGAAGCATGGGAAAAGGAGAAGCACAGGAGAAACGAGGAGCAGAGGCAGAACAAGCATCAGAATCAGCAGACCATGAAAAGCGGGCAACAGAAGTGGGGATAGAGCCAGCAAAAAGAGAAACAGCTACTGAAAGGAGAAGCATGGGAAAGGAGAAGCGCAGGAGAAAGGAGAAGCAGAGGCAGAACAAGCAGCAGAATCAGCAGACCATGAAAAGTGGGGAAAGAGAAGTGGGGACAGAGTCAACAAAAAGAAAACCAGCTGCAAAAAGGAAAAGCATGGGAAAAGGAGAAGCTAAGGTAGAAAAAGCAGCAGAATCAGCAGACCCTGAAAAGGGAGAAACAGAGGTGGGGCAGAGTCAGCGAAGGAAAACTAGCTACAAAAGGAGCCTAGAAAAATGAGTGGTGTATGCAGAACCAGCAAGAAACGTAGAACAATTAGTAGAAGTTGAAAAACCGGGAGAAGTAGAACCAGAAACAGATCAACAAAAGGTCAAATAATTGAAGAAATGAGAAGCATAGGGAAAAAGAGAAACATACCAAAATGGACAGAGTTTGAATAGACATTTTCCCAAAGATGGTACACAAATGGCCAAAAGGGATATGAAAAGATGCTCAACATTACTAGTCATCAAAAAATGCAAACCAACACCACAATATCACCTTATACAGATTAGGATGGCTACTATTTGGGGGAAAAAAAAAAAGAATGAAAAGAAAAAAATAACAAGTGTTGGCAAGAATGTGAGAAAACTAGAACCCTTATATGCTTTTGGTGGGAGTATAAAACAGAAGAACCATGATGGAAAACAGTAAGATGCCTCCTCAGAAAATTAAAAATAGACCTACCTTATAATCTAGCTATCCCCCTTCCAAAAGTGAAAATAGAGTTTCAAAGAGACATTTGTATGCTCATATTTGTACTATTCACAATAGCCAAGAGCAACCCAAATGTCCACTGATGGATAAGTGTATAAACAAAATGTGATACATACATAAAGTGGAATAGTATTCAACTTTGAAAAGAAAAAAAATGTTGTTATATGCTACAATGTGTCTTCAACTTTGAGGACACTATGCTAAGTGAGATAAACCAGTCGCAATAAGACAAATGCTTTATCAGTTCAGTTGCTCAGTCGTGTCTGACTCTTTGTGACCCTATGGACTGTAGCACGCCAAGCTTCCCCGTCCATCACCAATTCCTGGAGCTTGCTCAAACTCATGTTGAAGGAGTCGGTGATGCCATCCAACCATCTTATCCTCTGTCATCCCTTTCTCCTCCTGCCTTCAATGTTTCCCAGCATTAGGGTCTTTTCCAATGAGCCAGTTCTTCGCCTCAGGTGGCCAAAGTATTGGGCTTCAGCATCAGCCTCAGTCCTTGCAATGAATATTTAGTACTGATTTCCTTTAGGATTGATTGGTTTGACCTCCTTGCAGCCCAAGGGACTCTCAAGAGTCTCTCCAAGTGAAAAACATGGAGTGAAAGTGAAAGTTGCTCAGTTGTGTCCGACTCTTTGGAACCCCATGAACTATATGGAATTCCTAGGCCAGAATACAAGAGTGGGTAGCCTTTCCCTTCTCCAGGGGATCTTCCCATTCCAGGGATTGAACCCAGGTGTCTCGCATGACAGACAGATTCTTTATCAACTGAGCTATCAGGAAAGGCCATTCCTTTCCAACACCACAGTTCAAAAGCATCAATTCTTTGGCACTCAGCTTTTAACTCTCACATCCATACATGACTACATGGCTTTCACTAGATGGACCTTGGTTGGCAAAGTAATGTCTCTGCTTTTTAATATGGTGACAAGCTGGAATCAAGATTGCTGGGAGAAATATCAATAATCTCAGATATGCAGACGACACCACCCTTACGGCAGAAAGTGAGGAGAAGCTAAAAAGCCTCTTGCTGAAAGTGAAAGAGGAGAGTGAAAAAGTTGGCTTAAAGCTCAACATTCAGAAAACGAAGATCATGGCATCTGGCCCCGTCACTTCATGGGAAATAGATGGGGAAACAGTAGAAACAGTGTCAGACTTTGTTTTTTTTGGGCTCCAAAATCACTGCAGATGGTGACTGCAGCCATGAAATTAAAAGCCGCTTACTCCTTGGAAGAAAAGTTATGACCAACCTAGACAGTATATTCAAAAGCAGAGATATTACTCTGCCGACTAAGGTCCGTCTAGTCAAGGCTATGGTTTTTCCTGTGGTCATGTATGGATGTGAGAGTTGGACTGTGAAGAAGGCTGAGCGCAGAAGAATTGATGCTTTTGAACTGTGGTGTTGGAGAAGACTCTTGAGAGTCCCTTGGACTGCAAGGAGATCCAACCAGTCCATTCTGAAGGAGATCAGCCCTGGGATTTCTTTGGAAGGAATGATGCTAAAACTGAAGCTCCAGTACTTTGGCCACCTCATGCGAAGAGTTGACTCATTGGAAAAGACCCTGATGCTGGGAGGGATTGGGGGCAGGAGGAGAAGGGNGAATTGATGCTTTTGAACTGTGGTGTTGGAGAAGACTCTTGAGAGTCCCTTGGACTGCAAGGAGATCCAACCAGTCCATTCTGAAGGAGATCAGCCCTGGGATTTCTTTGGAAGGAATGATGCTAAAACTGAAGCTCCAGTACTTTGGCCACCTCATGCGAAGAGTTGACTCATTGGAAAAGACCCTGATGCTGGGAGGGATTGGGGGCAGGAGGAGAAAGGGACGACCGAGGATGAGATGGCTGGATGGCATCATGGACTCGATGGACGTGAGTCTGAGTGAACTCCGGGAGTTGGTGATGGACAGGGAGGCCTGGTGTGCTGCGATTCATGGGGTCACAAAGAGTCGGACACGACTGCACGACTGAACTGAACTGAACTGAGGTTGATCATAGCTTTTCTTCCAAATTCTATGATTCCACTTAAATCCAGCAAGTAGAATAGTCAAATTAATAGATGGGGAAGGTAGAATGGTGGTTACCAGGATCAAGAAAGGAAGAAACGTTACGGTAGTTCTTGCTTAATGGGTACAAAGTTTCAGTTTTGCAAGATAAAAACATTCCAGAGATTAGTTTCACAATGATGTGAATATAGTGTAACCCTATATAAATGTATTCTTAAAAATGGTTATGATGGTAAATTTTATGTTTTTTATACTTTAAAAACGTTAAAAAAAGGGGGACTTTTGGTTTTCAGTTCTACATGTAAAAGCTTGGCAATTACCACTCTATTATAAATGTAAAGAGCTAAACAGACTGAAGAATCAACAATTCTCTTGGATCCTTAAGAAAGGGAAGAGCACAGGGCAAGATGCTGTCTCCAAAACTAGAGAGACAAACAGATGAATACAGGAAGTCATGCTTATCTGAGCAGAAACTCAGAGTGGAGAATGCTGCTTGAACAGAGCTGGAGCAGGAAAATCTGAACTTCCTTTTGTGAAATGCTGGAGGCTCTATGTAGACAAGTCCTATGCCAACAAATTTGATAACTTAGATGAAAGCTATCTATAGAGTCAACACAATACCTATAAAATTTCAACTTTTTTTTTTTTTTGCAGAAATGGAAAAGCTGATTGTCAAGTTTATATGCGATTGCAAAGGAGGCCCAAATAGTCAAAACAATTTCAAGAAAGAAAAACTTTAAGGACTCACACACATACCAATTTCAAAACTTACCACAGAGCTATAGTAATCAAAACAGTGTGGTACTGGCAAATCTAAGGTTAGACATATATTAAAAATGGAATAGAATTGGGAGGCCGGAAATAAACCCAAACATTTATGGTTAATTGATTTTTGACAAGGGTGCTAAGACCACTCAATAGAAGGAAGAAGGTGTCTCTTCAACAAACACTGATGGGATGACTGGATATTCACATGCAAATGATGAAGCTGGATCCCTACTAATACTAATACCATACAGGAAAACGAACTTAAAGTAGATCAGTGATAATACAAGAAACTATAAAACTCTTAGAAGAAAACAAAGATAAGTCTATTGATCTGGTCATGGATTCTTAGGAAAACCCAAAAAAATGAGCAACAAAAGGAAAAAAATAAATTGGATTGGGGGTGATGAACATTGTTCTGCAATTTGATACTGGTGACAGTTGCATAATATTGTGAATGTACTAAATGCCACTGAATTGTAGACTTTAAAATGGTTACAATTTTATGTTATGTATTTCAGCACACACACACAAACACAAAAGAAGAGAAAGGGATGAAGCAGTCTTTGGGATAAAAGGCAGGATCCATGATACGATGCAGCCCCGGCAAGGTAGACAGAAAGAGCAAGATGAAGTCTTGATGCCTGATATCTTTCTGCCTCTGATACTCTGAGGGCTGAGAATAGTATCTGTCCTTATATTTCTGAGAAACTAGAATCCTTGCAGTAAATATTGAGTCATTTGAAGCGAGTCACTGTTTTCTATAATAAAAAGCACTGAAACAAAATTTCTATCACTGCCTACGCTCCTTTACTCATAGATTCACGGACTACTTATGCACTGATGACTAGTAAACCCATCCTTCTAAGCCAGGCCTTTCTCTGATGTTTTAGAACTTCAGCTATCTCAAGGATCAGCATGTTTTCTTAGTAGTCACCAACAAACCTCCTTATCTTTGCCTCTGCTGACTTGGGAAGGTAAAATTTGTAGTGTGCTTTCCAGTGCTGTTTTTCTCCCTGCCAACAGATACTTTTTTTGCTTTTTGAAAATGTTAAAAGCTCAACATACCTGCCACTCTTCTATGCTGTGTTACTAGTAACTGAAGCTTTATTTCTATTCCACCCTGTGATGTAATACTAGGAGTACAGGAGATATTATCAGGGAGTTAACTATTGCTATTACAAGGAGAAGAATTTCTAACCAAGAAAAAGTAAATATATTCATAAACACGTTCACTTATTGAACTAAGGATCTACTAGCTACCAGACAGTGGAAACAGTGTTGAACATGGCAGAAGAGGTCACCATGGAGCTGACATTCTAGTGAGAGGACGAACAGACAAGGAAAAATCAGGCGTGATTAAAAAAAAAAATGCTGTGATAGGAATTACCTGGTTGGGTATTAACATAACTCTATACTGATTATATACAGGTGGTGACTGTCCACACACAAAGTTGGCTGCAAATCGGGGTCTTTGATTTCACAAAACAACAATAATAACAACAAAATTTAAGATGTCTTCTGGGGGACTTTCGGCTCACAATTCACAGAAATAGTCTGATGAATTGGCAGATAGTATAGTGACAAGCTGGGCATAGAATTATTCTTCTCTATTAAGGACAATTCAGTTCTATATTGCAAATATTTTAATTCATAAGCAGATTTCTATTACATTTTTTCTCAGATCAAGTGTTTTTATAATCATATAGAATTATATCTCAGTTCCTTCTACAGAATCACTAGGAAATTTGCAGTTTCCAGAGGATCTAGAGAATCAGGGAAGACATTAAACCTGTCCTCTAAAGCAGGACTCAATGTGAAATATGACTATTTTCTAGATCCTTTATTGTTTAGGGGCTTCCCTTGTGGCTCAGCTGGTAAAATATCCCCCTGCAATGTGGGAGACCTGGGTTCGATCCCTGGGTTGGGAAGATCCCCTGGAGAAGGGAAAGGCTACTGGCTCCAGTATTCTGGCCTAGAGAATTCCATGGACTGTATAGTCCATGGGGTCACAAAGGGTTGGACACGACTGAGCAACTTTCACTTCACTTCACTTATTGCTTAGAGCAACGAGCTCTCCCTTGACAGGACAACAGAACTTTCACTATCTACACACCTTGTATGTTGTTTCTATACTCTTTAGAATTGACCTAATATACAAGGTTCCCTGATGGTGAGAGGGTAACAGACAGGAAGGCCAGGGGTCTCCAAATGGAGGAAACAGGCTGCAAGCCTCAGACATCTCTTATCTCTCTCTTAATCGGCAGGAGGAAACCAGCAAGTGTTGGATTTTTTCCCCTTCTCTATACACATTTAACTTATATGCAGAGCACATCATGAGAAACGCTGGGCTGGAAGAAGCACAAGCTGGAATCAAGATTGCCGGGAGAAATATCAATAAACTCAGATATGCAGATGACACCACCCTTATGGCAGAAAGTGAAGAGGAACTAAAAAGCCTCTTGATAAAAGTGAAAGAGGAGAGTGAAAAAGTTGGCTTAAACCTCAACATTCAGAAAACGAAGATCATGGCATCCGGTCCCATCACTTCATGGGAAATAGATGGGGAAACAGTGGAAACAGTGTCAGACTTTATTTTTGGGGGCTCCAAAATCACTGCAGATGGTGATTGCAGCCATGAAATTAAAAGACGCTTACTCCTTGGAAGGAAAGTTATGACCAACCTAGACAGCATATTAAAAAGCAGAGACATTACTTTGCCAATAAAAGTCCGTCTAGTCAAGGCTATGGTTTTTCCTTAAGCTGGAATCAAGATTGGCGGGAGAAATATCAGTCACCTCAGATATGCAGATGACACCACCCTTATGGCAGAAAGTGAAGAGGAACTAAAAAGCCTCTTGATGAAAGTGAAAGTGAAGAGTGAAAAAGTTGGCTTATAGCTCACCATTCAGAAAACAAAGATCATGGCATCCGGTTCCATCACTTCATGGGAAATAGATGGGGAAATAGTGGAAACAGTGTCAGACTTTATTTTTGGGGGCTCCAAAATCACTGCAGATGGTGATTGCAGCCATGAAATTAAAAGACGCTTACTCCTTGGAAGGAAATTATGACCAACCTAGATAGCATGTTCAAAAGCAGAGACATTACTTTGCCGACTAAGGTCCGTCTAGTCAAGGCTATGGTTTTTCCAGTGGTCATGTATGGATATGAGATTTGAAGAATTGATGCTTTTGAACTGTGGTGTTGGAGAAGACTCTTGAGAGTCCCTTGGACTGCAAGGAGATCCCACCAGTCCATTGTGAAGGAGATCAGCCCTGGGATTTCTTTGGAAGGAATAATGCTGAAGCTGAAACTCCAGTACTTTGGCCACCTCATGGGAAGAGTTGACTCATTGGAAAAGACTCTGATGCTGGGAGAGATTGGGGGCAGGAGAAGAAGGGGATGACAGAGGATGAGATGGCTAGATGGAATCACTGACTTGATGGACATGAACCTGAGTGGACTCTGGGAGTTGGTGATGGACAGGGAGGCCTGGCATGCTGCGATTCATGGGGTCGCAAAGAGTCAGACATAAGTGAGTGACTGAACTGAACTTAACTGAATGTATATATTGGAGAAGGAAATGGCAACCCACTCTGATATTCTTGCCTGGGAAATCCCAAGGGCAGAGGAGTCTAGTGAGCTACAGTCCATGGTGTCACGAAGAGTGAGGCGTTACTTAGTGAGTAAAGAGCAGCAGCAATGTATATGTGTCAGTGCTATGCTCTCCATCCCCCGCTGTGTCCACAAGTTCGTTCTCTATGTCTGCATCTCTGCATTACACACACCGGCTTCATGTTTTCCTCACACAGGAAGACGGGATTGGAGAAGGCCGACATATTCTGTACAGATTCACAAGAACTTGGACAACATAGGAGCAAGAAGTTGAGAAGAAGACACAGAGCCAGGACAGAGGAGGTTAGGAAGTTGAGCACCATGAGGACTGGAGCCCTCATTAAAAGAGGTCCCAGGGAATGAACGTCTACTGTGAGATTTAAGCTGTGTGTGGTGGAGGGCATGAAGTTTCCACACTCTTTCACTTTTCAGTTCAGCCACAAGCCTTGCTTCACACAGGAGAGTTGTCTTGTCATTGCTCTGGTGAGAAATGGGGATGAGCAGGATGACGATGGTTCACACTTACTATGTGTCCATGTTATAGCTTAATGCTGCAGTTGCCAGGGGGCTGGCCATGTTCTATCACAGCCCAGGTATTAACTCAGTTTAAACCTCACAACTCAGTGAGAGGTGCTCCCATTCTCCCCACTTTACAGATAAGGGCACTGAGGCACAGTGAGGTTTCGTCACTACTAGTAGGAGGCAGAGCTCACTTTTGGGTTTATGCACTAAAGCCCAGAATGTACCAGAGGCTTAGGATAGAGATTACCGTGAGGCAGGTGAGGCATTCACCTTGGAAACAAAATTTAAGGGGGCACCAAAAAACTCAGTGATCAAGCTGAGCATAGTTTGAGTGCGACTTTTTAAAATTAATGCAAAATCTGAAAGTAAAGACAGGATCAGTATTTCAGATTTTTCTTTTCCCACTTGTTCCAACGTGGCTCAGCACGATTCTAAGTGGAGTTAAATTTTCCTGCTGCTTCTTAATTCTTGTTCTCCATTCTGAACCAGAGATACCTCTGAGCAATTACTTATGCTGAGATTTGTGAAATTCTTAGGTAGAGCTTTCCTCTTCTGCATAGCATAGAGAGGGTGTCCCTGTTGATTCTTACTAGCTGGCAACGGTTAGAAGATGTCAGTTGATGGCTGGGTGCCTGTCATGGGTCTCCCTGAATTTGTAGGTAATGTTTTCCCTGGCTATGACTCCTGAGTTGGTTCTTTTTTTTAAATTATTTGATCATAGTTTCCTGTGGTCCTGTATGGATGTGAGAGTTGGACTGTGAAGAAGTCTGAGCGCTGAAGAAGTGATGCTTTTGAACTGTGGTGTTGGAGAAGACTCTTGAGAGTCCCTTGGAGTGCAAGGAGATCCAACCAGTCCATTCTGAAGGAGATCAACCCTGGGATTTCTTTGGAAGGAATGATGCTAAAGCTGAAACTCCAGTACTTTGGCCACCTCATGCGAAGAGTTGACTCATTGGAAAAGACTGATGCTGGGAGGGATTGGGGGCAGGAGGAGAAGGGGACGACCGAGGCTGAGATGGCTGGATGGCATCACTGACTCGATGGACCCAAGTCTGAGTGAACTCCAGGAGATGGTGATGGACAGGGAGGCCTGGTGTGCTGCGATTCATGGGGTTGCAAAGAGTCAGACACNTTGGCCACCTCATGCGAAAAGTTGACTCATTGGAAAAGACCCTGATGCTGGGAGGGATTGGGGGCAGGAGGAGAAGGGGACGACCGAGGCTGAGATGGCTGGATGGCATCACTGACTCGATGGACCCAAGTCTGAGTGAACTCCAGGAGATGGTGATGGACAGGGAGGCCTGGTGTGCTGCGATTCATGGGGTTGCAAAGAGTCAGACACGACTGAGTGACTGAACTGAACTGAAGCACATGAGATCTATAGTCAACATATTTTTTAAAATTAATTTTTATTTTTTAGTTTGTTTTGCTTTACAATACTGTATTCATTTTGCTATACATTGACATGAATTAGCCACGAATATACATGAACTCCCAATCCTAACTCCCCCCTCCCCTCTCCCGCCCCACACCATCTCTCTGGATTATCCCCGTGCATCAGTCCCAAGCATCCTGCATCCTGCATCGAACCTAGACTGGTGATTCGTTTCACTTATGATATCATACATGTTACACTGCCACTCCTCAAATCATCCCACTCTCTCCCTCTCCCACAGTACAGCCACTATGGAGAACAGTGTGGAGATTCCTTAAAAAACTGGAAATAGAACTGCCTTATGACCCAGCAATCCCACTGCTGGGCATACACACTGAAGATACCAGAATTGAAAGAGACACGTGTACCCCAATGTTCATCGCAGCACTATTTATAATAGCCAGGACATGGAAGCAATCTAGATGTCCATCAACAGATGAATGGATAAGAAAGCTGTGGTACATATACACAATGGAGTATTACTCAGCCATTAAAAAGAATACATCTGAATCAGTTCTAATGAGATGGATGAAGCTGGAGCCAATTATACAGAGTGAAGTAAGCCAGAAAGAAAAACACCAATACAGTATACTTACACATATATATGGAATTTAGAAGATGTTAATGATAAACCTGTATGCGAGACAGCAAAAAAGACACAGATCTATAGTCAACACATTTTTAAATGGATGGTACAGTGTTAACTGTATCATGTTAGACAAAACATTTCTATAACTTACTCATCCTGCTTAATTGAAGTTTTATATCCATTGATTAATATCTCCCCATTTCTTCCTCTCCCCAGGCCCCAGCAACCACCATTCCACTCTTTGATTCTATGAATTTAACTATTTTAGATATTTCAGAGAAGTAGAATCACACAGTATGTCTTTCTGTGACTGGCTTAATTCATTTAGTTTACTGTCCTCCAGGTTCACTTGTTATTGCAGAATGCAAAATTTCCTTTCATTTTTAGGCTGAATAGGATTCTAGTGCATGCATGTATCACATTTTCTTTATCCATTCATTGATGGACATTTAGGTGGTTTTCACATCTTGACTACCATGAATCACTCTGCAAGACCTCAAACCGTATAAAGGAGTAGTGCTCAGTTGCTCAGACGTGTCCGACTCTTTGTGATTCCATGGACTGTAGCCACCAGGCTCCTCTGTCCATGGGATTATCCAGGCGAGAATACTGGAGTGGGTTGCCATTTCCTACTCCAAGGGTGCCATTTTCTGACCCAAGGATTGAACCCATATCTCTTGTATCTCCTGCATTGGTAGGAAGATTTTTTTTTTTTTTTACCACTAGTGCCACCTGAGAAGCCCCCAAGGGGAGTAATTCAGTTCAGTTCAGTCACTCAGTCATGTCCGATTCTTTGCAACCCCATGCATCCCAGCACGCCAGGCCTCCCTGTCCATCACCAACTCCCAGAGTTTATTCAGACTCAAGTCCATTGAGTCCATGATGCCATCCAGCCATCTCATCCTCGGTCGTCCCCTTCTCCTCCTGCCCCCAGTCTCTCCCAGCATCAAAGTCTTTTCCAATGAGTCAACTCTTCTCATGAGGTGGCCAAAGTACTGGAGCTTCAGCTTTAGCATCATTCCTTCCAAAGAAATCCCAGGGCTGATTTCCTTCAGAATGGACTGGTTGGATCTTCTTGCTGTCCAAGGGACTCTCAAGAGTCTTCTCCAACACCACAGTTCAAAAGCATCAATTCTTCGGCGCTCAGCCTTCTTTACAGTCCAGCTCTCACATCCATACATGACTATGGTGAATAGTAAAACAGAAAACTTTCTCCAAAAGATTTTCCTTGATGCTGCTCATCTCTGGGCTCCTGCCCCAGCCTGAGGTGGATGCTCCTTTCTGAAATGTCAAGCATCTTGTGTTATCCTTTTTCACAGTGCTTGTTTCCTCTAACAGCTAATCACAGGGGGTGATGACACACCGGAAGGGATGACTGACAGTGCATCCATGTGGCTGTGCTTAGTGTCTACTCAGTGCCCAAGCTGTAAGAGACAGTTCATTCAAGGCCTGAAATGTGAGTAAATGTGCTTCAAGGAAACTATTGTTCTGAGATTCTACGTGGCTCTTGAAATACCACTTCCTCTCCTTTTGAGGGTAAGAAGCTTATAAATCAGCATGGCTAAGTAGAAGATGGCTGGATGGCATCACGGACTCAATGGACATGAGTCTGAGTGAACTCTGGGAGATGGTGATGGACAGGGTGGCCTGGCGTGCTGGGATTATGGGGTTGCAAAGAGTCAGACACGACTGAGCGACTGAACTGAATTGAACTGAAGTAGAAGTAACACAGCATTAAAATCACATGGATTTGACTGTACCTACTTTGTCTAGCTTGGGCTTCCCTGATGGCTCAGATGGTAGAGAATCTGCCTGCAATGTGGGAGACCTGGATTCAATCCCTGGGTTGGGAAGATCTCCTGGAGAAGGGCATGGCAATTCACTCCAATATTCTTGCCTGGAGAATCCCCATGGACAGAGGAGCCTGATGGGCTACAGGTCATGGCATTGTAAAGAGTCTGACATGACTGGGCAACTAAGCACACAGCACGGCACTTTGTCTAGCTTACTTTTGAAGACAATAATACATCTGTTGTTGATGTTGTTGAGTGGCCAAGTCATGTCCAACTCTTTGTGACCCCATAGACTGCAGCATGCCAGGCTTTCCTATCTTTCACTATCTCCTGGAATTTGCTCAAACTCAGACCCGTTGAGTGGGTAATGCTATCCAACCATCTCATCCTCTGTTGTCCCCATCTCCTTGTGCCTTCAGTCTTTCCCAGCATCAGGGTCTTTTCCAATGAGTTGGCTCTTTGTATCAGGTGGCCAAAGTATTGTCACTTTAGCTTTAGCATCAGTCCTTCCAATGAATATTCAGGGCTGATTTCTCTTAGGATTGACTGTTTCGACCTCCTTGCAGTCCAAGGGACTCTCAGGGGTCTTCTCCAATATCACGGTTCGAAAGCATCAATTCTTGGGCACTGAGCCTTCTTTATGGTCCAACTCTCACACCTGTATGTGACTACTAGAAAAACCATAGCTTTGACTGTATGGACCTTTGTCAGTAAGGTGATATCTTTGCTTTTGAATGTGCTGTCTAGGTTTATCATAGCTTCCCATCCAAGGAGCAAGCATCTTTTAATTTCATGGCTGCAATCACTGTTTGCAGTGTTTTGGAGCCAAGAGAAATAAAGTATGTCATTATTTCCCCTTTTCTTCCCTTTCTATTTGCCACGAAGTGATGGCAATATATAAAATACATATAATCTTTAGGGTCATCCTATGACATAATGCTTGTATCAGGTACATACTGGTAACTTAGAAATGGCACACATGGGCACACACACACATGCACACATACCAACACACATGTTATGGTTGTATCTATAGATATTCATTTTGAAATTTTAAAATTCTGATTGCAGTTCTGCTAATTTTAACATTTCCTTTAAACAAAACTAAAGCAAAGGTGAATCACAGACTGAGCTTTGCAAGGTTAAGATTTATTTTTATACCCAGAGAGCTTTGGAAGAAGAGACAGTCTATGTCGCTTATGTTTCAGTTCTGGAAATAGACCCAAGATGTGAAGTGCAAAATGACACGGACCAGTGAGGTGTTTCTAGGACATATTACCAGCTCTGGAGCAGATGAGCCCAAGCAAATCTATTTTGTCAGGACAAAATTTCCCACTGCCAGTGAACCTGGCCCGTGGAAGACAGAGTGGAGGAGACAGAAGTGGGTAACTAAGCCATGTGTTTCTTGGCAGAAAAACGTGGCTCTCTTGACACACTACTTTGATAAAAGTCCCATCTCTCTGAGCCACACTGACGTGATGGAGGCAGACTGTCTCCTCTTACCAATTCCTTTCTTTTTCTTGTATGGAAAACTCTGAGTATTTTCATGGGCAAATGAAACTTTCTATGACTCACAGGAACTCAAATAGCCCGGCATTCAAACCATTATTCCTATCTGTTTATTGCCCACTAGGACCCACTTTACACAGGTGTAGTGATAGAAGCTTGGTTAATCCCAGCATTGTTTTCAAAGCCATGAACCTGGCAATATGAAGACTTTGCTGAACTAAGATTCTTATTGTTAAGACTACACTGAAGAAAATATTCTCGAGACAGCCTTTCTGGACCTTTCTCCCTATCTTCAGGCAGCGTTTTCTAGTCTTTCTCTTGCCATCACTGAACATTGTATACATTTGACCCCAGCATTTCCTGTGCAGTGTTGCCATTTCTCCACCTCCCAGGCTTTTCATATGTTCAGGTCCTTGGCCCAGGGAT
The DNA here is from genome assembly GCA_006408695.1 of Aepyceros melampus. NCBI lineage: Eukaryota > Metazoa > Chordata > Mammalia > Artiodactyla > Bovidae > Aepyceros > Aepyceros melampus. Next base: position 188,366 of record SJXQ01007268.1, read on the forward strand.
AAGGCCTCACTTCTTACCTGGGTCCAGGTTCTGTATGATGCACAGGGGACATGACTTATCCCAGACTGTCCTTGAGTTTACTTCCAAGAACTTGGTGTCTTTCAAGAAATCATTCCTTTTCTCAACAGTTTTGCTCTACAGCTCTGGTGAAAACTGGGGATTTAGCAACTGCAGTTATAATCTAAAGCTTATTAGGAAACCTTCAAAATCTTCTATCCCTTTCTCTTATCTGATTATTTTATATGAGGCTTCTAAGATGCTGGATTATGAATTTGAATATTTTTAAGGATGGAGGATAGCTAGATATCTGTCCTTTTTGTATCTTGAGTGTTATTACCAGAAACTATTTGTTTTATTTTGTTTATCATTAATTCCAATGAAGAAGGCAACTTAAGACAGAGCCATTTGGAAGTTGTAAGGGCACTTAACTTATGGACATATGAAGAGATCTCTGGTGGAACTTGTAGGAAAAGGCCATAATAAATCCTCCTACAAGATAGGACAGAGCCTCTCATCAGTGCAGCAGAGACGTGCTCTATGTCAAGCACCTACTGTGTCCTAGGCGAGACCTCTTTTGTTTATATCAGTAATTCTAACAGACAGCTATTATGATCTCCATTGCATAGGGGAGAAAATTAATTGTAAAAAGGGCTTCATTTATTCATTGAGCTGACTCATAAAAGATACTTTTCTAGGTGATGGTAACGAACACACTATTTACATGTAGGCAAGGCCTATGTGTCCATTAACAGAAGAATGGATAAGGAAGATATGGTACATATATACAATGGAATATTACTCAACTGTAAAAGGAATGAAATAACATCATTTGCAGCAACATGGGTGGACCTAGAGATTATAGTATTAGGTGAAATAAATCAGATAGAGAAAGAAGTATATCATACTATATCACTTTATATGTGAAATCTAAAAAAAAAAAGATACAAATGAACTAACTTACAAAACAGAAACAGACTCAGAGACTTTAAAAACAAACTTGCGTTACCAAAAGAGAAACATGGGAGAGAGGTAGACATTAGGAGTTTGGGATTAACATATATACAGTACTGTATATAAGACAGATAATCAATAAGGACCTACTGTATAGCACAGGGAATTCAATATTCTGTAGTAACCTATATAGGGAAGGAGTCTGAAAAAGAAAGGATGTGTGTATATGAATCACTAGCTGTGCACTCAAAACTAATGCAACATTGTAAATCAACTATTCTCCAAGACAAAATAACAACTGCCTGATAAACACAGGCCAGTTATCTATCCTACAGTCCAAAGATGCTCCTTCTCTGATCTTCAAAAGGTCAGCATGGGTCAGAATCTAAAAAGAAATCTGGGCTCTGGATTCTCAATTAGTGTCCATATCATTACATCCAATTATACTGAATCCACTTGTTCTGCTGTGGCCTCTCTGTACTTTGTTGTCCTTTAGTCACTAAGTCGTGTCTGACTCTTTGTGACCCCATGGACTGTAGCCTGCCAGGCTTCTCTGTCTATGGGTTTTCCCAGGCAAGAATAGTAGAGTGGGTTGCCATTTCCTCCTCCAGGGTCTATTCCTAACCCAAGAAGCAATCCCACGTCTCCTTCATTGGCAGATGGATTCTTTACCATGGAGCCATCCGGGAAGCCCCTTTCTGGACATTAGATTCTGGCAATTCACCTTCTGCATAGATCAGAAAGCAGGAGAAACATCATTATGCTTCATTTCTCATTCTCATTCTGGTACTGTAGGATAGGACCCTCACCATGTTACTCATCTTCTCAGCAATATATCTCGTTGTACAAATTACCACATAATGAGTAGTCACATTCTTTCGGTACCATTGAGCTGATTAAGATGTTCCCCACATATTACCTAAAGTGACATCACGGGGCCAAAATCTTGTGAGACATCTCTATTAATAGATGAGGTAACAGGGAAATTTATCTTAGTCTCAAAATGTCACTAAATGCTGGAGGTGTTACTGTCTTATGACTCCAAGTTCAAAGAACGAAGAGTTAAGAGGATTGACGATGGGCATTTCCCAGGTGCTTTACATACTCTGTATCATGTAACCCTTATCTAGCAAGTGACAGAGCAAAAATTGGGACTATAGTCTGGTTGATTTCAAAGCTTAATCACTTTTTGCATAACCTCTTTTTACAGTAGCTGCAGTCATTTATCTTCACAATCAAACATGTTGCCATTTTAAGCGCCCAGCAAAGGAAAGATGGTGGAGAATACTGATGCTATTGTATTTCTTGTTAGATAAGGAAGTCCAAGACTCATTGAATAAAGATCTTGCTTGGGTTCAAACACTTTGTGAATGGCAGACAGGGCATGTAGGCTCAGGCTTTCTGGTTCTGAGCCGATGGCTGTCCTCTTGTTCTAGCCTTCTAAACCTTGGTGCCCAAACCTTGAGAAAACAAAGAAACTCAGTTTTACTTACTAATAATCCATTCAGTGGCTTCCCAGGAGGCTCTGTGGTAAAGAATCTGCATGCCAAGCAGGAGATACAAGTTTGACCCCTGGGTTGGGAAGATCCCTTGGAAAAGGAAATAACAACCCATTCCAATATTCTTGCCTGAGAAATCCCACAGACAGAAGAGCCTGGTGGGCTACAGTCCATTGAGTTGCAATGAGTCAGACTTGACTGAGCGACTAAACACCACCACCACCAATCCATTTATTCCAGATAACCACAATGGTGCAGTCACTCACCTAGAGCCAGACATCCTGAAATGCAAAGTCAAATGGGGCTTAGGAAGCATCATTACAAACAAAACTAGTGAAGGTGATGCAATTCCAGTTGAGCTACTTGAAATCCTAAAAGATGATGCTCTTAAAGTGCTGCACTCAATATGCCAGCAAATATGGAAAACTCAGCAGTGGTCACAGGACTGGAAAAGGTTAGTTTTTCTTCCAATCCCAAAGGAAGGCAATGCCCAAAATGTTCAAACTATCGCACAATTGCACTCATCTCACATGCTAGCAAAGTAATGCTCAAAATTCTTCAAGCCAGGTTTCAACAGTACATGAACCATGAAATTCAGATGGTCAAGCTGGATTTAGAAAAGGCAGAGGAACCAGAGATCATTTGTCAAAATCCATTGGATCATAGAAAAAGCAAGAGAATTCCAGAAAAAAATCTACTTCTGCTTTATTGACTATGCCAAAGCTTTTAACTGTGTAGATCACAACAAACTGTGGACAGTCCTTCAAGAGATGGGAATACCTGACCACCTTACCTGCTTCCTGAGAAATATGTATGCAGGTGAAGAAGCAACAGTTAGAACTAGACATGGAACAATGGTCTGGTTCTAAATTGGGAAAGAAGTATATCACGGCTGTATATTGTCACTGTGCTTATTTAACTTATATGCAGACTACATCATGCAAAATGCCAGGCTGGATGAGGCATAAGCTGGAATCAAGATTGCTAGGAGAAATATCAATAACCTCAGATACACAGATGACACCACCCTATGGCAGAAAGTGAAGAGGAAATAAAGAACCTCTTGATGAAACTGAAAGAGGAGAGTGAAAAGCTGGCTTAAAACTCAACATTCAAAAAATGAAGATCATGGCATCTGGTCCCATCACTTCATGGCAAATAGATGGGGAAACAATGGAAACAGTGACAGACTTCATTTTTTTGGGCTCCAAAATCACTGCAGATGGTGACTGCAGCCATGAAATTAAAAGATGCTTGCTTCTTAGAATTAAAACTATGACCAGTCTAGACAGCATATTAAAAAGCAGAGACATTATTTTGCCAACAAAAGTCTGTCTAGTCAAGGCTATGGTTTTTCCAGTAGTCATGTACGGATGTGAAAGCTGGACTATAAAGAAAGCTGAGTGCCGAAGAATTGGTGCTTTTGAACTGTGGTGTTGGAGAAGACTCTTGAGAGTCCCTTGGACTGCAAGGAAATCAAACCAGTCAATTCTAAAGGAAATAAATCCTGAATATTCATTGGAAGACTGATGCTGAAGCTGAAACTCCAATACTCTGGCCATATGATGCGAAGAACTGACTCATTGGAAAAGCTGCTGATTCTGGGAAAGACTGAAGTGGAATCAAGATTGCTAGGAGAAATATCAATAACCTCAGATACACAGATGACACCACCCTATGGCAGAAAGTGAAGAGGAAATAAAGAACCTCTTGATGAAACTGAAAGAGGAGAGTGAAAAGCTGGCTTAAAACTCAACATTCAAAAAATGAAGATCATGGCATCTGGTCCCATCACTTCATGGCAAATAGATGGGGAAACAATGGAAACAGTGACAGACTTCATTTTTTTGGGCTCCAAAATCACTGCAGATGGTGACTGCAGCCATGAAATTAAAAGATGCTTGCTTCTTAGAATTAAAACTATGACCAGTCTAGACAGCATATTAAAAAGCAGAGACATTATTTTGCCAACAAAAGTCTGTCTAGTCAAGGCTATGGTTTTTCCAGTAGTCATGTACGGATGTGAAAGCTGGACTATAAAGAAAGCTGAGTGCCGAAGAATTGGTGCTTTTGAACTGTGGTGTTGGAGAAGACTCTTGAGAGTCCCTTGGACTGCAAGGAAATCAAACCAGTCAATTCTAAAGGAAATAAATCCTGAATATTCATTGGAAGACTGATGCTGAAGCTGAAACTCCAATACTCTGGCCATATGATGCGAAGAACTGACTCATTGGAAAAGCTGCTGATTCTGGGAAAGACTGAAGGCAGGAGGAGAAGGGGACAACAGAGGATGAGATGGTTGGCATCACTGACTCGAGGGATATGAGACTGAGCACGTTCCTGGAGCTCGTGATGGACAGATAAGCCTAACCTGCTGTAGTCCATGGGGTTGCAAAGAGTCAGCCAGGACTGAGGGACTGGACTGATTGCCCTTACTTTCAGCTCTCAAGGGAGATTTGGTCTTCCTCTGAGGACAGAACCAGCAGTCTTCATTGACTTAGAAGGAAGCAGATTTTCTAGACATCACTAAGCATTCTCATCCAAGGAATGCATTTCTCATCTGTGTATACCTGGCAAACTCTGAAAGTGAAAGTTAGTCACTCTGTCCTGTGCGACTCCTTGAAACCCCATGGACAGTAGCCCGCCAGGCTCTTCTGTCTGTGGAATTCTCCAGGCAAGAATCCTGGGGTGGGTAGCTATTTCTTCCTACAGGGTATTTCCCTGACCCAGGGATTGAACTCAGGTCTCCTTCATTGCAGGTGGATTCTTTACTGCTGAGCTGCCAGCAACTTGTCTTCAATACAAGCCCTGAAGAAAACTTTTTGTGAGTCTCACGTAAGTCTCCGCAGCTCTGCACCTCTCACTTACCCCTCTGGGGTGGATGCAGGTGCCCTTACTTCTGTGTTCCTGCACTACTCTGCGTTTTCATCTGGCACATAATATAGGTCACTGTTTGGACACTCCTTGTTTACTGATCCACTGTTCTATTGGCTCCACTGGATCGTTAAATGTGGGACTGAGACATCTCCCGCTATTTGTCCCTAACAGCCAGCACAGAGCCTTGCACATAGGAAATAAATGGATGAATGGATGTGCAAATGAATATAGATGCTGGATTGAATTAACATATGAAGAAAGAAGAGAATAGAGGACTGAATCAAGTAAAGTCTTAATCTAGACACTGCTAACTGGCTCTATTTCAGTTACTGAATTATAAAGAGACAATTAGATATGTCTACATATGCATATAGGTTTCCAGGTGGCTCGGTGGTAAAGAATCCACCTGCTAAGCTGGAGACATGGGTTTGATCCCTGGATTGGGAAGATCCCCTGGAGAAGGAAATGGCAACCCACTCCTGTATTCTTGCCTGGGAAATCCCATGGACAAAGGAGCCTGTAAAAGTCAGATATGATTTAGCTACTAAACAACAACATGTGCATATATTGCTTGAATATACCTGTAGTTATATCAACATTATGCACCTACTACATAAAGTTAAAAATCACCCTGCTCCCACATGAACCTAAAATGTTATAGCAATCTTTAACAGGAGTGCCATTTTTGGCTGCTTTTACTTCTTTTTTTAAAATGCCTTTCTGATTATCTTTGTGTGTCATATGAATGTGTTCCTATTTTACAATTAGAGGAAATAAACTTTTTTTTAATGTTACTTCTTATGTTGAAAAAGCTAGTACAATTTAGAGTTTCTCTTAAACTGAGACCATAACTGCTGAGAATAGCTAAAATCTATGAACGTTTAAACCATGTTCAAGATAATGTTCTAAGCACTCATATATTAAGCCATTTAGTAATCAGGACAATGTAATAAAATAATAATATAATAATTATTATATAGATGATAAAATAATTATATTAATTATTATTATTTACCTTGCATAGATTAAGAAATTGAGGTGCACAGAGACTTAGTAACCTGTCCAAGGTCACACAACTGATAAGTTATCAAAGATAACTTGATTAAGAGGAAAGAGATACCTAGTACTGGTGTTTTTTTACAATTTATGTCTTTAATCCATCTTTTTATTACATTGCTATTGTTTAGTCACTAAATCATGTCCAGCTCTTTGTGACCTCATGGACTCTAGGCTCCTCTGTCCCTGGGATTTTCCAGGCAAGAATGCTGGAGAGGGTGGCCATTTCCTTCTCCAGGGGATCTTCCTGGCCCAGGGGTCGAACCCGGGTCTCCTGCACTGGCAGGTGGAGTCTGTCCTACTGAGCCACTGGGGGTGCCTTTTATTCCATGAGGTGGAGTATTATTGCCTCCTACTGATCTAGGGCACTGTGGGACAGAGAAATGACATGAGCAGTCCAGGCTTCTCGTCTTAAGAATTGTCATCGCTGGTGTTAGAGCCCAGACTCCATAACCATTCCTTCACAGCATTAAGGTCATTCGTGTATTTTGGATTTATTTATTGCTGTGTTTATTTGTTTGCTCATTTATGCATACAAGGATTAGCTGGTAGTACATATATAGACCCATTAATACAGGCACATAACAAGCAATAGTAGCTTTGCACAGACTTCTATCTGACGCTGTTTTTCGTTTTTAATATATAGGGCAGCCTTAGAATCCTCTGTCTCTGGTGAGTACATGGAATGAGGACTGTATACAAATATGAATAACACAAGTCTGGCAAGTAGTAAGAACGTAATTCATGTTCATTGAATGAGCATTTGCAAAGCTGTGATGAATCATATTGAGTAAAGAACACATCAATCCCAGGGATGTGTTACTTTATATAAAAATAAGAGCATCATTGATAAAACTGAAAACATGGAAATTCTTTTATTCTATTTTTAATTAAAAACTTACCAAAATAAATTAAAAAGTTGAATTCCATAGGGTGAAATGAAGAAATTTATTTCTTGTGGCATAATGAACAAGATACTCTGACTAAAACTTCCATAGAAAATAGTTAAATAAAATTGCAATCGGTTGCTGGCAACAGTAAGAACATCTCTGAGAGAGCTCAGATTTAAATGAAGTGAGAACTCAGAGATGGAAACGGAACTCTGAAAACAGCCCTCTCCTTGATGGCATTGCTAAAATGGGGGTGGGGGATGGGCTTTGATTTTTATGGCTTCATAGAACACTGAGAATTTGAAATATTGAGAATTTAAGATACTCTGTGCTCAGGGACTAATAGGAGACCCTGCCCCACATAAGTGTTAGTGTCAGTCGCTCAGTCATGTCTGACTCTTTGCAACCCCATGGACTTAGCCCACCAGGCTCCTCTGTCCATGGGACACACAGTCAGTGTGTCCAAAATGAGACAAATAAATAAGTTTCACTGGGTTCATCATAGTGAAAGTGCAGAAAACCAAAGACAAAGAGAAGACCCTCGAAGCATCCAGATGGAAAAGAGATATTACCTCCAAAAAAATGACAATTATACTGATAATTAATTTTTCAGTCCCAACAGTGGTTGGAAGCAGAGTGTAGAAAAATAACTTTATAGTTCAGAGGGAAAATAACGGTCAATCTGGATTTTTTGTCCAATGAAGATATCATTTTAAGAATGAAGGAAAAGTAAAGACATTTTAATATTCTTATGAGGGGCCTTGACATTAAAGAAAATTCTGAATTGTCCTCTACTGAGAGGAAGTGATCTTCACAAGAATGTTGAGAAATAAAAAGAAAAAAAATGACCATATATTACATTAAATATTTGGATAAATATTCTAAAGCATTGACTGTTTAAAACAATACTACAGTCTTAAGAACTGACTCATTGGAAAAATCCCTGATGCTGGGAAAGATTGAAGGCAGGAGGAGAAAGGGACGACAGAGGTTGATTGGACAGCATCACCGACTCAATGAACATGAATTTGATAAGCTCTGGGAGTTGGTGAAGGACAGGGAAGCTGGCATGCTGCAGTCCATGGGGTCCCAAAGAGTCAGACATGACTGAGCAAGTGAACTGAACTGAATGGTTTCAAGGGGTTAACAAATAATATAGAATTAAAATACATGACTGCAGTAGCATATAAATTGTGAATGGATGATTAGAAATAAAGTATTGAAAAATGCATATATTATTCTAAAAGAGGGTTAAATAACCTTGAAAATGAGTGTTAGTTGCTCAGTCATGTCCAGCTGAACCATTTCTTCCTCCAGGAGATCTTCCAGACTCAAGGATTGAACCTAGGTCTGAGCCATCTGGGGAGTCCCTTAGATGTTTGTAATTTAATTATATATTAAAGATATCTAAGGAGATCACAGAAAGAGAATGATAATTCATACCTAATAAACTAGTAGAGGTATAATGGAGTGAGAAAAAATATATATACACTTATGCATGCACATGTGCGTATAAAACCAGAAAAAAGAAAAACTTAGCACCAAAAAGAAAAAAAACAAACAAAGAAAAAAGGACAGGAAAGTGGAAAGACAATATAAAGTATAGTAACAAATTGAGAAATTATACAAATTATAATTTGGGCAAATTCTTTATTTAAAGTCAATTTTATTTTATTAGATCAAGCAAATCACAAAACATTTACTTCAGCTTTATTAACTACGCCAAAGCCTTTGACAGTGTGGATCACAACAAACTATGGAAAATTCTTCAAGAGATGGGGATACCAGACCACCTTACCTGCCTCCTGAGAAATCTGTATGCAGGTCAAGAAGCAACAGTTAGAATGAACGTGGAACAACAGACTGGTTCCAAATTGGGAAAGGAGTATGTCAAGGCTGTATAAAATCACCCTGCTTATTTAACTTATATACAGAGTGCATCATGCAAAATGTTGGGCTGAATCAAGCACACGCTGGCATCAAGATTGCCAGGAGAAATATCAGTAAGCTCAGATATGCAGATGACACCACCCTTATGGCAGAAAGTGAAGAAGAACTAAAGAGACTCTTGAGGAAAGTGACAGGACAGTGAAAAAGTTGGCTTAAAGTTCAACATTCAAAAAATGAAGATCATGGCATCTGCTCCCATCACTTCAAATAGATGGGGTAACAACAGAAACAGTGACAGACTTTATTTTTTTGGGCTCCAAAATCACTACAGATGGTGACTACAGCTGTGAAATTAAAAGATGCTTGCTCCATGGAAGAAAAGCTATGACCAACCTGTATAGCATATTAAAAAGTAGAGACATTACTTTGCCAACAAAAGTCCATCTTGTCAAAGATATGGTTTTTCTAGTAATCACGTATGGATGTGAGAGTTGGACTATAAAGAAAGCTGAGCACCGAAGAACCGATGCTTTTGAACTGTGGTGTTGGAGAAGAATCTTGAGAGTTCCTTGGACTGCAAGGAGATCCAACCAGTCCGTCCTAAAGAATATCAGTCCTGGGTGTTCATTGGAAGGACTGATGTTGAAGCTTAAACTCCAATACTTTGGTCATTTGATGTGAATAGCTGACTCATTGGAAAAGCGCTGATGCTGGGAAAGGCAGGAGGAGATTGAAGGCAGGAGGAGAAGGGGACGACAGAGGATGAGATAGTTGGATGACATCACTGACTCAACGGAGAAGAGTTTGGCTGAACTCTTGGAGTTGGCGATGGACAGGGAGGCCTGGAGTGCTGTGGTCCATGGGATTGTGAAGAGTTGGACATGACCGAGTGACTGAACTGAACTGAAAGAATACATATTCAAGAGCCAATTCATTGATAAAGTGCAAATTGGGGTTTGCAAATTTCTAGGTACCATAGTTACTACAAAGTTATAGTAATTAGAACTTGTATAATTGACATGGGGAAGTATGGTACAGTAGACAATGGCCAGAAAATGATCCACCTGTGTAAGAAAATTTGATTATGATGTTGCAAATCAGTGTAGAAGGGGTCGGTAGGCCTTTTTATTATACGTTGCTGAGTAAATTATCTGTATGAAAAGCAACAATTCTCCCCTACTTCACTTTGTTGTTCAGTCACCAAGTAGTGTCTGACTCTTTGCAACCTCACAGACTATAGCATTCAAGCTCCCCTGTCCTTTTCTATCTCCTGGAGTTTGCTCAGATATATGTCCATTGAGTTGATAATGCTACCTAACCATCTCAGCCTCTACTGCCCCCTTCTCCTTTTGCCTTCATTCTTTCTCAGGACCAGGGTCTTTCCCAATGAGTCAGCTGTTTGCATCAGGTGACCAAAGTATTGGAGTTTCAGCTTCAGCTTCCGGCCTTTCAGTGTATATTCAGGGTTGATTTCCTTTAAGATTTCATGTTACACTCAAAGTAATCAACTGCAGGCTGATTAAAAGCAAATTTTATGATTTTGGAATTCAATCTAGGGAACTACTTTACTGATCTCAGGATAAGGAAAGTTTTTTCAAACAATACTAAAATTGAATAAAAAAAGAAAAGTTGGTGATGCTTGACTGCCTCAAAATTATGCAAAAGAAAACATCAAAAGAGAATGAAAGTTAAGTCACAAACTGGAAAAATGTACAGAATAAAGAAATAACTCATATAACTCAATATCAAAAAGACAAAAAGCCTTACAGAGGAGTGAGCAAATGATTTCAACTAGTACTGTGGGCGACAAAGAAAGGCCTAATGGCTAATAGGTATCTGAAATGATGCTTAACCATATCTGTGGTCAACAAAAGGCAAATTAAAACCACCTACCAGTTTGGTGAACAACAGACTACCAGTATGGACGACTGATGAGACGGGATAGCCAATAGGCCACGTATACACACTTGTGGGAGTGCAAACTGGCCTGCTGGCTTTGAAACTGTGGCATGACCTGCTGGAATTTAGAGCTGTGCATACCTTGTGATCCAGAAATTTCCATCCTGAGAAGGTACCTTTATATACAAATGTGTGTGTGCTCATTTGCTTAGTCATGTTCGAGTCTTTGCCACCCCATGAACCGTACATAGCCTGTCAGCCTGCTCTGTCCATGGAGGATTTCCCAGGCAAGAATACTGAAGCGGGTTGCCATTTCCTTCTCTGGGGGACCTTGCAGACCCAGGGAGTGAACCTGTGTCTTCTGTGTCTCCTGCTGTGCAGGCAGATTCTTCTCCTGCTGAGCCATTAGGGAAGCCCTTATATACAGATACTCTTGAGCATATACTCTAAGACACAAGCAAGAGTGTTCTTAGCAGCACTGACAAAAGGAAAATCTGGAAAACAATCCAAATGTCTATTGATCGGGCAGCAATAAATAGTATTATATGCACGTAAAAATATCTTACATAGGCATGAAACTGAAGGAATTATGATTATCCACAATAGCAAAGGATTACCTCTGAAATGTAAGCTGGGATAGTCATAAAACAGAGTGTAAATGATGATGACTATTACGTACAGAACCCAGATTATGTTCCATTTATGTGTAAATATCTTATTATATCAATCAGCTCATTTACTGGTCACAAGACCACTACAAAGAAAGCACTGCTATTATTTTCATTTTGTAGCTAAGAAAACAGACACAGTAATGTTTACTAACACTCAAGATCTCAAGAGTCGGACACGACTGAGGGACAATCGCTTCAACTTTTAAGATCTTGTAATGGAAGCAAAGGAAACAGTTATAAAAAACCAGGCAGTCTGGGTGCACAACAGACCCTCTGGTGTGATTTTTTGATCTGAAGTTAAAAACCAAGCAAAATCAAGTTATTGTTAATGATATAGCCACATATTGTAAAATGAAAAATAAAAGTGAGTGAATGATTAACACAAAATTCAGGACAGTTGCTCCCCTGTGTGTGAAGGGCTGGAGGTAAGGAGTTGTGATCACAGAAAAGTAATGAAAACTGCAAAAATAATAGTGATTAAAAAAAAAAACTGAGAATGAGTGAACATATTGACTTTTATTGTTCTTTATACCTCATGCATATTTTATGGCTATTCTTTTGTTTCTATTCAATATTTAAAGCAATTGCAGATAATAAAGGAAGAGAATGAAACCTTGCAAAATGGCAGAAAAAATCTTCATGTTTGTTCCTCAAGAAGTTTCTTGTATCTTTGCTGACAGAATCCTTAGAAAAGTCTACAGAAACTGACCTGGGTAGAATTTTCATTATTCAAAGCATTTTTGTTTAAACAAACAAAGTGGCACCAAATGGTAGGATAAATGCTCTAATTGAAGCCTATTTACAAAGAACATGGCAGGGCAGCAAACATCCATCCCTCCAACATGAGATTTTAAGTGTTGTAACCGCGATTCAGGCCTTATCCTCCTTCTGGTTATGGATTGAAGGGCCTTCTTTTCCCATTGTTAAAGAGATATGGGAGCTAGAATTCCACCAGCCATCATAAATTGCCAAGAAATTCTCTCTCCAATTACTTAGATTCAGTTTGATTTTTTGTCTTTTCAAAGAAATTTACCATCTTAATCACTTTAAGGGTACAGTTCAGTAGTGTTAAGTATTCAAGTTATCAGTCAATGTAACACTACTCTTTATATTAAATCATGATTGAGCTTTTCCAGCTGCAGTGATTTCTTAAGTCTATCCCTACTCTTCCTCCATTTGCTACTTGGTAAACTTCCATCATTCCCCTAGCTCAGCTCAACTATCGCCCTCTCTGAGGAAGTGTTTTCTAATACCACCATACCCTTTCCCAAGATTTGCTCTCTCACAGAATAACCAGAACCTCTTCCATGCGCCCTTAGCAATTTGCACACACATGGAACAAAGAACTCTTTACTAGCCCTCTGCTCGCCCACAAGGAGCTGTTTGTTTATTGTCATTCTCCTCTGGAAGGGATGTTTTTCCAAGTCCTACAAATATCTAAGCTGAATCCTGAATATCCAACAGCAAACAGTCAGCTTGTGGTCATAACTGCAATGATGATAAAAATATCAGACAAGGACTTTCTTGGTGGTCCAGTGATTAAGAATCTGTTTGCTAATGCGAGGCATGTGGGTTCGCTGCCTGGTTCAGAAAGACCCCATGTGCCACAAGGCAACGAAGCCTGGGTGCCACACTACCGAGTCCCTGCTCTAGAGCTCAAGTACCACGGTGAACAGCACCCCTGCTTGCTGCAACTAGAGAAAGCCTGTGCACAGCAAAGCAGAACCCGGGTAGCCAAACATGAATCAAAATCTGTAAATAAAAAGGACGATATCTGTCCTAGTCACCTCTTGCTGCCTCAGACCCTCCTCCAAAGCAGCGCCTTAGAAACAATTTATTTTTTTTCTCTCTTGGCTTTTAGCTGGATGGATTCTTCTCAGGTTCTATCGTGCTCTTGCGTTCTCAAAACTGGACTGAGCTGAATGCCCCGGAAAGCTTCCTGATCTTAAGCCTGGCGCCCAGTGACCCTCAGCCCCTTGCCTCTCCAAGGGATCTCTCTCCCCAGGACTTCTCCCCAGATCGGAGCCCCTCACAGCCTGACGGCCATAGCATGTGACAGGTGGAAGTGGTCTTCCAAAGGGAGAAAGCAGAGATGCCTGGCTGTTAAAACCTCTGCCCAGACTGGGTAGTGTCCCTTCTGCCATATGCCATTGGTCAACGCTGCCACAGGCCCTCACAAGCTAAGGGAAGTGGAGAAATTGATTGGCTTCTGAATAGGGAGTGTCCAGGTCACGGTGCACTAGAGCAAGTGTGGTGGGCGATGGTATTGCTGCCATGTTTAGAAAGCACCATCTGCTATAATATCTATTGGTTTCCCCGTGTGCCAGACAGGGTGCTACACCTATTGCTTACATTGTTGCTTAACTGTCTCAAAACCCCTTTCAGATGTCAGTTGTGTGTAAAGGAGAATATACAAACAACTGGTAATTTGATCTTTATGGAGTATCCAACCATAAATACTCATTCTTATTTCTGATTTCTCTGCACTTTTATATATGAAATACTATGTGATCATTATAAGCTATCACTGGGGGTCAGTTTCTTCAAACACTGGCCAGACTTGTAAGTTTCCCTGGGTGTGCTGGATTTGCTCATTGCAGGTAACGAAACAGAGCATTTTAACATTTGGACATGGTTAGATGAATAGAGTTTGTCAAATTTGTCTGTGGGTTGTGTTATTTTCTAGCAGTGGAAGAATATAAAATATGAGCTGCTTAAATGATGGAAGGTTCTATGGCTATGAAAATGACTTTAGTAACATTTGAAAATATTTATAATACATTCAAGTTAAAAAAAAAATAAGATGCATAGTTGTATGAAAAAGCCATAAAGCAAAAAATCCAGTAATGTTGACTCCTTTTCAGAGGCTTGATTAGTGGTATTTTTCTTTATGTAAATATATTTTGTATTTAGCAGTGAATATATATTACTTGCTGGAGAAGGAAATGGCAACCCACTCCCGTATTCTTGCTTGGAGAATCTCATTGACTGAGGAGCCTGGTGGGCTGCAGTCCATGGGGTCACAAAGAGTCGGACACGACTGAGTGACTTTACTTACTTCCTTCCTTACTTATATATTACTTGAATGATAACAATAAACTCAAAGATGAAAATAAGTCACAACCTTCTTTACTTTTTGTGATGTTTTTAAAAGCCACCCATACAAAGAAAAGTCCAGCCTTATGGCTAGTTAGCTGGAGACTAAGTTTGTTCATATGGAAGCTTCCCAAGTGGTGGTAGGTGAGTTCAGCCAGCTAGTTCCATCCCCAGCTGGCAATTCAGCCATTAAGAGAGAAGAAAGTCTATCTTCACACCCCCTGTTGCCCCATCACCACCCATCTTCATACGTCTCAGGACTAACCACACCTGCTACCCTTGCAATAGTGTCTTTGGCCTTGTCTGCAACCTCGGTCAAACTTTCGCCCTGTATCTCAGCTATGTTCTCTCACAGCTTGTAGCTTTTTAATTGCCAGCCAACCACGAAGCTGAATCCTAGCTCCATGACTTTGATAGTACCGTGGGCGAGCCTGGTTGCCCCGAGAGTTGGTTCGTAATTACTACTGAGTACCTGGGAAGTCAGCCACATTGATTCCCCTGCTGGATGCAAGGCTCTGATCTCAGGATGCCCAAATTGCTGCTTCTCATTTCCCCAAGGTTTGGTGGGATTTACACTTATTAATTCCTGCAAATCAAAACTCAGTTGCTCCCTGAGGTCAAAGGCAGTGGTGTTCACATGTATCAGGAAGGGAAATAATGACCTGGGGTTTACACAAGATTTTATCATTTTATTGTAAAACTAATATGCCACATCCAATACATATAGAGAGAAATATTTATTGGGACTTCCTGTGCACTAAACACTGAACTGGACCCTTTAGAGAGAAGCTGATTTCCATTGCCACCCAGTGATGCACAGAATTTCATCAGGAGAATTTTCAAAGAGAAAACATGCCCATACAAGGAAAGCAGTCATTCAGTTTGGGAACGTGTCCTTGGTGAGATATACACAGGATTATTTTCCTAATCATTGTGTAGCAGCTCAATTTGGCACAAAGATCATGGACTTTGGAGTCAGAGAGATGTGGCTTCAACTGACTCTGAACTGGGTGGTTATCCAAGGTGGCAGATCTTATGTGGCGATATGGGAAGCATGTTTTAGTGCTGAACAGCCAGTCAGCATGGCAGAGATCCTCCTGCAAATTGACTAGTAGGGTGCCTGGCCTATAGGCCCTACTGGCCTGTAGGAATTTTTCTTTCTACCCTTCCATTTTCATAACTGGACTTCCCTGGTGGCTCAGTTGGTAAAGAATCTGTCTGCGATGCGGGAGACCTGGGTTCGATTCCTGGGTTGGGAAGATTCCCTGGAGGAGGGCTTGGCAACCCACTCCAGTATTCTTGCCTGGAGAATCCAATGGACAGAGGACCTGATGAGCTGCAGTTCATGAGGTCACAAAGAGCTGGATACGACTGAATGACTAAGCACATATTTTCATAACTAGATGCTGAATTCCAGTGAGTAAATTACTGTGGGAAAGTATTTTATTTTGCTTCATGATTAATGATTGGCATTGACCTGAAGCTGGCTTTGCTGATGTCAGTACAAAGATACCCTTTCTTACAATTTTTAAACTCACTGTATTAGAAGGTAGTGAGCCTTTTATCCTAAGACTATTCAAGAAGAGTCTCTAATTGAGTTTCTTTTGGAGTTGATGAAAATGTTCAGGCATCTGAAAAAGGACTTGTATCTATAATATATAAAGAATATGAAAATACTAAAACTGATTGAAGATGATGGTTGTAAAATTCTGTGAATACACTAAAAACCACTGAACATTTTAAAGAAATGAAGAAGCTTTCAAGTGGGAACAATTTAACCAGTCATTGCTGTTCTATTTGTGTATAGAGTCCACTCATCTACAAATGTATTTCCAGAACAGTAACCCTGAATACTCATTGGAAGGACTGATGCTGAAACTGAAGTTCCAATACTTTGGCCACCTGAAGCACAGAGCCCACTCATTGAAAAAGGCCCTGATGCTGGAAAAGATTGAAGTCAGAAGGAGAAGGGAACGGCAGAGGATGAGATGGTTGGATGGTATCACCGACTCAATGGACTTGAGTTTGGGCAAACTCCGGGAGACAGTGAAGGACAGGGAAGCCTGGCATGCTGCAGTCCGTGGGGTTGTAAAGAGCTGGACATAACTTAGTGACTGAACAACAACAACGGTACAGAATAGAAATAGGTAGAAAAGGTTTGGAGGTAAAGTGATCTTGAATTAACTAAAAGCTGAAATAGGCTTGGTGGTTGGTTTTAAACACAGTATACAGTTCCTAATGGGGGCTTGCTTGGTGGCTCAGGTGGTACAAAATCTGCCTGCAATGCAGGAGACCTGAGTTTGACCTCCGGGCTGGGAAGATTCCCTGGAGAAGAGAAAGGCTACCCACTCCAGTATTCTTGCCTGGAGAATCCCATGGACAGAGGAGCCTGACATGCCAAAGTCCGTGGGATCACAAAGAGTTGGACACGACTGAGTGACTAACACTTCCACTTTTCACAGGTTTAATAAGGATTATGTGTGCATGCTGAAGAAAAAAGAGGAGTCTTAATTCTATCTCTTAGAGCTATTACTAATGGGGTTACAACCATATGTGGAAACGAGTTCCGTACCATTAAGACTCTCTGTTTTAGAGACAAACTTTTTTTAGCCATCGAAACTCATTCCAAAATAGACATGAGAGACAAGTTCCCCAAAGCAAGAAAAAAAATATATAGTAAGTTTTGTTAGATGATTTGATTGAGCCTGTGTTCTTATGTAATATTAGACTATCACAGAATAATTGTATTACCTGTGATAAGACACCCAACGTCACATGCTGGGGACCATAGTGAAACAGTCTATTAATCCTAGAGTATAAAGTATTAAGTTAGATCTCAGCAATAAAACTGCCTCATAAAACTTTATAGGTAACCAGTGATATGTCCAAAGCCAAGGTCAAGATAAAACAAACCACCAGATAACATACAGATCTACCACTTGCTTTCTAAATTCCTTAGGGCTAGCAATTCCAGATATTCTGGAATTTAGAAAAGTAATATTGTACATGTATCAAATACTATGTAATATTTCCAATAAGTTCTGGAGCAACAGGTAGTCATTAAACACGAAGTATGTGAGTTTTCACACTAAGTGGGATAAATGAAGACTATCCATAACTTCACCTCATCGAGGATCAAATTTTGTTCTCACTTTAGTTACCAAAAATTTTCAGTATTTGGAAACCTCTTGACTTTGGAATTATGGCTATGGGATTGTGGGTCTTATTTCAACACAAGCCTTAAAACACTCTGCTTTTGAAGAGGACTTACTAACGTGGGACAATGATTATAACATAAAACAGTATTATTGAATGAATAACTGAAAACAATATAAGTTTTAAAAATAGACTTCCTGAAATTTCCAAATATTACACAAGGCATAGAAAGATGAGAAGGGCTGGTAACAAAACACGGTTATTTCTGGGTCCTAGGATAATTGGTGATTTTTGCTTTCTTCTTGGTATATTTGTATATTTTCTGAAATTTCACAGAACTAAGAATCATTTTAAGGGTAAACAAAGTGAGCTTACTGTTACAACCTCTCAGCACATTTCAAAGGGGGCACATTGGGGGTGATTATTCCCTCATCAGTTCCTGATCTGAGTGTTTGAGTTCCCAAAGGAGCTGGGCCAGGGAGGACATTTTCTTACTGGAAAGGCCTAAAAGCGATCACTCTAATGGTCTCTTCCAAAATATCCAGAACCGCAGCACCACAATTCTTATCTGTTCTGTCCAGAATGATGGAGAGATACTGGAAAGCAAATCGGGGACTCCCGTATCCAGCCCCAAGGGTGTCATGAGCAGTGGGCCAATGTGATCAGTCTACTCTAACTCCACCGGTTTGTTCCAAGGAATGAGGCTTTATGTAGCTTGATTGATTACAAAGGAGTCCGGTTGCAGAGACAGTAAATGTAGAATAGCTTGGTAATTTGAGAAGCAATTTTGAATCAGGACAGCTGGACTCTGTAGCATTTGTGGAGCATTCCCATCACTTTTACCTAATACTAAAATGCTTTGCTTAATGTATGGCTAATGCTCTTGAGGGCAGGGGCTAGACCTTATTCATCTTCATAAGGGAGGGGCCTGGCTCAGTGCCCGGCATAGGATATACTATTCAGGAAATTTTTTTTTTTAGCTTTTATTTTTATATTGGAGTACAGCTGATCAACAATGTTGTGATAGTTTCAGGTGAACAGTGAAGTGACTCAGCCATAGATATACACGTAACCACTCTCTCACAGACTGCCCAGCCAGGCTGCCACATAACACCGAGTGGAGTTCCCTGTGCCATACAGTAGATTGCCTGTTTTAAATCCAGCAGACTGTACACGTCCATCCCAAAGGAGCCTCATGTTAAATAGCAGAAAAGCAATATAAAGCTTAAATTTACCATCTCAACCATTTTAAGTATACTGTCCAGTCATGGTAAGTATATTCATGGTATTGTGCAACCAAACTTCACAACGTTTTGCCAAAGGAAACTCTATATACTTTAAACAGCTATTTATTGCCCTGCCCAAGTCACTGGCAATGGCCGTTCTACCTTCTACAAGGAGCTCAGCCCAGTGACCTGTGACATGCTGGGGGTGGGTGGGATGGTGGGGAAGATGGGAGAACGGTTCAGGAGGGAGGGGACACATGTATACCTGTGGCTGATTCATGTTGATGTGTGAGAGAGGCCAATACAATATTGTAGAGCAGATGTCCTCCAATAATTGTATTTTGTTCTGTACTTCTCAAAAACAAATAAGCCAATAAATAAATAAATAAATAAATAAACTCACCGAAGGAATTAAAAAAAAGGGAAAGAAACTGACACTAGACGGATGATGCTTGAAGAGATTATGTTAAGTGAAATAAGCAATAAAAATCAAGTACAGTAAATGCTTTGACCCAGCTGACATATTTGAAGGGGAAAGCGTGTGCATATATTTGCACTGTGCATGTACCCATATGTGTGTGCATGTACATAAATATATAATCTGTTTCTAGATCCTCCTTTCATTTATGTTTATTCATTCTTTGTAAAAATGCCCAGTGGCTCAGAGTAAATAGCTGTAGTTACAAAGGCCATTTAGAATTTCACATTAGAAAATCAGAATTCTAGATTATGGAATTGTAAGATATCTTAGACCAGAATTTTGCAAGCTTAGCTGCAGGTTAGACTCAGTTATGCATTAATAGAATGGCTCCCTGTTCAGGTATTCTGATTTCTTTGGTCTGGGAAAAGTTGCTGAAATTTTGTTTGGAGCTTCCTTGATGATTCTAATGGTCAGTCAGATTTAAAATCTTCTGCCTTGAACTAACTGGGTTAATGATTTTCACAGAGGAAGGCGTGCTCCCTCCAAGGTGTAGCAGAACAAAATCTGTGTGTATGTACAGTGTGTATTTTTGTGTGTGTGGAGGGAGAGAAGAAAATTTCCATTTTACAGTCATGTAACCTTTGATACGTAACTGCCTTCCCCGAGTTGACAAATATTCGAGATACTTCTGCAGGGTACTGCGATAGAGACAGCTCTGTGAAACATTCTCTGCAGTCAGATGCTGCTCAGACTTTAACAAGGTTATATAAATCAACTGGGGATCTTGTGAAAGTACAGATTCAGATTCAACATCCTCAGATGAGAAAACTCATGATTATGATGTTGTGATGATTTGATTTGTTTTCTGGCCTGTGTATGGGCAGCTTCACATCCAATATGACTCTACAGCTGAACTCAAAAAAACTACCCTTTGGGAAGGTTGATGAGAGCCACTGCTGAGGGACCGAGATCTGGCTAAAAACAAAGCCATCTCAAGTCATGAAAGGGAGACACCTCTCCTGTTTAGGAAGGAGATTATGGGCACAGAGCAGAATTGCAGAGAGAAACAGAAGCAAGGACTAAAGGGGAGGGGCTCACGACCTCCAAGCCAGATAGATGTCCATAGCAAATACTGCTGAGACTGTCAAACTAACCCTACTTTGCCACCCAAGAAGGGTCTAAGTCTCTTGTTGGGCTGTGCTTCTGTGTCACTCTGGTGTCAACCACGTGTCCAGTGCCCACCTGTGATACCCAGGCATCACCTGGTTACCATGGGCTACCCCTGGGCAGTCTTCCTCTCCAGGCCAGATCCTTCTTCCCAGAGGAAGGGTTAATATATCCAGGGATTTATTAACAGATAAAACTTCCTGAATATTGTACGGCTACAAAACGGCAGGGCAAAGCAAGGGGTTGATACTAGGTCTCCCTGACCCTGTAATCCTTGTTCTTTCTCATATGAGTGCTCTTTTCACACAGAGGAGAAAAACAGCGCTGCCTCTCCAAACGGCAAAATAAAGCCCATAAATAAATAAGCAGGTTGATTTTAAAATTAGGGCACCCAATATCCCCAATTTAAAGGACTTTGGTTTTTCATCATAAATATTTCGTACACTTTGGAGGCCTGCTATCTTTTTTACTACCTCCGAAATGGGATGAATTTTTGCTGACGCAGACACACATTTAGACAGTATCCTAAACCAGCCGCAGCATCCGCTCTGGGTGTTCCACAGACAGAAAGTTGGATTCCAGGTCTCTGCTGTGGGAATAAGTGTGCATACCGCGGTTCTGTTAATTCTCATTTCACACCCTGGTGGGAGGTGGATGGGTGGTATTTCTGGATGCCCTCCTGGCATTCCGATGCTGGGTATCTAGTCTCTGCCTAACCCCACATCCCCGACTGCACTGGGGAAGAACAAGGGACCTCCTGCAGAAATCACTGAGCACCCACACATCCTCAAGCCCGGCCTTTCCACGTGGGCACACGACATCCTTCCGGTAGCTCTCCCCAGCACCCGACTCCCGTCCCCACGGAGGAAACGCGAGATGCGCGCTCGCGGTACTTACGGTCTGTTCATCTTTCTTGGCACCCGGCAAATGAGAGGGATCTTCAACTCAGCCTGTGGAAACAAAAGCAAGCTCATTACTGGGCCTTCCCCATCATGTTTTAATTCTGGTGAACAGGCTCCTGTCGCTTCCTGTTAAAACGGGATACAGGTGGCAGCTTAGAGGAAACGACAGAGAGAGAATCAATCCAGGTTGATAATTGGTTTATTTCAGGAGGGGATGGGGGAGAGGACGTCTTCCCTGACATGCTGTCCTCTTTCTGTCAGCATTCATCCAATCTTCCCCCCGGGGAGCTGGGCAGACCTCTCCCGAGCAAGCCTGGTTTTGCCTGACGTGCCACTGCGTGCTTCCCCTGGGCGCCCAGGGCGCATTAGCCCGAGCTCTGCTCTGGGGAGCCCATGTGCGTGCAGAAAGGATGCTTTTCCTTTCAGAGTGTGACTTCGCCATGAAATATTTATTGGGAGTTACATTTATATACCGCTTCACGTAGGACACCACAGTTTATTTGTGGCTTGTATTTGCTTGCGTTGGAGAGATCATTAGTCCCACTTACCATATAAATCAGCAGCAGAGACCCTGAGAATATTCAACAAGGACTTTACATCCATGATCCCCATTAGCTGCACAGAGACTCTGGGAGGTATAAAGGATATTACCCATGGGATCAGTTGGGGTTCCAGCAAGAAACAGATGGCACCCTCAAATTGGTAATTTGAGAACAGTTTAATAAAGTGACGGTTTAAAAGGTCTGGGCAGGGTGTAGGGGATCCCAAAGGACCGTGAAGGACCTGAGGGGCTGTGACTGTGCCTGTGCCAGGAGGGGTCAAGGGAGCCAGTGGTCCTTGGGATCCAGAAGCAGGGCTGATGGGAAAAGAACTGTGACTTTCAGGTGAGGGACTCGCAGGGATTGAGCTGTGGTGGGTGGAATAAAAATCTACATCTCATGGGTCTCCTACCCTGAATCTCTTCCACTGACCAAACTGAACAGGAAGCCAAGTGTGAGGAGCCATTGGTATGACTTCTATCCATCAGCCTCCTAGGGCTCCCAGCTAGTGCAGGCAGTGGGGTAGAGAGTGAATTTCACTTTTAAAGAAAATGAGATCCTTGGAGATTAAATTATGCGCCCAAGGTCACCCCTCTGCAATAAGAGCCCAAATCTACAGGACTCAAGCATTCTATTTCCTCGCAATTCAACCGTATTGCCCACTGAGCTTTAGGTACTCCTAGATCATTCTGCCACCCACATATCCATCTATCCATCCATCCATCCATTCATTCATCTATCCAATAGCCATTTACTGAAAACTAATTTTATTCAAATATTGTGCTTTCCCTCCAGGCATGCCTAAAACTCAGTATAAGGTAGATTCTATTCTAACTCACTCTATGATTGTTGTTAGCATAGTGCTTTGTAAAAACAGATGCAGATTAAACAGAATGAATTCTGACTCTTGTCTTGGACAGCCCAGGGGATCTTCCTGGATCTGGATCTTGCAGATTAAGTCAGCATCTTCTTGATTTACGGAAGTTGTTCTGGGTAAATGGGGTGCCATGGGCAAGGGTGTGAAGGTGTAAGAATATATAGTATAACACAGAGACTTTGCACGGCTTGATGGGATCACAGAGGCCAGCAGCTTGGATGTTGGTAGCATGTGGAAAAGAACCTGGGAAGGTCTATTGGGTTTTGATTGTCAAGGACCATGCACAACAAAGGATGGGATTTGGACTTGGCTGTGTGATCTTGGACCACTGACTTCAAGAAAGTTACTAAAAAACTGGGACTAAACTCCAGTTCTCCAGATACTCTATGTCCTACCCCATAGCAACCCTCACCCTGTGCTTCTAGGTCAACAAAGGACACAGGGAAAGGGGGGTTGGCCATTAGGTACTCTGGACATTCTCTCTGGATGAGTGTGGAGTGTCTAGTTCACGGCGTCTTTGTAAGTTGTCTTGTCCAGTGAGGAAGAGGACTTCATCAATGTAACACAAACAATGGACATCAGTTACTGGAAGAGTCCTGGACTGAAAACTGACTTCCAGTGCTGTCATTAACCAGCGCATGACTTTGTAGGAGCACTTGGCCTCTCCTCTTTTATAAATGTGAATGTCCATATCATCCCTTTCCAGTATTAAGTGTGAAATAAGCTGATGCCTCTGAAAATATCCTGCAAACTACAAACATTATGGAAATATGGATATGCATTCCCTTGCATAACAAAGTAAAGCTTGCAAGTTGTTTTAACATTGGTCACATTATATTTGGATATCTATGGTTATAGACAGGCTTCCTTGGTCACTCAGCTGGTAAAGAATATGCCTGCAATTCAGGAGACCCTTGTTTGATTCTTGGGTTGGGAAGATCCCTGGAGAAAGGATAAGTCCTCTAAAGCTTATAACCCAGGATCAGAGGCCTTGGAGAGGTGGTCAGGAAAGCTCTTTTCCAGCCATCCACGGTGTAGCCTTGAACAAAGCATTGGAATGTTCTGGACCTCATTGTTTTTTCATCTGAAGAATGAAAAGGTTGGGCCTAATAGATCTCTTCCAGCTCAAAGATTCCTTTAAAAAATCCATTAAAAAACTGCAATCCCTCCAAACTTGGTGACAAAGAATGGTTTAAAAAGTTGGAAGTATGTTATTATGTTTCTCACATTTTATTGTCTTCTTTATTAGAGCTCCTTGCAGAGCAAAATTGCAGAAAGACTTCTGACAAAGTGTTAACACTTAGGGCATCAGCGGTGGACAGAGGAGCGGCGTGGAAGGAATTCTTAGCTTTTGCTTTGTACCTAAACCTTTGAAAATTATGCAGTCTGTAACACATCAGTGCTTATTAGGTTTGTATTTTAAAATCTTAATAAAAGTTTAAAAGAGAGATTTTACTAGCAGCTTTTAAGAGATGTGAGCAATCCATTGTACAAAAAGAATTTTAAAGTGCTACGAAGGGAGCCCAACTTCTCTGGCATTTCAAAAGCAAAACTGGGGTCTTACTGACCCATATCAGAGGCTGAGCCAGCCAAGAGATGCTGTCCACAAGACAGAATGGATGGCATTCCATGAGGTGTATAGGGCTGTGTTCTACTCAGAATGTCTAAGCCCCATCTGAGAGTGCTGAGGTCTTACCTGACCTGAGTCACTTTTGTAAAGGATGTGGTGAGAATGGGATGTGGTGAATCAGACAGAATTTCATGTCCATCAGTTCTACAAATGTGACCTATTAAAGACCATGCCCATCCCTTCTGGACATATACACTTTTTAAAAAGATGGAACGAACATTGAGCATCTACTGTGTGTCCCCAGCTGCTGTCACAGTAACCCCATATGGTCTATATTATCATCCTTATTTTATACAAAACCAAACCAAACATTCACAGGTGGTAGGTAGCCTGCTCTACAAGATAGTTTTACAAACCATTGGCCTTCAAATGTCTCAGTTAGGTGTTGGGATATCTTGTCTACCTGCTCTGAGCCTCAGTTTGCCTATCTATAAAATGGGGGTAACATAATGGCTGTCAGTAAGACTATTGTCAGGAAGACATGAGAACAGAAGGTAGCTAAGACATGGAGAAATGGTGATTCACATTAACTTGAACTTTTATAATTAAATGCCCTATGTCACTTTTGGGTTTTAGTCTCCAGAAATGAGAAGTGCTTACCAGCAAATCATGATCACCAGATGAGGGAGGTGTAAATCATGATCACCAGATGAGAGAGGTGTGGATTCTTTCTTGGGTTG
Source organism: Aepyceros melampus (assembly GCA_006408695.1). NCBI lineage: Eukaryota > Metazoa > Chordata > Mammalia > Artiodactyla > Bovidae > Aepyceros > Aepyceros melampus. Next base: position 213,793 of record SJXQ01007268.1, read on the forward strand.
GCCAAAAAGTTCATTTGGATTTTTCTGTAACATGTTATGGAAACTGAACAAACATTTTGGCCAATGCAATATACTGATGCCTCCAAAAATCTGTGTCAACTCTACTAGGCTGGAGTTCAGATATTGGTATTTTTAAAATACCCCAGGCATGTTACCAGGCAGTGAGGCAGAGGAAGTGGATGTAGGAACCTCAGTCCACTCATTCTCTTCTGCTCAGCACCCACCACTCACTAACACTTCTCACTCTTATAGAAATTACAGTCACCACACTTGATTCTCCCAGCAGTCCTGCATGCATGCTGAGTCACTTCAGTTGTGTCTAACTTTGTGACCCCATGGACTGCCTGCCAGGCTCTTCTGTCCATGGGGTCCGTCAGGCAAGAATACTGGAGTGAGTTGCCATGTCCTTCTCCAGGGACCTTCCCTGATCCAGGGATCAAACCTGTATCTCCTTCACTGTAGGCAGATTCTTTACCCCTGAGCCACAGGAAAGCCCCCACCCCACCCCGCACCTCCAGCAGTCCTAAGCTCATCCTAAATGGAAACTCAGGAACTCACCGCTCAACAAGAATCCTCCATATGTTTAGAGTTATTTCTGAGTTAATTTCCAGTGAAATGTTGAAAGGAAATCTTCTATCTCAACACTTACGACACAAGTCAGAGTGGTAAAGGCCGCAGGCAGCAACTTCTAGGTCAGATCTTGTCTATAGGCAAAGAGTAAGTAAAATCCAAGTCCACACGACTGTGGTGTGCTTTAGTCTCTCAGGCGTGTCTGACTCTTGAGACCCCATGGACTGCAGCCTGCCAGGCTCCTCTGTCCATGGGGATTCTCCAAGCAAGAATACTGGAGTGGGTTGCCATGCCCTCCTCAGAATTTATTCATGTATTCAGCAAACATGTGCTGAGGTCTGCTGAGTGCTGGACATGGTCCAGATACTAGGGATTAGACACCACAGAGCAAGGCTCTGCCCTCATAGCATTTGTCTGCTTTTTCCATAGTACTTCATTTTATTTTTCATTATTGCTTTATTGAGGTATAGTTGCTTTACAATATCGTGCCAACTTTGCTGAACAATGAAGTGGATCGGCTCTATGTAAACATCCACGTCCTCCCTTCCCCCCGCCCCTCTCGATCGATCATCACAGGGCACTGAGCTGAGCTTCCTGGGCTGTAATACCAGGTTCCCAGTGGGTACCTGCTGGCACACTGTAGTGTGCCTAAGTCAACCCTAATCTCCCAGCTCATCCCTCCTTCCTCCCACCGTGTCCTCGTCTGTTTTCTATGCCTGTGTCTCTATCCCTTCCTTGCAAATAGGTTTATCTGTACTATGTTTCTAGGTTCCACATATGTGCATTAATATACATTATTTGCTTCTCTCCCTCTGACTTCACTCTATGTGACAGTCTTTTTTTTTTCTTTAATTAATTTTTATTTTTCAGTTTGTTTTGCTTTACAATACTGTATTCGTTTTGCTACACATCGACATGAATCAGCCACGAGTGTACATGAACTCTCAATCCTGACCCCCACCTCCCCCCTCCCGCCCCACACCCTCTCTCTGGATTATCCCCGTGCATCAGTCCCAAGCATCCTGCATCCTGCATCAAACCTGGCCTGGCGATTCGTTTCACTTATAATATCTGTGTGACAGTCTTGAGGTCCATCCACGTCTCCACAGATGACCCAGTTTTGTTCCTTTTTAATGGCTGAGTAATATTCCATTGTCTATAAATGCTGTATCTTCCTTTTCATTCCTCTGTTGATGGACATTTAGGCTGTTTCTGTGTCCCGGCTGCTGCGACTAGTGCTGCCATGAACTTGGGCATGCACATGTCATTTTGAATTATGGTTTTGTCAGGGTATATGCTCAGTAGTGAAATTGCTTTGGGTTATACGGTTGTTTTACTTTTTAGGAAATTGCCATACTGCTCTCCACAGTGCCATAAATAACTGTAAGGGAGTGGGAATAAAGAAGTATATCTATAAATAACAGAGGAACATGAGGAGCTCGTGGGATACGGTGGTGGCATGCCCAGAGGGGATCCACCAGTTCCCCGTGGGTCAGGAACTTCTGCCCAAGGCCCCTTAATTTTCCTTAGAAATAACCCTGACCCCTACTTGGGACATGATAATGGGAGTGAGGAAGGGTCTCCAGGCTGAGGAACCTTTCGCCACACCCCCCACTGCTACCCCCAGGCCTGCAGGTCTTTCTCCAGGAATCTCCAGGATCTAGAGGTGATCTGAGATAAAATAGCATCACTAGATACTTGCCTTCATTCAGGCACCCTGAGAGGCTGCAGCACCCCAGAAATGGGGAAAATTCATCACATTTTGTGCATTCATTTTCTATAGGAACTGAGGCATTGATTTCAGTTTCTCTTCCGGGTTAGCCACAGAAATAAAGCCAAAGCATGGCTCTTGCTGAAAGGGAAATGATGCCCCAGTGCCATCCGTCAGTCACAGCAGGGCTTATTACAAATGGTGCTAACATGTCCAGAGTTGGTTCTGCCATGGGGATGCTGCCTGCATCCTGCCGGTACCAAGAGACTGTACCCGGCCTCCTAGGTCCCATGGTCAGGAACGGCCTGAGCAGGAAGAGACTTTGGGCCCTCTGGGAATCCACAGGAAGAAGATAGCTTTTTCCTTTTTCATGATGCCTGTTTATTTCTCCAACAAGGGAAAATACCAACTGCATTAAGAGGTAGAAGCCAATACAGGGCTAATTATAAATGCCATGCCGAGTGCTAGAATTGCCTGAATGCACACCAGGCTCCAGAGCCTAAGAGAAAGGGCTGGAATATGCTCGCCATTAATTTATTTTGCCCTGTGCATCTATGCTTTCATTTCAGTAATACAGTTCCCCTGGGGTTTACAGACCCCTAGGCTTCTGGGGTGCCCTGGGAGTCCAAAATGAACCTGTTTGAGAAATAGCTGTTCCATCCTATCCTGCCCTCCCTATAAGTCTCTTTCACCTCCCTCAAGGTATAAAGAGGGCCATGTCAAGAGAGGTGCATAGCTTGACTGGGATTCTGAAAGTAAAAGGGTTCCTACCCTAGTCATCCATTTGGGCCATTAATCCCACCATTTTGGAGATGATCCCAAAGATTTCTCACTTTGTAGGTTGAAAAGTATTTTGTAAAGGTAATGGATTTGATGGTTAAAACACATCAATATTTCAGAAAAAACTGAAATTAAAGAAACAAGATTCTATAGACTGGGAGCATGCTTAAGACCTCCAAAAGAATGTACATTAAATTTGGGCATTAAAACCAGAAAAGCTACTTCTGAGCTCGTAACCCACCTGGGGTCTCAGTGGATGTGTTAGGAAGGAAAGACTTGCTTTATAAATAGATGGAATTTGGGGGAGAATCTTAATCCCAAAATAATTAATACCCTTATGGTATCATAAGCAGTTTAAACAATTGGAAACATGTAAAGTAACAAATCACCTTTCCTTGTTATCCAGGAGAACTCTTGTTCTCCACTGGGAGTTCACCCATGCTACCAAACTGAGACATTTTTATCATAAATATTTCTGCTGCATTTCAACCTGATCCGAAATTAATATTTCATGAAGGGAAAACAATGCTTTTGCAGTAAGGAAATTTTTTTGCTCTCAAGTATTTCTCACTTATTCCTCAAAGATGAAGCTTATAAAAATACTAGCCTCTGTTTATTGCAAAGTTTAAGACACATAGTTGTAATAATGATAAGGTACTTAAATAGATATAGGAAATGACCAGAAGCAAACTAAGAACTGCTGAAGAAGATGTTAGAATCAGTCATAAAGGTAAGGTGTATAACTGCAACCAAAACTGGGTCAAGGCTGGAGGAGCAGGTCTAAATTAAAAGTGGATGCTTTTTCTCATTAAAACAAGAAAAGAAATGAATATAAAATAAATGCAACCTTCATCTAATTCCCTACACAGTCACATCCAATATACATAAAGTGATGGCTGTTATTTGGAGTTGAAGGAGGGTGTGACATGTGGACATTTGTATATTTTGTGAAGAGGGGCAGGAAGTGTGTGTATGTGTGTGTACGTGGTGCACAAATTTTGAGCAAACATATTGAAATCAAGATTTCTCAGATGTAGATATTCATTTATTTGGTCCCCACCATATGTAATTTCCTCTGTTTTCATATCACAAATGAGAAAGTTACATTTTAAAGGTACACATAGTTAAAGAAAGATATATGCTGATTCGATTTCTAATTCTATGTCCTGGTCAGGACAATCAGCTACATTTAATTTAACTTTTAATTTTACTGGATTTTCGATGAATGGAGGCATTTGAAGTCAAGTGGATTGCTATTATAGATTTTTTTTTAAGGAATATGGGAGATTGCTTTCCTAGTTTTTCTATTAAGTATGGACATATTTTTAAAAAGATTTTGCAACTGTCTTGATAACAAATAACTTCCCTTAAATATCTTAAGGCCATGTTCATGTGGATCCATTTTTTATATTAAGTGATTTTGAAAACACCCTTAATGAACTGGGTGCAGTCTATCGCTTTAGAATTTATTCCTCTTAGTGCTTTTGGTTTTCAAAAGCCATCTCTTTTTCTCTTCTGCAGAAAGAGTTCCTTTTTCTTCCAGTAGCAAAATTAGTAAGATTTCCCCCTGTCCCCCTTTCCCTTAAGTAAGTAAGTAAGTAAAGTCACTCAGTCGTGTCCGACTCTTTGTGACCCCATGGACTGCAGCCCACCAGGCTCCTCAGTCCATGAGATTCTCCAGGCAAGAATACTGGAGTGGGTTGCCATTTCCTTCTCCAGGGGATCTTCCTGACCCAGGGATCGAACCCAGGTCTCCCGCATTGGAGGCAAAGGCTTTAACCTCTGAGCCACCAGGGAAGTCCCTCCCCCTTTCCCTTACTTTGTGGTAAATGGCCTCTCCATCCTCTCTTCTCCTCATTCACTCATTTTGCTTTCACGTATTCCCCTCTCCCCTTTGTCCTTCCTTCCTTCTTCCTCAACTTCCTCCTCCTTTCCCTCCTCTACCCTTCCCCTTTCTGCTCTTTTCTCCTTAATATTATTTTACTGTTCAGATAAAATGGAACTAGAGGAAAATAAAATGTAGATTATCAAGAGCCTAGTTTGGTGTTTTTTTATGTTTTCTAAGTTTACTTGTTGACCCCGCTCCTTTTCTATTTGGCACTCAGAGATGATGCTGGAAGCACACTGACTGGGGGCAGGCACTGCCAGGCCTGGGATTCCCGGGTGGCTCAGTGATAAACAATCCGCCTGCAATGCAGGAGGCACAAATTCGATCTCTGGGTTGGGAAGACCCCCCTGTAGAAGGAAATGGCAACGCACTCTAGTATTCTGGCATGGAAAATCCCATGGGCAGAGGAGCCTGGTGGGATACAGTCTTTGAGGTTGCAAAAGAGTCTGACATGACTTAGTGACTAAACAACAACTGCAGGCCCAGATTAATCCCACCTGTGATGAATTCTCCACTGATTGATTAATGCATGAGGGCAGAACCAAAGGCGAATTTTGGGAAAAAGAAAGATGTAAGAAAATAAACTGAGATTTAGGGATGGGCCTATTTATCTGTCAGTCAGAACATATAGGACAGCCTACCTCCCACGGATGTTTCATGTCCAATGGTGAAAGCCCTGTTATTCTGCAAGCGGTCATTTGTTAGACAACTGCTGTATGCTAGTCATCTCTGAGGACCTGTTTCACCATAAGGACTTCAAAGAAGTTTGAAGGAAACCTAAAAATACATGAAGAGGCCTGAAAAGCCAGTATTCCCTGATGGCTCAGGCAGTAAGGAATCCGCCTGCAATGCGGGAGACCTGGCTTCAACCCCTGGGCTGGGAAGATCCCCTGGAGAAGGAAATGGCAACCCACTCCAGTATTCTTGCCTGGAGAATTCCCTGGACACAGAAGCCTGCCAGGCTACCATCCATGGGGTTGCAAAGAGTTAGACAGGACTGAGTGACTTTCACTTTCACTTTCAAGAGTAATATAATTTAATAATAATTATAAGGTTGATGATGATATTATTTACTGAATGCCAGAACCCTATGCAGGACATCCTGTGTAATTTAGACTCCACTGTAAGGTAACAATCTGAGTGACCCAGATATTTCAGTATTGAACCATTCTGTCATTGTGTTCAGCACGAGTCCTCTTGAGCCAAATCTGTCCAGCAGACACATGACAGTATGGATTCAGATGGGACCATCACTTAACTTGTGACTACAAGTGCATTTAGAACTTAACTCCTGAATTGAAATTCCTTCATGTAATTAAGGTTTTCTTTATTCCCTTTACTGTTCAGGATCACTTCCCTAGCCAGGGGCAAGCCAGGTCTCTGAGTCCAGGTATGCCAGATTGTACAGTGAATTTTACAACTTGAGCCTCTATATCTTTATTCTGAAAAAATGGAGATATAAGACCTCATGATCATGGAACTAAAAGTATTTTGTAAACTATTAACTGTTAGGCAAATCTATTTCAACAGGTAACTATTGAGCAATTTCTATGTACCATAAAGAATACTGAGGATATATAATTGACAAAGAAAGTATTCTAAAAGAATTGGAATCATTTTTTCATTAAACCTTTGTGTTTTCAGAGGATAAGTACATTTGGGGAGTTGGAAGATACTCCTAAGGCTTTGATAAATGGCTGATTAAAATAAATGCAAAAATGATGAGATTACCTTTCTGTAGAAATCACCTTATAATAAGACTTCTTCAGGTCAACATTCTTAGAAAGAGACCCAGACTCCCAAAGATTCTAATGATAGTTTGTCTGAATATAAAATAACTCACGATAACAGTGCTAAAAATGATAATGTAGCCACTCTCATTTATATTGCACTTCATACTTGTTAGACACTATAATACGTAAATTTTACATACTACATCTCATTTCTCACCACACATTCAGAAGTTAGGTATTGCCAATTCCAATTTGTAAATAATAGCCTAAGTTTCTGAGAAGTTAAATAGCTTGTCTAAAATCATCCTGCTAGGAAGGAAAGGTTTGAACTCAAACCCAGGCTATCTATTTCTCAACAGATGGATGGGGTGGTTTAGTAGGGAGAACTTGGGAACAGAAATAGAAGTCTGGGATGAGCAGAGTGTGGAGGGACTCTGGGAGGGACCGGAGAGAGATGGAGCTGGCCAGCAGATCCCTAGACTTGTCCAGCTCTATGAATATTCATAAGTAGCCGTGGGTGGGGGGAGGGCACAGACTGGCTCCCAGGTGCCTATCAAGTCATTAGATCATCAGTAGCTGGGCAAATCCAGCTACTGTAATGACACAGCTCGGACTCTGTGCTCGTCAAGCTAGCTCCTGACAGTCATTTGATATCTTGTGTAGATTTACCTGCTGGGTGGGAACTTACAACATGAATACACCCTTCACACTTGAACAAAGTCACAGAAGATGGATGTATGGGCCAGAATACCAGAGTGAGACAATGCCCTCAAGTCCCGTTAACTCAGAGTGCCTTGTATAAAACTGGTCTTCTGAATCTGCTGATTTGATGATGAACGTGGGTCTTTGGGTGCCCTGTAAAAGCTCAATTCTTTCAGATGTTGGGCTTGACTACTGGCCACCCTTCATCTTTATCTCTTGCTAGAGTCAACAGAGAAGACATCACACTAAGGGCTGTGCCCTCAAACACATGGCTACTGAATTGCCATGTTATGTCCAGACCTTTTGGCTCATCTTATTTCATAGGGCAAATAGCTATTCACAGAGCCATCTAAACTGGTAGGGTTCTAATTCCCAGGTGTAGATGTTTGGGAAGCAATGTTTCAGTGAGCATCACCAATGAAGTACAAAAATCCAAACTCACACACATATTTTACTATTGTTAATGGTACATCTGGGAATCCTAAAATGCTACTGGTTAGTTGGAAGGAAAGTGATGCCATGATCACGACTCTGAACACATTCAGCAGGGCCCTGATGGTGTGCAGTGCAAAGAGCAGGAGCTTGGGATTTCAACAGACGTGGCTCCTCTTTCTGCTGTGAAATGGACAATGTATAGAGTCTCTCTGAACCTTGGTATCCTCTTTTACAGAGTGAGAACTAATTTATCTACTAAAACAGTGGAAAACAGTGAGTATTAATTGCCCAGAACACAGCAGGCATTCAAACGGCAATTTTTCTGGTCATTGGTATTTGGAGAACATGATTAAAATTAAACCGATTAACCTTAATTTTGAATAAGCATGGTGATGATTCCAAAGTATTCTGTTTGCGAAAGTAACAAAAATAGCAAAATTTCTATGATCACTCTTTCCCGTAATCCTGGTTTTCATGATCATTTTTTCTTTATCAAGCCACTCCTATCTAACCTATATAATCTGATGTTTCTCAGTCTTATTGGTGAGTTACTTCCCCCAAATTGCTGAAAGTTTCGTTCAGTCTGTCAAAAATCTTAAATCTGACTTAGATTTAACCATTTATCTCTGTTCAATAATTTAACTCCTTTGAACATTTTTCTAATACTAGAAAGTGTAGGCACAGCTTGGAGCAACCGTCCAGAACTCAAGTTTTGGTGGACCTTGGTGACTGCCTGCGAGGGTGAGCCTGACTGCTTTGTGTGATGGCACTTGTAAAATGGTATTTCCAGTACTAGCTCAGCTACCTGTTGTGATGTGGCAGCAAAACTATACAGCTGCCATTTATCTATTTCCTGAATGTCTCCTCTGTGTTAGACACACTACATGCCTTCACTTTCATCCTCATAGCAAGCTCTAGTGTGTACTAACCCACACAGTTTCAAACTACATAATACAAACAACAGCTAACCAAAACTCAGAGACATTGAGTCATTTACCCCCAAACACATATTTAGATCACACACCATATTCATATTCACTTTGACCGATCTCAAAGCCTCTTTTCCATATCACCATACTGTCCATCTTCATCCACTTTGAGCCTCAGTTTCAACATCTAACATTGCCCTGCCTACTTCGTTAAGTTGTTAAGATCATTAAATTAAAAAAAAAAGTGCCCAAGGACTCTGCTGATTCTATGAGGCTATGCAACTGTGGTATATTACTATTCTCTAAAGAGATTATTAAAATAAAATATTCATAAAATTTTCTATATTAATAAATTTCATGCTGATTGTGAGCATGTTTTAAGCATAAGGCCAGAGCTGATGTGGGGTGAGGAAAGGAAAGTAATGGAGAAAAAAATAACATTTACTGAGCACATACTTAATTGTCATTACTTAGTTGCTCAGTCATGTGTGACCTTTGCAACCCCATGAACTACAGCACACCAGGCTTCCCTTTCACTATCTCCCAGAGTTTGCTCAAACTAGTGCATTGAGTCAATGATCCCATCCAATCATCTTATCCTCTGTCGTCTCCTTCTCCTCCTGCCCTCAATTTTCCAACATCCGAGTCTTTTCCAATGATAAAGAGAAACAAACAAACATTTATTGAGCACATACTAAGTATTTTTGGCCAAAATGTTTGGGTTTTTCAGTTACATCTTACGGAAACACTCAAATGAACTTCTTGGCCAACCCGATATTAATATATGCTATATGTTATTTAATATACATATCATATTATAGAGACTAAAAAGAATTGTCAATACTAGTGATGTGCTCTTGCTCCATTATAAAGATGTAGGACTGGAGGGAATAAAGTAGCATATCTGGTCAAGCTGTGGAATTTGGATCCTGATCAACTTACTCAGATGTAAAATCCTACAGTCTTTTCAAGAGAGCACCTGACTTATGGCAAAGTGAGCTAGAGACAGGTTCCTGGGCATTAAGCCAGAGTTGGCCAGGTGGTACAGAAAACCATAATCTTTGGTTTTAGAATGGAGTTGTTCATAAAATCATCTGAAAGAGCTCCTTGGAGAAAAGAAAAGCAATGTCACCATTAAGAGGGCTGGGGTAAGGATGTCCCAGGTGGTTAAGAATCTACCTGTCAATGCCAAGGACATGAGCTTGGTCCTTGGTCTGGGAAGATTCCACATGCCATGGAGCATCTAAGCCTGTATGCCACAACTACTGAGCCTGCAGTCCTACTGAGGTTGTGCTCCCCAGCAAGAGAAGCCCCTGTAATGAGAAGCCTGCACACTGCAGTGAAGAGTAGCCACTTGCTGCAACTAGAGAAAGCCTGTGCACAGCAGCAAAGGCCCATAGAGACAAAAATAATAATAATGAATTAATTAATTAAAAAGAGGGCTGGTGTAAAAAACCACTCTAGGAATGGACTCAAAGTGAGCTCTATGATGCTGCAAAGAAACAGTGGCCACCTTTATATCAGCCAGAATCAGGTGCAAATCAGGGTAGTTTTCTATTCTGTTACCAATATTAGTGATGGGACAACTTTGAATATTAACTTGGGCCACTCAAGTTCTTCATCTGTAAACCAGGCAAAACAATATCTAACTCTCAAGTTTGGGTGTAAGGATTAAGTGAGTGAATGCATATAGACTGGTTCATTTAGTTGCTAAGTCACGTCCGAGTCTTTATGACCCTGTGGACTATAGCCCCCCAGGCTTCTCTGTCCAAGGGATTCTCCAGGTAAGAATACTGGAGTGGATTGCCATAGACTGGATGGTAAGAGATAAATGAACACTAGTTAGCCTTCTTGCTTCTTGAGGGCATATTTTATCTTAAATTTCTCAGATAATTTCTGAAACTTTGTTCTTTCTCTGCTGACTTTGCCTAACCTACAACCGACTTTTCGATTTTTGAGATAACTGTTCCTAACCTACAACTGACTTTCTGATTTTTGACATAACTGTACCCTGTGGTCTGGGTGGTTCTTGAAGATCCAAAGGAATAGCATTGAGAGGCCATGCTGCAATAGAGGGGCTTCCCAGGTGGCGTTAAAGAATCCACCTGCCAACGCAGGAGAGATATGAGAGATGACGGTTTGATCCCTGGGTGGGAAAGATCCCCTGGAGGAGGGCATGGAAACCCAGTCCAGTATTCTTACCTGGAGAATCCCATGGACAGAAGAGCCTGGTGGGCTATGGTCCATAGAGTTGCAAAGAGTCGAACATGACTGAAACAACTTAGCATGCACACACACCACAATAAAGAGAGATAATTAGGTAAGTAAATGGGTACATCTTAGTAAAATCAGTACTGATGGAGTCCAGCTACATCAGTATCCTTTAAAGTATAGACACTTTGATGACAAATTCTCTTTTCTGTCTTATTCTAATTCTGTCATTTGTTTATCTCTAAGAAGAAGAAACATCTAGAAGAGATGCCTCCTGGCACCCATAGAGGTGGGCATTTTGCTCCAACTTCACTCTCCCTCTTGAGTCCTTGCCCCTGGAGAGGGAAGACAATGAGCATGATTGCAAAGTCCACACTCCCTGAGCCCAATACAGAAAAGAAAAAAAAAACCCACTTCAATTAAGAACATTTAAGAAATATCCACCCACAGAGGCTCCAGGAGTTAACTTCTACTTTCAATGGTCTACTTTGAATGGAGGTTGCCTTTCCAGGTGGCTGTTGTCATGAACATCAGTCAAGAAAGCTGGTGACCAGCCTGACCTTAAATCCGAGTCACCAACATTCAGGAGAAGATTGAAAACGTTTCATCTTTAAATTTTTGTGGGTCAGTGTCTCAATTCCTTCTTCCAACAAAGAAAGGGATCTTTAAAAGCCAATCAAGGGAGCTGGTTTCTTTTCTCTCTTTCTATGCTTTATAGATGGCCCAGCATTCATGTTAGAAAATACCTTTTATTCTTGCTGTCAGCTCTCTCTTAATAATCCTCTATGACAGTGAGATGAGGCTGGCCTACAAGGTTTACCTGAGCAGTGTTGGGAGTGCAAACAGCCTTGTGCTGAGATGTCCCTTGCATGAGGGGTCCATGAGGGCATCACGGAGAACTCCAGGAGCCAATAATCCAGGAGGCAGGGGGTTGAAATATTCTCAATGTTCAGCAGTGTCCTTCAGCAGAACCCTCTTCCTAGGTCCGTTTAGGTTTGGTTTCCTGTGAAATGCAGCCGCAGAGCTTGGGTGGTGTGACCTGTGTAGGGCTGGGACTTCCTCTTCTTGAGTTCAGTGCAATAAATGAAGCTATAGGAGGCTGAGGTCTCCAACCCGAAGGGTGTCCTTAAAGACACATGAGGTCCTCATGTGGCACTTTGAAATTACCAGAACATCTGGAAACACTGCTGAGTAACACGGAAGCATGTGGGTTTATATTCACATGAAACACCAATTTGGCATCCCTAGTAGCTCAGCTGGTAAAGAATCTGCCTGCAACGCAGGAGACCCCAATTCAATTCCTGGGCCAAGAAGAACTTCTGGAGAAGGGGTAGGCTACCCACTTCAGATTCTTGGGCTTCCCTGGTGGCTCAGATGGAAAAGGATCTGCCTGTAATGCAGGAGATGTGGGTTCGATCCTGGGTTGGCAAGATCCCCTGGAGGAGGGCATGGCCACCCACTCCTGTATTCTTGCCTGAAGAATCCCCAGGGACAGAGGAACCTGGCTGGCTTCAGTCCATGAGGTCACAAAGAGTCAGACATGACTGAGTGACTAAGCACACAGCTCAGGAACACTGATTTATCTTGTGACATGATGTTGCTGATGGCTTCCTGAGACATCCCCTCTTCCCCGAGCAAGGCATATGGGCTGAATCCTTCAGGTATGATGTAGAGAAAGTGTAGTCTGGTCTTTTTCTTGCTGTTAAATATTTAGTTATGTGATCTTGGACAAGTCACAGTTTATTTCTCAACCAGTTTCCCTGTCTATGATTGAGGAATAATAATGTTTATCTTCTAGAGATATTCCAAGAAATGAACAGAATGATGCTCATTTGTTCAGTAAATGCATGGGGAAAAGTTTGGGGGAACATATTAGTTGCTCAGTGTATTTTAATTTTGTTCTACCTTAATCTGAGTTCATTTAGACTGATAGCAAGTCCTTGTAAAATGCCTGCTGTTCTCTTGGTGCTCACCACTCGATACTCTAGTTTTACATAAATTGATGTTTTAGATAAAATGATGTTGAATTCCATCATTATTTAAAATATACTCAAAGGTATAGAGGTTTATATTTTCAGAGTACATAACTCTGATTTTGGCTTACCATACATTCCAAAGGTGATGCTAAGGCAAGTACTCATCATGCATCGTGCTCAGTCATGTCCAGCTCTTTGAGGGCCCATGGACTGTAGCCCACCAGGCTCCTCTGCCCAGGGAATTCTCCAGGCAAGAATACTGGTGTAAGGTGCCATTTCTTACTCCAGGGGACCTTCTCGATCCAGGGATCAAACCCACGTCTCTTGCATCTTCAGCACTGGCAGGCAGATTCTTTCCCACTAGCATCATCTGGGAGGCCCCAAGCACTGGTTAGTGTTACTCATGTGCCAGGTACTGTCCTGAGCAATTTGGAGACATTATTCTACTAAATCTTCCTGATAGTCAGGTAAGGGAAATCTGTTTAAATCCCTTTGTAATTGTGAAAACTGAAGCCTAGAGAGATTCCATAACCTATCCACCTAATCAGTTAGCTTTTGCTGCATTAGGGGCTCAAAGCAATAACCATTCATTTAGTTTGCTGTTGTGTGGGTCACTTTGTCAGGTGTTTGGGCTGGACCTGCGTTCATTTCCTGGGGCTGTGATAACAAAGTTCCCCAAAGTGGGTGCTATAACAATGGAAATGTGTTGTCTCCCAGTTTTGGAGGCTAGAATCGGAATCCAGGTGTTGGCAGAGGTGGTTTCTTCCAAGGGCCGTGAGGTAAGAATAAACCGTCGTCATGTTATACAGCACTCTTCCTGTGTCCATGTCCAATATTTCCTTTTTTTAAGCCTACCAGTCACGTCTAATTAGGTCCCATTCTGATGACCTCATTTTAAGAGCCTGCTCATTGGAAAAGACCCTGATGTTGGGAAAGATTGAAGGCAGGAGGAGAAGGGGACATTAGAGGATGAGACGGTTGTATGGCATTATTGACTCAATGGACATGAGTTTAAGCAAACTCTGGGAGGGGATGAAGGACAGGGAAGCCTGGAGTGCTGCAGTCCATGGGGTCACAAAGAATTGGACATGACTTAGCAACTGAACGACAGCACTTCTTTAAAGACCTTTTTCCAGGTAAGGTTATATTCTGAGACACTGGAGGTTAGGACTTTAATATACAAATTTGGGGAGGTGGACACAACCAGGACAATCTGACCATGAGGTGTCTGCTGGTGGGTTGGCAGGCAGCTGGGCGATGTAGAAATGTCCCCTTCGTGTTTCTGTCAGTTGTCAGGAGGTCATCCAGATGCCCGAGTTCTCCTTTTCAAGGCTTCTCATCATCCAGCAGGCTAGCTAGGACTCATCAACCCCCGCTGGACCCTGAGCTCCGAGTGCAGCAAGAATGGGAAAGTCAAGTAATCAAGCCTTTTCTGAGATGCTGCTTGCATCCTGTTTACTATGGTTTCATTAGCCAGAGCTGAACGCACAGCCAAATCCAAAGGAGTGTGTGAGAAGATCACACAAGGGGTAGAAACAGAAAGGAGATCATAGTGCCTATATTTGCATCTAGTTAGTGGCTGGACTGCAGTGGGAACCCGTGTCTATGAAACTCCCTGCTTCATGTCAAATAATAGAGAACAGTTTGGTACAGTGAAAATATGGCTAATACTGGAGGTGATATGTATAGCTTTTCAGCAATTTCATTAATTAATTCATTAGCTCATCATCCATCCCTTATCTATTGAATATTTACTATGTGCCAAACAATCCATTAGGTGCTGAAAATACAGTTTGGTGAAAGACAAGCTAATCTTGTCCTCCTGGAACTTTTAGATCAGAGGAAGAGAAAATAAATGAGTGGGCTTCACAAATATCTATAAAACTACAGCTTGTGATAAATGCAATGAAATGACCTAATCAGATATCCATTCAGGTAGCAACACTTCTTGACCTCCCCTACCTGCTATTTGCCAGCACTGGCTAGGTGTGGGATACAGAGGTGAAAAAGAAAAATCTTGTTCCTACCCTTATGGAGCTTAAAATCCAATGGATTAGAGACGCATTGAACACAAAATAAAATCAGGATGATGCCCCTCTGAGACAGAAACAAAGAAAGCCCTTTGGTGCGCTAGAAGAAAACATGCTCTAGTCTGGATTCAGGAATGACTTTCCTTGGGAGGAGGAGTGATGCTAAAATCAGGGCCTCTAAGATAAGTTGGATTTGCTAGAACAAAAGGGAAAAGGAGGAGGGGAGAGGAAGGGAAGGAAGCAGGAAGGGAGAAAGAATGGAAGTCGGAAGGGAAGAGGAGGGGAGGGAGGAAGAGTAAATCTAATGTCAGGAAGAAGAGTCAAGGTCAAAAGAATTGTATGACTAAACGCCTGGGTGGAAGAGACAGGAGCTCAGTGGGGGAACCTGGAAAAGCAAAAGGGGCTTGGATGCTAAGAACAACGTGTGATACAGACATAGCTGGATGGACAAGGAAAATTCTCTCTGAGCCTGAGCCCAGCTACCCACAAGTTCCAATCCATCTCTCCCTCTTTCCTGTTATCTATACCCTACATTCCACAGTCAAAAGAATCTCTCATATTAATTTTCTTCTTTTTAAATTAACTAATTTTAAATTTAAGCTTTTTGTTTTATTTTGGGGTATAACCACTTAACAATGTTGTGATGGCTTTGGATGCACAGTGAAGGGACTCAGCCATACATACACATGTATCCATTATCCCCCAAACTCCGCTCCCATCCAGGCTGCCACATAACATTGAGCAGAGTTCCCTGTACTATAGAGCAGGTCCTTGTTGGTTATCCATTTTATATCTAGCAGTGTGTACCTGCAACTCCCTAACTACACCTTCCCCCTGCCCTTCCCACCTGGTAACCATAAGTCGTGGTACATATACACCTTGAAATATTACTCAACCATTAAAAACGATGAAATAATGTCATCTGAAGCAACATGGATGGATCTAGAGATTGCCATACTGAGTAAAGCGAACCAGACAGAGAAAGAGAAATATCGTATGACATCCTTACATGTGGAATCTAAGAAAGAAATGATACAAATGAATTTATTTACAAAAGAGACCCATACTTAGAGAATGACTCTTCTTCTATTTGGGTAACAGTTGCTTTTGTATTGATTCCTTCATGAATCCTTATCTCTTGTCCACCATACTCTCCCCTGCAACCAGAGTTTATTGGGTTCAGGGTCCCTGAGGGTATTAGGAAAATCCAGAGGAGTTTGGGTTTTGACAGCCAGATCACAACTACCCAGATGGACCCCTGACAGACTAGCTGGCTTGGGGCAAAGACTTGACAATTCTGCATCTCACATGTAAAATGGGGGTGGTCATACTTACCTGGAGGGATGATGCGAGATCAGATTACTCATCTCCTGTGTGCAGTACTGCACCTGGCGTCTAATTAACATTGGGTGTTTTGGTTTCACCTGGGGCTCTCACAGTGCCACTAAAGCAGAATACGGGGCCACCAGCAATGCTAGGTGATGGAAAAGTGGCCCCCAATGTGTGGGAGTAGACGATCCAGGATGGGTGCAGAGTCGCCTGTGAGTCTGAGTAGGACAATCCTATGTCAGCACTTGATAAGGTGAGTTTGTGTATGCTCAGTCGCTTCAATCATGTCTAACTCTTCACAACCCCATGGACTGTAACCCATCAGCCTCCTCCATCCACAGGATTCTCCAGGCAACAATACTGGAGCAGGTTGCCATGCTCTCCTCCAGGGGATCTTCCTGACCCAGAGATCAAACCCATGTCTCCTGTGTCAAATGCACTGAAGGCAGATTCTTCACCCATTGAGCCAGCAGGGAAGCCCACTGTGAGTTTATCCAGTCTTTACTTTCTAGGTAGTCCACTCAAGCTATGATGCCTTTGGGTAGATCACAAGAAAGACTTACAGAAAAAAAAAAATCCTACAAAAAAAAAAAAAAAAAGAAGAAGAAGGAATTTTAAAGTCCAATCACATTCAAGTCAGAGTTATCTCAGGATTCTGAGGTGGAGAGAAAGAAGATCTTTACTGGCCCTTGTAACCCCCCTGAGAGGCAGAGCTCCAAGACTGTCAGGCTTTGGAGTTACACTAGCTTAGCTCAAATCCCTCCTGGCTCCACTAATTGAATGGATTTCAGCAAGTTATCTAATTTAACCAATTTTCTTGTTTCTTGCCTGTGAAAGGGAGTGGGACGCTCCTAACCTTGTAGCATTTTTTTCAGTGCATGAAATGATAAAATTATCTCACAAATACATGTAAATCAGAAAATATGTCAACAACATGGAAACCATTCAGACAGATTTTAAGATATTTTTTCAACTTCAAGCACAGGAGGGCCTAGAGGAGCTATTCCACGTTGAAGGTCAGGAATGGTGGCGGTAAGGAGATAAACCCCTCGTCCAAGGTAAGGAGCAGTGGCTGTGCTTTGCTGGAGCAGCTGTGAAGAGATACCCCATGCCCAAGGTAAGA
>SJXQ01007269.1:1650-24045 GCA_006408695.1 Aepyceros melampus
TGCTCAGTTGTGTCAGACTCTTTGCCACCCCATGGACTGTAGCCCGCTAGGTTCTGTCCGTGGGATTCTCCAGGCAAGAATACTGGAGTGACTTGTCATGCCCTTCTCCAGGGAATCTTTCCGACCCAGGGATGGAAGCTGTTTCCTGCATTGGCACGCAGGTTCTTTACCACTATCACCACCATGAGAAGCCCAACCTTTACCTGAGGGTGATGGTATTCAGGTGGTTTTATTTCTTCTGCTCTAAACTTCTTGTAAGGCAGCATTAACTACAAAGGATAGTAATAAACGTAAACTAAATATACAGCCATTTACATGGAAGAAAAAGGCAAGGTAGGAAACAAAAGAAACAAGATCCCTTCAAAAAGTAGTATCAAAAAATTGATTTAAGTGGTATCTAACCGGTTGCATTATTGTTGACCTAATCAATACATGGGATGATGTGGGGGGGAAGGGCCAGAAATCACAACTGATGGGAATATTTTTTTCTAATCAGGTAGCGTTATTTGTCAAAAGGTCAGATTTTTGCTGTTTGAGAGGACCAGTAGAGGCCTACTTAGTGCCCTCCGATGCTGTCAGTAACTAAGAAGAAAACTGCCAGTGACTGAAATGGAAGAAAAAGAAAAACGGGAGTCTTTTAAGTGCAATTTCTAACACTTTTGTAACAAGACATCACATTGGAACAGCACAGAAAATAGTACAGAAGTCTCATGCACAAACATCTTGAAAGCTGGCAGCAAAATTTATTACTCATTTCTTGTTCAATGATTGGATGTCTGCTGAACCTATTACACGCCCTTTGATCAAAACAGCAAACTGGCCTGAGCTACAAAGAGAAACAGCTTTAGCAATGTACAGTCCATACTGGCTATTCACAGATACTGCATTGGCGAGTTCACTTTCTCACTAAAATTTATTTGTAATACCCAGATCAATATCCATAGTATTCCTGGACATTCATGGTAGAGAATGTGACTTGCCTGATAGGCACTGATGAGGGTAAAAGCAACACTCAGTCTTATTTCATTTTCATACTGTAAACAAATGCGGTTTTCACGATACACAGTCATGTTTTTAGCGCTTTTTGTTGCTTTTTACAAAAGTGATTCTCCTGTTTTAAGTGCTTCTCCACTCCCACCCCAAACACAGTGCTGAACTATTATCTAGTACCCCTAAGCACAAGATGGCTGTGATGTTCTTTGTGGAGAAAATGTGTAGTACATCGGGTTGATTTAGGTTAGTGCTCTTGCCCATGATGAAGTCAGTGCTGATGAATCAACAATATATTAGATAAGATGTCTAAGCAGAGGCTTCCCTGGTGGCTCAGCAATAAAGAATCCGCCTGCAGGGCAGGAGATGCAGGTTCAATCCCCTGGAGGAGGAAATGACCATCTACTCCAGTATTCTTGCCTGGAAAGTTCCATGGATAGAGCCTGGTGGGCTACAGTCTATGGGGAAGCAAAAGAGTCAGACACGGAAGTGACTAAACCACCACCACCACATGTCTAAACAGAAATCAGTTGAATCAGTTCACGAAAATGTGGTCAGAGTATCTCAAGACCCCATCCGTGTGCTTATTTCCCCAGGAGCAGTGCAGCGTTCCCAGTGACTGTAGAACACAACTGCCTCAGATGATGAGAATCAACTATTTACTGAACTACATGTCTAAATGTTAAACCCATTTTTTAAAAAATCTCACCTCTGTAAGAGAATCTGATTCCATTATCTGTTGTTATGACTCCTCTCTTCCTCTACTTTACCTACCTGACCTGTATACCCTGCTCAATTCACTGTATGCTTGAGGAGAACGAGCTGCCAGTATTCCTCACCCCTTATGTTACTGAAAGCTCAGCCTCTGCACAGGTGCCATATCAAATCCTGGAGACAGTTTAGGGTGAAGAAGAAAATATCTTAATTACTTCACCAAGCAAAGGGAAACACGCCAGGTTTCTGCCTAGAAAAACTGTGTGTCCCAACCCCAGAGGACTTGATGTTGGGGTTTTATAACAGTGGTTTAAAGGTGGGGTCTCTGACAAGATTAGGATGTGAGCTAACAAGTTGAGGGTGTGAGCCCACCAGGCTCCTCTGTCCTTGGAACTTGCCAAGCAAGAATACTGGATAATCTTCCCAACCCAGGGATAGAACCCACATCTCTCATATCTCCTTGTATTGGCAGGTGGGTTCTTTACCACCTGGGAAGCCCTTCATCTCAGGTGGACGGTCTCCTAATCTTGACGGTCCCTTTAATCTTGCCTCAGATTGTTTCTTGTATGCTCCTCCCTTGATCTGCCCCTTGGAGCTCAGGGAAGGTCGTGGAGGCTGGAGTCTCTCCTACAAGAAATAGGGAACCGAAAGGCCTCTATGCCTGGAGCCTCACTGGGCCCTGCTCAATTTCACCTCTCGCTAATTTATCTTAGTTGTGTACCCTACCCAGCTGTTTAACATCTTCCAAATCTGACATTACATCCTGAGTCTTTGCTGTGTTGCTGCTTGTTTCTGGAAGAAAATAGAAGGAGTCAGAAATGTGTAACAGTCCGGCCCATTCCCACCCTTGCATCTAGCAACGTTCCTCCAGAGGAACTGGATGGACAGTCCAAATTCCTATCCAAGACCAAAATGGCTACTTTTACATCAAGTTGCATTTTACTCTTGGAATTGTCCTTTTGTAAAAGTTTCCCCACTCAACTTGATCGTTTTTGTCTACTTATAAACATTTTAGTAACTGCCCTCCAGGGAAAAAAATCTTGATCGTGTCTCCCTCCAAATACTACCCTATGGCTCTGATCCACTCCTATACAGAAAAACTTGCGTGTCTACTACTCATTCTTAAACCCGAAAGTCAGACTTGAGCCCCAAACTCCACTTAAACTTATGCTCTGGATCCTCAGGAGCCTCCATGTTCTCAAATCCACTTTTCATTTCTCAGTCTTCATCTTCACCTGTGAGCAGCATTTCATAACTCATAGCTGAATTCTGTTCTCTTATGTTTCTCTCCTGTTTTCTGAATGATTCCTTAGTCTCCTTGCTGGCTCCTCGCCTATCTTAAAATCCACTAATGGCTTCCCATCTCAGATGAAAGCCGTGGACTTTGAATCTTACCATGGTGTACAAGGCCCTGCGTAAACCACTCCCACCTACATTATCCCCAGTTTCACATTCAGGAGTTTTTTGCTTGCTCAGTCTTCTCGCACCTCTCGACCCTCCACTTTGCTCTGCTACACCAAGCGTGTCTGGGTCTCAAGACCTCTACTCTAGTATCCTGCCTGAGTGCCCTTCCCCTTGGCACCAACTTTGCTTACACTATGTCTCTCCTCAGATCTCTTTCAAAAAGGTCAGTGCTCTGAGAACTATGTAAACAGCACCCCACTTACTCTCCCTTACTCTTTTCAATTTCCATTTATACCACTTGCCCTATTATGTCTTGTGTATTTCGTTTAATGGTTGGCTCTCACTAGAGTGAAGGCTCTATGTGATAGAATGAGATAAATGTTTGTTGAGTGAAAGATGTGCAAAAATGTACAAAGAAAGTAGCAAAATATTGTAAGTCTCAAGAGAAAAAAGGTATATGGTTTTATTTCTGCTTGCTCTGTAAAACAGGATTATTAATTATTAATTCAGTCCTGCCGACACAAATGGGGAAAAGGTGGATTATCCCTAATATAAAATACTGTAAAAGGTAACATTTGAAAAGGTATATAAATTTGCATATGTAGTTAATGTTATGCAGATTACTTGCATGCCTTTCTAATGAGAGATCTCAAATTTGTAAAAGAGCAGGAGATCTGTATTTCAACCAATAAATTAATATATGTCAGCCACTACAGGGGAGAACTATCAGCGAAAGGCATCGGTGACCCTGATTTTAACACCATCCTTTTGATGGAGGAAGAATAAAAAACTCATGTCTTCAAGCCTCTAGTTGTAAAAGAGACTTTAAAAGGTTTTGCTAGAATTTTTAAAGGGTCACAAAATAAATATATTCCCTGAAATTTTTACTGACCTCTTTTCATTTCTCTTTTTTTCTCTCCTTGCCTTTCTGTCCTGTGCCTTGACAGAGTGTAATGATTGAGAATATGCTTTTTGAAATCAGAATGAACGATCTAGCACTCTGGCTACATGGTTGACTGATTAGCAGTGTAAAATTGGGCAGATTACCAGAGTCTCCAAGATTATATTTCCTTGTCTCCAGAATTGCCTTGATTGGGTATGCTGCTGCTAAGTCGCTTCAGTCGTGTCCGACTCTGCGACCCCATAGACGGCAGCCCACCAGGCTCCCGATTGAGTCTAGGGCTGTCTGTAAAAAGTGAATGAGATTCGATAAATAATTTAGCACCACATGGCATATACATAGTACAGTACAATCTTTAAAAAAAACTTAGAATACAGCCTGAGTCATAGTACTGTGCACCTCATGGGAAATAGAGACTCAGACATGCTGCATGGGTGAGCCCAAGTTATGGACCAGTCCCTGCTCACAAAACCACAGTATTCAGTGTAATTTGCATGGCACTGTCTGCTTGTATGTAAGCACATATACTCACTGATGAAAAGTATAGTCTGACAAAAACATAAAGTTTCCCATGTTAGGTTTTGGGAGGTTTTCTTGTGGCTTCATCCAGGCATGTGAGATCTTAACTACCCAACCAGGAATCAAACTCACACCCCATGCAGTAGAAGCACAGAGTCTTAACCACTAGACCGCCAGGGAAGTCCCAGGCTTTACGTCAGATTACAGTAAAGCAGGCTGGATCCAAAAAGGAAGCACTCCATTTTACCAGGAAGTTACCCCAAAACAGCCAGTCATCCAGCCAGTAAGGGAGACAGCACCTCTTGGGGAGGAAGTAGAAGTGCTGCAGTGATGGTACACAGGCCTTACTGCTCTGGTCGATCCAGGTTGATCCAGGTCGTTCCTCAGTGTAAACTTTCCTCTGCTGCCTTCTTTTTGCACAAAAATAGCAAACCTTAGGAGAAAGGTAAGCAACTTTTCAAATAGGAAAACTGATTGTTTTCAAAAATGTTCATTGTATCTACTTTTTACCAATTTTACTCTTTTTGTGAACAAATGGTTTTTAAATTTTTTTTTAATGTTAGGAACTATATAAACTAGCAAAATTTCTCCCCAAAAAAGCTTATCACTGCCTGTAAGGCTTCTCTTTCACCCTTCAGCTATTTGTCTTTGAATCAAAGCAGAGGGAAAGCCTAAAAGTGGTTTCTTGGGACCCTTTTAGTCCGTTGTTTTGGAGAAATTACACCATTTTGGTATGTTTGGTAAAGCACAATTTGCCTATAAGACTGGTAATTCTAGGACTTCCCTGGTGGTCCATTAGTGAAGAAGCCACCTGCCAATGCAGGGGACACGGGTTTGATCCCTAATCCAGGTAGATCCCACGTGCCTCAAAGCAACTAAGCCCATGCACCACACCTGGGCTCTAGAGCCCAAAACCAGAGAAACCACCGCAGTGAGAAGCCCACATACCACAACGAAGACTAGCTTTCCACAGCTAGAGAAAGCCTGCTCAAAGCAGCAAAGACCCAGCTCAGCCAAAAATAAAAATTTTTTTAATTAAAAAAGACTGGTGGACTCTAGAGGCTCTAATGCAGTTTGCAATGATTTCCTGTTAAAGAAGGGTTTCTCCAGGTCCTATAGATAGCAGTCACTACCCCTGTCAACACTTTCTATACAGGATATCATTTCTGCAAAACCTTCCATATCTGTACTCATATACAGATATTTTGTTCCATGAACTCCTGGGATATTGCAGGATTGGGGAAATCATAAGAGGTATAGTGGGTTTCCCTGATAGCTCAGCTGGTAAAGAATATGCCTGCAATGCAGGAGACCCCAGTTCAGTTCCTGGGTCAGGAAGATCCACTGGAGAAGGGATAGGCTACCCACTTCAGTATCCTTGGGCTTCCCTGGTGGCTCAGCTGGTAAAGAATCCACCTGCAATGAGGGAGACCTGGGTTTGATCCCTGGGTTGGGAAGATACCCTGGAGAAGGGAATGGCTATCCAGTCCAGTATTCTGACCTGGAGAATTTGCGAAAAGTTGGACACAACTCAGCGACTTTCATGTCACTTCAAGAGGTATAGTGTAAGCCAGCTTAGGAGAGAATTTAACATGGTACCCAGTTTTTCATCAGAATTGAGAGAAATACTATGATATCACTCATGTCAATGTCTAGTATTTCCTAATTAAGCTTCTTTTCAAGATGGGATAACCAGTAGGGATATTCTTTTAAGCTCACTGTCGGCCTGTATTATGTGCATTTAGGCCACTGCATTAAACCCATGGCAGCAGGGAGCACACAGGACTTATGAGCAGGTGTCTGTACTTGCAGCCCAGCCCAGCACAGCAGGGCCATATGACTCCATCGGCACAGCTCCAAACTTGTGTTAGTGTTGACTGCTTGATACAGGTAGTGTGCAACTGTGTGGTACCAAATTCCCTTCTTTTAAAATGTTTTTCATCTGACTTTTCACCCTTTCTTGCATCATGAAGTATACTTTTAGAAAAAGGGATATTCACCATCTATGTATTTAAAAAGCAATCTTATATCAACATCTAAAAAATTTCATCTGCAAAATTGTAAAATCGATTTTTGGTGGTGTTCTACATGGAAAGTTACTTTCCTGTCCTAAGGAATATTAAATGTATATTTTTACTTATTATTTATTTAGCTTCACCAGGATTTAGCTGGGACACCCGAGATCTTCCTTGCAGAATGCCATCACTTAGTTGTGGCAAATGGGATCTAGTTCCCTGACCAGGGATGGAACCCAAGCCCCCTGCATTGGGAGCACAGAGTCTTAGCCATAGGGCCCCCAGGGAAATACTCTATTTGACGGAATATTGACCTGTTTATATAGTGAATAGATTTACCTACAGAACAGTACAAATATGACAGCTCTCTGTGGCAAAAAAGACTTCCTGCCAGTATCTTTTCGTTCTTAGTAGAACGCTTGATTTTTAGTGGGACTATCTCTGTCCAGAAGACTGTATTTCCTTACTTCCCTGTATCTTGAAGTTGTCATGGGATCAACTTCTGTCTAGCAGGATATAAGCAGAAGTGCATGGAACTTCTAGGGAATCCTTGAAGAGAAAGGGCTATTCTACCTCTCCTTCCTCTGGCACAACGTGATGTGATGGCTGGAGCTTGACAGCCATCTTGAGCTGTGAAGTGGAAGCCATGTGCTAAGGATGGTTTCCTGGCACGGTGGACAGGCGTATCAGCCCAAGAGAGACTACCAACAGCCAGATTTTTTTTGAGAGAGAAAATAATCTGCTATTTTGGTAAGCCACTGTACCACGGGATTTCTTCTTGCTCATAGCTATATCTAAGTCTGCTCTCAAATATGGAAAGAAAGGATCTGAAACTACGTTGTACTGTGCTCTGAGTTGTTTAATTTGGAGTGGGTGATCATGGCATCTCCATTTGATGAAGAAATTCAAATCTGAATAATGTCCCCACAGTAAAAAAAAGAAAACAATACAGCTCACTTCAGTTTTTCTTCCCAAAGATGTTGGTACCTTTACTGTGATGTTCACTTCCTTTGAAAGAATAATATGTCTTGACAAGTGAAATAGGTTATCTAAAGCAAAATACCTTGCTACTTTAAATTTGCTAACAAACAGACTCTGTTGTATTTATTTTCAATTCTTGTGTCTGTTGCATTTGTGGAAAATTCATGTTCAATGAACTCAGAAAATTAATGTTGAATTAATAGTAAGTGAAGTTTGTATTGAAGATGATTGCTTCTAGAGGGCTGGTACCTTATTTCTTGATCTAGATGGTGGATGCATGTGTATTTACTTTATGTTTAATCCATTAAACTGTACATATGTTTATGTGCTTTTCTGAATTAATATATTTCATAAAAATAAAGGATTAAAAACGTGAATTTTGTGGTTTCTTTAAAAATACACCTTTCACTTGTTTTGAAGCAAATATTTTGTTTTTGACAAAAAGAAATATAAAATATAAAATTCATATTATTGTTAAATTCCTCAATAATATATTGCTTTAACAATTTTTATCAAGTATATGTGGTTTTTTTGTTGAAACCTTTCAGTAATTAAACAACTATATAATTCCAGAAAGTTAGCAGACTGTCTCTATATAACATTCACTTTAGCCAAACCCTTTAATAAGTAGAATCTAGTTGAAATAGAACCACTTCACACTTGTAGAACAAGCCTAGGATGAATGAATTGCTAGATTAGATTTTATTACAGGTGCAGTAACATTCTAAGACATATTTCTGTAAAAGTACAGCATCATAAAAGCGTGTTAGTCTCCACTAGTGTGTTTGGATGAGACACTGTAGATTTTGAGTTTTAGTTTGCTATATCCATAGAATATGTATACTAATCCCTGCCCTCCTACAGTTGTAAAAATAGTGAGATATGTGCACGTCCATTGAACAAGCAGTTCATAAACCTATTGTTAGTAGTATACAGATTTAATTTAACCTTATTTTCCTCAGCCCCTTCTAAACCCAGCTTATACATTGGGAACTTCTCAGTTCACATACTGCTGAAGTCAGCTTGAAGGATTTTGGGCATAACTTTACTAGCACACAAAATGAGTGCAGTTGTTCAATAGTTTGAACATTATTTGGCACTGTTTCTTTGGGATTGAGCAATGACCGTTTCCAGTCCTATGGCCACTGCTGAGTTTTACAAATTTGCTGACTTACTGAGTGCACCTGAGTGCACCACTTTAACAGCATCATCTTTTAGGATTTTAAATAGCTCAGCTGGAATTTATCACCTCCACTAGCTTTGTTATAATGCTTCCTAAGACCCACTTGTGGAGAAGGCAATGGCACCCCACTCCAGTACTCTTGCCGGAAAATCCCATGGGTGGAGGAGCCTGGTAGGCTACAGTCCATGGGGTCTCGAAGAGTCGGACACGACTGAACGACTTCACTTTCACTTTTCACCTTCATACATTGGAGAAGGAAATGGCAACTCACTCCAGTGTTCTTGCCTGGAGAATCCCAGGGATGAGGGAGCCTGGTGGGCTGCCGTCTACGGGGTCGCACAGAGTCGGACACGACTGAAGCGACTTAGCAGCAGTAGCAGCAGCAAGGCCCACTTGACTTCACACTCCAGGATGCCTAGGTGAGTGACCCACCATCATGCTTATCCTGGTCATAAGACCTTTTTTGTATAGTTCTGTATATCCTTGCCACCTCTTAATTCTTCTGCTTCTGTTAGGTCCTTACAATTTGTGTCCTTTATTATGCCCATCCTTGCATGAAATGTTCTCTTGATATCTCACAATTTTCTTGAAAAGATTGCTAGTCTTTCCCATTCTGTTGTTTTCCTCTGTTTCTTTGCTCTGTTCATTGAAGAAGGCCTTCTTATCTCTCCTTGCTGTTCTCTGGAACTCTGCTAAAGATGAAGCTCCAATACTTTAACCATTTGATATGAAGAGCCGACTCATTGCAAAAGACCCTGGTGCTGGGAAATATTAAAGGCAAAAGGAAAAGAGGGCAACAGAGCATGAGATGGTTAGATAACATCTCCATCTCAGTGGATATGAATTTGAGCAAACTCTCAGAAGGACAGGGAAGCCTGGCGTGCTGCAGTCCATGGAGTCGCAGAGAGTCAGACATGACTTAGTGATTGAAAAACAGCAATTTAACATGGACATGGGCCAGGTTGATCCAAGTTCTCTGAGGCCTTATGTGTCAGCAGAGGGGGAGTATCAGTTGAGTTAAGCAGTACTAGCTGCCTTTCCAAGCACTCTGACTTCTCAGGAAATTTGCACAACACAGATTTATCCCTCCATCCCCTTCTAATCCAGTGTGGGTCAGGTGGGTCTCCTTGGTGGCCCTCCAGTGTGGGTCAGGTGGGTCTCCTTGGTGGCCCTCCTACCAAGAGGAGAGATGTGGGATTGGGGATGTGGGATGCCTACATTTTACAACTCTACCACCTTAAAGTCCTTTATTAATACTTCCAGCTCCCTTGATGGGAAAGAGAGAACTCAGACCTGCCCATTATAGTCCTATGTACTTCCCCTCAAAGCCCTCGAACCAGAACTGTTTCTGCAGCCCCATCCCACCTTCCGGGAAACATGGGTACTTGTAACACTACTTGGCACAAAAGACAGCTTAAAAGAGCTACTTGATTTAAAGCAGGGATTCTTGATATTGAGTCTATGAAATGGCTTTAAGATAGTCTGAGAATTCCACTAGATTTTATACAAAACTGGGCTTGGTTGCAATGTTTATTTTTTCATAAAGAGAATCCATTGCTTTCTTTGGTCTCAAGGGGTACTCAAAAAATTTAACTATGATTTAAAGTGACATTTTCCTGATGGTCCAGTAGCTAAGACTCCAAGCTCCCAATACAGGGGCCTGGGTTCAATCCCTGGTCAGGGAACTAGATCCCACATGTTGCAACTAAAACCCAGTTACCCAAATAAATATATAAGTTACTTTTAAAAAAAGAATTACTGATTTAAGGCAATAGGTAAGAGGAGAAAAACTATAGAATTGGCTGCTCTCCTTTTATGTTTAACACTACCGGTAGTTTACAGCCTACTTCCTATAGGTGACACATGGACCATAGAGGTTCCACTCACAATGAGTGACCAGGCATTTTTCATATGTTACCTTTAATATTCACATTCACCTTGAAGGCAGATTTCTCATCCCCTTTTTGCAAATAGAGAAACCAAAGCATAAAGATCACATAATACGCCTCAGATTACACAGCAAGTAAATGCAAGGAATACCTATGAACCCAGGGCTTCAAAAGCAAGCTTCACAATCCTCATCTCATACTGGGCAATTTAAGTGTTTACCATCCACTATAAATGAGATGTAAAAGACAATATGGCCTGAACACATTCGTGACCTTTATTTTCCTGCAAACCGAACAAAATACTGGTCTTCAGCAAAAATGTCATAGAAATTTCTGTGGTTGAATTGACAGACTCCAACACTGATGAAGATCTGTTGTATACAGACCTGGCTACAGATAGAAAAAAAAGACTAAGTAACAAAGACGAAAAGAGAAAAGAATTTCTACTTTATTCATGCTCAAATAGATGGGTAGATATGTAGAAATATGTTCTTCTTTGATTTTGAGATAACTACAAATAATTTTAAGTAGCTGCATTGAACTGGTGAGAACATTTTTTTCTTTCTATTTTTTTGCTGAATTTTCTAAATTTTCACTTTAAATATCAAATTTCATTTAGAAATGGTGAATATGTCCCTGAAACATCCAGAGTACTCGTGATCTTCAGAGAGCACTCTTGAGTTGGTGTCCTGGAGCATTATTGGCAAGAGAATCTAGATTTTTTTTTTTTTTTCTTCAGAAGATCAAAAACAAACTCTGGCTATAATAAGCAAAATGGAATTTATTAGAAGAGCTTAGAGAATTCCTGGAAAGTTGGGTCCCCCAACTTGGACAAAGAACAGGAACCAAGTTGCTCTCAAGGGTCAGGAAGCAAGTTGTTTAAAATGTGAAATGTCTTAGTGAAATTTCTTAGTTACCTATGCTGAGCAAAAATATAATAAGTGTATTCTATAAAATGAGCTTCTCAGGTGCTGCAGTGGTAAAGAATCTACCTGCCAATGCAGGAGACACAAAAAGTTCAGTTAAGTCGCTCAGTCGTGTCCGACTCTTTGCGACCCCATGAATCACAGCACGCCAGGCCTCCCTGTCCATCACCAACTCCCGGAGTTCACCCAGACTCACTTCCATTGAGTCCGTGATGCCATCCAGCCATCTCATCCTCGGTCGTTCCCTTTTCCTCCTGCCCCCAATCCCTCCCAGCATCAGGGTCTTTTCCAATGAGTCAACCCTTCGCATAAGGTGGCCAAAGTACTGGAGCTTCAGTTTCAGCATCATTCCTTCCAAAGAAATCCCAGGGTTGATCTCCTTCAGAATGGACTGGTTGGATCTCCTTGCAGTCCAAGGGACTCTCAAGAGTCTTCTCCAACACCACAGTTCAAAAGCATCAATTCTTCGGCACTCAGCCTTCTTCACAGTCCAACTCTCACATCCATACATGACCACAGGAAAAACCATAGCCTTGACTAGNAAAATAAAGTCTGACACTGTTTCTACTGTTTCCCCATCTATTTCCCATGAAGTGATGGGGCCAGATGCCATGATCTTCGTTTTCTGAATGTTGAGCTTTAAGCAACTTTTTCACTCTCCTCTTTCACTTTCAACAAGAGGCTTTTTAGCTCCTCTTCACTTTCTGCCATAAGGGTAGTGTCATCTGCATATCTGAGGTTATTGAGATTTCTCCCAGCAATCTTGATCCCAGCTTGTGTTTCTTCCAGTCCAGCGTTTCTCATGATGTACTCTTCATATAAGTTAAATAAGCAGGGTGACAATATACAGCCTTGATGTACTATTTTTCCTATTTGGAACCAGTCTGTTGTTCCATGTCCAGTTCTAACTGTTGCTTCCTGACCTGCATACAGATTTCTCAAGAGGCAGGTCAAGTGGTCTGGTATTCCCATCTCTTTCAGAATTTTCCACAGTTTATTGTGATCCACACAGTCAAAGACTTTGGCATAATCAAGAAAGCAAAAATAGATGTTTTTCTGGAACTCTCTTGCTTTTTCCATGATCCAGCGGATGTTGGCAATTTGATCTCTAGTTCCTCTGCCTTTTCTAAAACCAGCCTGAACATCAGGAAGTTCACGGTTCACCTATTGCTGAAGGCTGGCTTGGAGAATTTTGAGCATTACTTTACTAGCGTGTGAGATGAGTGCAATTGTGCAGTAGTTTGAGCATTCTTTGGCTTTGCCTTTCTTTGGGATTGGTGGCCACTGCTGAGTTTTCCAGATTTGCTGGCGTCTTGTACTGCAGCACTTTCACAGCATCATCTTTCAGGATTTGGAATAGCTCAACTGGAATTCCATCACCTCCACTAGCTTTGTTTGTAGTGATGCTTTCTAAGGCCCACTTGACTTCACATTCCAGACTGTAGGGTCTCCAAAAATGTTAGTTTCTCCCCCTTTCCTATAGTTTTATATGAGAGCAGAGATGATACAGTCCACTTACCTTTTATGTTCTATGGTAATGACACAAAGAGTAAATGCTACAAAAACAATCATTGAGTAAATTAAAGATTAAAAAAACACACACACACATACTCCCCACTACACCCCCAGCAAAGAATAAAATTTCTTTTTCTCCTCTCTTCCCTACCAAGACTCCTAAAATGTGACATCTGTTATTTTAATGTCCCTTTTAAGTAATGCTGTTAGTTTGCTTTATGAGGTCTACTTTTCAAAGAGACACAAGGAGAGAACTTAGCTGCTTACCATCTCTCTCAGAGTTCCTCACCTGTTCAAGAATCCTCTTCCCTAGGAATTGTTCTGTGTTTCCTTGAAACCTCTTTAAATTAAGAGAAACCAGATAGCCTTCATACAATAAGGAAACGTGACTCTCCGCTACCAATGGGCAATTTCAAAGGACAGTGAGAAGGTACTGATGGAGGGAATTTCAACTCTTCAGTGTTTCCAGCAATGTCTGTGAACACCCTGTGTGGCCTGGACCCAGGGCTTGCCCCATAAAGATGACAGAGCTCAGAATAAAAGAGAGTAAGCCTGACACTACCTTTAAATTCAGCAGGGGATCAGACCAGCCTCAAGCGGTGTTCCTGGGTTGTTGGGAATAGTTTCAGTGCTCAGAAACACTCCTCCAAGGGATTTTTTTTGCCCTCCAATACCTGAAGATATTTTGAGAGGACTTTCATTATTTTGAAATTCAGTTTTTTGTCAGTGCCTTTTAGGTACAATCCTGGTCTTTGTCTTGTGCAAGTTGCTAGAGTTAAGTGATTTGGGCTTTACATATGGAAAGTTCATTTTGTTGTGTAATTAATGGGAAGCAGACTCTGGGAAGCTGATGATCCAGGCCCTTATTTATATGAGAGCATATGTCTGTGTTTTGTTTATGACTCACTCTCTTACTCCACGCATTGTAACTTGGGTTTGTTTACACTAACTTTTCCTAGAATCCAAGCCACATGGTATATGAGCCAATAATTTATGGTCTCTAAAAGGAAAAGATGATGAATGAGTGTTTTCCTGTTAAATTGTCAAATCTTAAATTGAGGAAGAAATATTTGCTGCCTTGTGTCTATCCAAGCTTTTATATGGAAAAAAAATAGCGATAATAACAACAACAAACCCAACCTATTGATTTAGTGCTCAGAACTTAAATGTAAAGTAATTTGCCAAGAGAGCATATGACCACTCCCCCACGATAAACCATTATAATTCTGATCCAGATGTTCAGCCATGAGAAGACCTTTCATCTCCCCACCCATCCTCTGTCTCTGTCACTCTCATTTCTGGTGTTATATAATCGATATATAACATGTAGTTGTCTCCTTTTTCCAGGGGACCATAGTTTTAATTAATCAGTGGACTTACATGTTCAAGCTTGTTTTCTTAATGGCACTTAATAAATTCTAAACTTGTTTCTTTCATCAAAGCTTCACTTCTCCTATGAGGTGGTTTGGAGTTCAGCCTGTATTTCATAGTACTTCAGTGCTTTTGATCGTAGCTTGGATACTCCAACAGCTAATGGTGCTCTGAGAAGAGCAGTGAACAGCTGAAATATGTGAGGATCTAGTTTAATTTACAGTGATTTGGATCCTCTTCAATAAATCCTTTTCTGTTTTACACACAGATTTTACAAAATAGATGGTAAGTGTTGGTTTAGGTTGAAGCACATAGATTGTCCATTTCAAGTAAGTGAGCTGAGCTCTGTGCTAGGACCGTGCCTAAGGGAGTTGGAACTGAGTGCCTAGCACAGCACCTGGCAGAGTGGGCTCAGTCCCTATTTGTTCTAAGAGTAAATAAGAATGGCTAAGATACGGTCCTTGTGCCTTAGTGCAGAGTAATCCCATCAACTTAAAACAGGACACACTGTGTGAAGTGCCATCAGAGAGACATAAGCAATGTACAGGGACCAGAAAGATTAACAGTGAAATGAGAGTCCTTTTTGGCTTTTAGGGAGAGGACTTCATTTGAATGAATTCCAGAAGAAACTGGAAAGCACTGGAACCACAACTAGCTTTGTTTTGTTTTGTTTTTGTCTTTTCTTTTCCCACTAGAGCTGGAGAATTGCCTCTGGATAAAAGAAAAATGTAAGACTTCTCTTTTCCCTCTCCAACATGAGATGCAATATCCTTTCTGGCAGGAATAATAGAGTTGGGCATACACCTGTGGGCTATGCAAAGTTATGTTTCTGTGGTACACCCTTCATTTACTAACCAGACACAAACAGATGTGAAAGTCTAAAGCGATGGGTATAAATTGTTTGCTGGTTTTATGAAGAATTCAGGGATATTTCATTGTGTAAATTGACATCTTTTCTTGAGAAACTTCAATAAAGAGAAAAATAGTAGCATGCATTTGAGTCACACAAATCATGCTCAGAAGGGGTTAAAGCAAAAGTTGACATGTGGGTATTCAGATTCTCTGGAAACTTCACAAACCTGGGCCCTCTCTGAGAAAACAAAAATAAGATTCCAGACTTTCACAATAGATTAAAACCAGTAAAATTCAATTTTGCAGATTTAAATAGAAGGCTTGCATTTAAGCTCAAAAACCAATTCCATGTAGCAATGGCCAAGTTTGGTGGCCAAACTTATGAAAGTGTTTAAGAGAGTTAATTGAGCTTCCATTTAATGTGAACCAACCATGTGATGTTGCTAGGGAAAAAAAAAAAAAAAAGGAGGCTTTCTGGTTGTTTTTATGTAGTTCACATTAAGGGTAGTGCCATACGCATTCATCACTTCATACTTGGAAAATCAGTTCCATCCTGGGCAACAAAATTTAAGGTGAGATTTGTCAGCTGATTAAATCTCCAGTGGAGGGTAATCAAAATGGAATATAGTCTAGAATTAATTTCATATGAACATAGATGAAGGAATTGAGGACATTTTACCTAGAACAGAGAAGACTTGGAGGTATATAGCTATTTTTACAGAATCATATTTATTCTGAAGTAAATGTCCTGCCAAGAAATTGAGAGATTTGTCTGAAGGTACAGTACTGAGGGGTGAAAAATCAAGATGAGAACTTCATTCTCCTAATGTCCTGGTCACTATGTTTTCTATCAGATTGTAAACAAAAGTCTGAGTTTTAAGTAAACAAATGCAATTATTAAGACCAAATAGAAAACAAAACACGAATACCAACCATTTGATATAATTCTTAAAGTTCTAGCATGGTCAATAAGGATTTATTTCATCCAAGCCTAATATTAAAAATGTGAAAATTTTCATAAGATCATGTCTGTTACATCATTCTTTGTTCTTCCTTGTTTTTCTATTTTCTTTTTCAAAATTTACAAGAGAGAAAGAAAATCTCTCATGATCACTTATGAACACATATCTACAATAGCTGGAGTATTATATAAGTGATGGTATTTACAGTTAAGAATACTGCTATGCCACATTTAAGAGGAAAGAACAGAGAAATAAAGAGCCCTTTGAGAGGTTGCAGCTACCCCCACCGCGTGACCACCTGGCATGCTGTGAGACTCAACAGATGTAGCGTCAAACTTTTTGGCATTAACTGCACTTCTATCCAGCCTCTCACGTTGTCTAGTCAGTCTGCTGGGGCTTGAGCCACATGCAACATACAAAAACCAAAGTTGATTGAACACAGAGTCAGGCTAAATGGCTCTCGTATTCCTCAGTTAATGAGTGCCGCCACTCTCGGTTCACTCCCCACCAAGCCACTCTGACTCTATTATGTATCACTCTCAGAAAAACTCCCAGACTTAAAATTCTTCTGTAGATTCATCCTGGGCAATTCCTACTGATAATATGCACAGTTCGCTTTGAGGTTGATCTAGTTGCCCCTATTTCTTGTTTTCTGATCTCTGAGCTCATTCCCTTCACCAGGCTCTCTCAGGCCTGCTAAAGTCCTGGTTCCCTTTCTTAGAGATTCTCCGAGCAACCTGGCAGTGTTCTTGCTTGGCTTAGTCTCTCTCTGGAGGCTAGTCGGAGAAGGCAGTGGCACCCCACTCCAGTACTCTTGCCTGGAAAATCCCATGGACAGAGGAGCCTGGTGGGCTGCAGTCCATGGGATCACTAAGAGTCAGACATGACTGAGCAACTTCACTTTCACTTTTCACTTTCATGCACTGGAGAAGGAAATGGCAACCCACTCCAGTGTTCTTGCCTGGAGAATCCCAAGGATGGTGGGAGCCTGGTGGGCTGCCATCTATGGGGTCACACAGAATCGGGCACGACTGAAGTGACTTAGCAGCAGCAGGGGCTAGTCACCCCTGCCTTTATCTGTCCAAAACTGCAGGCAGTTTGTCCAAAACCCAGGCTCATGAAAGGACTGGCATTTTAACCCCATGGTCAGAAAAGTCAAGGATTCTGAAAACCTAGGAACCAGGACCTCAGAACTGCCTTTCCAAAACATGGAGGTCAGCATCAAATCCCACTCCAGAGGCTCTCCATGAATGAAATACTCTTTTGACTGTCTTGGAATTGCAAGCAATTCAATTCAAGGTGCTCTATGGAATATGCAGATTAATGATGTTAGGCTTTGGTTTCTAGGGTTTAGAAGCTGAAACAATCCAACAGGAAATATTAATCAAGCATCTACTATGAGAAAGGAACTACAGTTCTCTTCATTATGAGGGGTACAAAGAAGAATACATGCTGTCTTCAAGAAGCTTTAATTCTTCTTAAGCCATGGATTCCTAGAACGTTAAATTCCTCTAGGATTAAATACTAAGTAAATAAAGTCTTCGGGAGCATAGAAAAACAAAGGAAAACTTTTTAAGCAGTTCAAATTTTTGATCTTGAGGCAATATCAGTAAAATTATTTTGAACATTACCCCCATGTAAATACATATGTGCAGTTTTAAAATGTAAACTTGAAAAGTTGAGACAAAGCTGAAATAAATAATATTCTCAAAATAAATTGAAATTTCATTTAATGGTATTATTAATGAAACAAAAATATTTTCTCTGTCATCAAAATTTTATACTAATTTTAATATTTTTAATAATGTTTCAGAGAGAACCAAGGATTGCATTTGAATACTTCTTTTCGAAAATCTTGGATTTTAACACCTGTGACTAAGCAATTTGAAGGTCTTGTTTCAAATTCAGTTTGTTTCAATACTTGATAGTAGATTTATAGATTAAAATGGTATTTCATATAAACATAGATCCAAAGGAGAAAGCGCATCCTTTTGTTTTAATCATAACACTGTTTTTTTCAATCCCATCCATCAACTAAGCAAAGGTTTTTGTTGTTGTTGAAATTAGACTAACCAACTCCTTTATTAACAGTCAGATGGTCTTGCATATCAAAAGGCATTGTGTTTTTTAATGAGCTCAGATCTCTGAAAACATTTCCAATCAATTTCAAAAACTACTGTCTCCATAAGATGAGTTGGCTTCTAAAAGCAGTTACTTTCTTGCCCATTTTGCCCTAAAGAGGCATTAGGGGGTTTTTTTTGTTGTTGTTTTTTAACAATTGCAAGGTAACATTATAGACAGTCTATTGACAGCACCAAGAAGGTGAAAATATTTATAATCCATCTTTCAAAGTAAAAGAAAATTGCCAGATTCATCTTTGGAAATAGCTACTTCTTTATACTGCTGCAAGTTTGCTGCAAGGTAACCAATGAAACTCTGTGTGGTATAACATATTTCATTGATATTCTTGGTCTCATTACAAAGTATTTTTATTTTTTGTGAAAAACTTTTTTTTTTAATTGATTAAAGATCTTAATTTTCTAAACTTAACCATGTACAAGACCTGACAACACCCGAAGGGAATAAACTGATGGGATGCCATCAGTCCCTTGAATGCGTGTGGTCTCCTCTTTTCCCAGGGACCTTATGCCCAACTGTGACAGGTGACACATTATCTGATACGCAGCCCAAATACGGGCATCATCCACCATTGCTCCTTATGGTTTTTATTTTTTCAGATAAAAATATAAATTCAAGTATTATTATGTTTTTCTTGCAGCCCAGTTTCCTCCTCGGGGAACATACACCCTGCTCGAGAGCCTGCCAATTTAGAACAGGACCCAGATCTGCAGAGGCAGAGAGGAGCCCCCGCACATGAACACACAGGCACACACCTACTTCTCCACCTCTCCATAGTCACATTGCTCTCCTCACCTCCTACCTTCCCTTTCCCCACAGAGACATGTGAAATAGGAGCAAAACAAAGACCAGGGTCCCCTCAGCCACTGCAGCTGAGATAGAATGTACCCTCAGCTTTGCAGCTGAGATATAATATTCTTTCAAAATAAAACCCTAAGAGGAAGCTATCATTTAGTGGTTAAGCAGTTACTATGCTTTAAACAAGCTAGTTACATTTTCAAAGAAACCCCCAACTATATTAATGTGACTTTCAGAACAGAATGGAAGCACACCATTCTATCGGTGACAAGTCCCCCACATCTGCTAACCCTTAATTCTAAATTATGGCTTTCAAATTGGAAAGCAGTGTTATATCGCACGTGTGCTGATGACCAGCAGTGACTCTGATGTGCCCTGCCCCAGAGAGGCCTCACCGGCCAAGGGAACTTGCCATCTTTTTCAAATGAGCTTATAAGACCAGGACACAGAAGGTTAATTTAAATTCTAAGGAAGAAGGAAGAAAGATTACATGCCAAGGAAAGTTGCTTCATATATCCTATTAGAAAATAAAAAGTAACATTAGGAAAACAAGAGATTGTTACTGAGTTAAGTACAGAAGTATCCAAGAAAAATGCTCAATTTACATGCATGCTAGCATGCATGCGAGCTCAGTCACATTCGACTCTTTGTGACCTCATGGACTGTAAGCCACCAGGCTCCTCTGTCCATGAAATTTTCCAGGCAAGGATACTGGAGTGGGTTGCCATTTCCTCCTCCAGGGGATCTTCCCAACCCAGGGATGAAACCCAAGTCTTCTGCTTTGGCAGGCAGATTCTTTACCAGCTGAGCCACCAGAGGAGCTTCATATATCTCACTAGAAAGTAAAAAGTAGCATTAGGAAAACAAGAGATCGTCACTGAGTGAAGTACAGAAGTATCCCCAAAATGTACAGTTTACATGGGAGAACAATCAAATTCCCTTGAACTTGTATTTGTTGCCTATGTGTACATACCAGATCTTGTCCTGCTGTGTGGATAGCTCTGGGACGACATAGGAAAGTCATGGCCTGTGCCTGCAAAGAAATCTAATATGTATCAACATACAAAGCCCTTCACACTGCATCTGTGTTCCTTGACTGAGGCCAGTGGTGCCCCAGCCCTATCTACCTGCACACCAACTCCACTCCAGGCATTTCAACAGTCCCTAAAATTTCTTCACCTTCCAATAGGAAGAAGAAATCTAATTAGTTTAGAGATAAATTTGTCTCCCTCTCTAACCCATCCCAAACTTTACAAAACCAGAATGTGTCTTGCTTACGGGCAGAGTCTCTAAAAGATTAGTACCTGTTTCTTAAGAAAATTCTGTATACAGCTAAGCCTCATTAGCCCTTATCTTGCTCACAGTGCTTACACAACATCTATAAAGTCAATGTGCAAAAGGAGTGCTAAGTCCAATGTTTGATTATCATAAAAGAAGTAGCCGAATCAACAAATGTTGGTGAGCCAAGCATCTGATAATGGGAGCAAATAAGAAATTTGAGATGTGGCTCAAAACCAACTTAACCATTTGCGTGGCAATTTTAAGTACAGAAGAAATCTACAAGGCGATTTACACTGCAGAGTTATGAAGAAATGAATTCATATTTTGCCTTGGCCACTCATAATTATTCTTTAAGACTAACAAAGAACAGGCAAGATATAGGACAATTATAGGAACAAGAGCAAATATGGAATCAATCTTGCTGCAAGAGACCAGAAATTACTGTCTAATAATGAAACAATTTGAAGAGAGAAAAATCTGTTAACATTTAGAGGGACAGTGAAATCATAAGCAATAAGGAGAAAGATTTGTGACTATCAAACTCTGCCAAATCCAAAGCCTTCCTCTCCACCACACTAGGATTTCAAAATTATTAGATGAAATAAATGTTGTAGAAAGCCACCTCACATTTGGTAAGGCAATTGATAACGAGTATAGGAAAGAATTTGGGCTTCTTTTGTAGCTCAGCTGGTAAAGAATCCGTCCCTGTGTTAGGAAGATCCCCTGGAGAAGGGAAAGGCTACCCACTCCAGCATTCTGGCCTGGAGAATTCCATGGACTGTAGTGTCCAGGAGGTCGCAAAGTGTCAGACGTGACTGAGCAACTTTCACTTTCACTTTCTTTCTTAGGAAAGAATTATAATACAGAAGGGAACATTAAGAGCATCTAGTCTAACTGTTCAACATAACAGATGAAAAAAGGGAGAACCCAGAAGGGGCTAACAGTTTCATCCTAATTCAACTTGGTTTCCAGCTGTCCCTGCCCAGAGCCCTTCCTACTGACCTGCACTCTGGTGCTACTCACACACAACATAATGAGCTCGCACTAAAAGTTTGGATAATACTTATAGGATACAATAAAATTCAGATGTTCAGTAGATGGGAAACCCCTCAAAAACTGTAATATAAAAAAGAAAGAGGGATAGTCTTAATACATGAGGCCATCAACGGAGATTGGACCACAACACATGTTTATGCAATTAGTTACAAAATAAAACCCAGAGCACTCATTCATTCTCCCACCCCATATAGCCAGGAGGATAGCTACCAGCAGGAGTTTTCCAGGAGATGATATATGACCTTTACTGAGGATATTTCTTATTCTTCTAAAGTTATTTAGGCAAAATAGAGCCCAAGAGTATGAAAAGCAGAACACTCTGACCCTTACCAATCGTAAGATCCTAAGAAAGATGTCTTACTGACACTAATTATTTCTATTTTTAAACCATGGATTATGGAACTAGCAAGTATATATCAGACTAGTAGAATAGCATACTCAGCTTCAACATAATCAACTCATGGCAATCTTGTTTCAGGAATACTTCCACTCCCCTCTTCCTTCCTTTATTATTTTGAAGCCAGGCCCAGATGATATTGTATGATTTCACCTGTTAATAATTTAGTAGGTATTTCTAAAAGGAAGGTACTTTTAAAACAGATCACAGTGCAATTATCACACCTAAGAAACTTAGCAACAATTATATCAAGAAATGCCTAGATATTATTAAAATTTCCATGAATTTATAAAGTATCTCTTGACTGTTTAAATTGGCATCCACATGTGGTCATTTTATATCTTCTCTCTTTTAATTTACAGCTCTAGCCCAAGGACCATAGAATACTGAAGACACACAGGGATCATCCCGTAAAGTACAGACTCTGGGAAGCTCCTGGCAAATAACCTGGGACCTCAACAAATAAACAGGGAGGAGGGGAGGGAGGAGGGGAGGGGAGAGG
>SJXQ01007269.1:39086-77319 GCA_006408695.1 Aepyceros melampus
GGAAAA
The DNA here is from genome assembly GCA_006408695.1 of Aepyceros melampus. Classification (NCBI taxonomy): domain Eukaryota; kingdom Metazoa; phylum Chordata; class Mammalia; order Artiodactyla; family Bovidae; genus Aepyceros; species Aepyceros melampus. The sequence goes on from SJXQ01007269.1 coordinate 39,093, forward strand.
GGTCAGTTTTTATTCCAATCCCAAAGAAAGGCAATGCCAAAGAATGCTCAAACTTCCACACAATTGCACTCATCTCACATGCTAGTAAAGTAATGCTCAAAATTCTCCAAGCCAGACTTCAGCAATACGTGAACCGTGAACTTCCTGATGTTCAAGCTGGTTTTAGAAAAGGCAGAGGAACCAGAAATCAAATTGCCAACATCCATTGGATCATGGAAAAAGCAAGAGAATTCCAGAAAAACATCTACTTCTGCTTTATCAACTATGCCAAAGCCTTTGACTGTGTGGATCACAATAAACTGTGGAAAATTCTGAGAGAGATGGGAATACCAGCCCACCTAATCTGCCTCTTGAGAAATCTGTATGCAGGTCAGGAAGCAACAGTTAGAACTAGACATGGAATACCAGACTGGTTCCAAATAGGAAAAGGAGTACATCAAGGCTGTATATTGTCACCCTGCTTATTAACTTATATGCAGAGTACATCACGAGAAATGCTGGACTGGAAGAAACACAAGCTGGAATCAAGATTGCTGGGAGAAATATCTATAACCTCAGATATGCAGATGACACCACCCTAATGGCAGAAAGTGAAGAGGAACTCAAAAGCCTCTTGATGAAAGTGAAAGAGGAGAATGAAAAAGTTGGCTTAAAGCTCACCATTCAGAAAACGAAGATCATGGCATCTGGTCCCATCACTTCATGGGAAATAGATGGAGAAAGAGTGGAAACAGTGTCAGACTTTATTTTTTTGGGCTCCAAAATCACTGCAGATGGTGACTGCAGCCAGGAAGTTAAAAGACGCTTACTCTTTGGAAGAAAAATTATGACCAACATAGATAGCATATTCAAAAGCAGAGACATTACTTTGCCGACTAAGGCCTGTCTAGTCAAGGCTATGGTTTTTCCTGTAGTCATGTATGGATGTGAGAGTTGGACTGTGAGGCAGGCTGAACACTGAAGAATCGATGCTTTTGAAGTGTGGTGTTGGAGAAGACTCTTGAGAGTCCCTTGGACTGCAAGGAGATCCAACCAGTCCATTCTGAAGGAGATCAACCCTGGGATTTCTTTGGAAGGAATGATGCTAAAGCGAAAGCTCCAGTACTTTGGCCACCTCATGCGAAGAGTTGACTCATTGGAAAAGACTCTGATGCTGTGAGGGACTGGGGGCAGGAGGAGAAGGGGACGACCGAGGATGAGATGGCTGGATGGCATCACGGACGTGATGGACGTGAGTCTGAGTGAACTCCGGGAGTTGGTGATGGACAGGGAGGCCTGGTGTGCTGCAATTCATGGGGTCACAAAGAGACATGACTGAGTGACTGAACTGAACTAACATACATGCTAGCTCAGTACTTTTTTTGTTTTTTTATGACATCTTGGTTATGTCATGCTTGGTAATTTTCTCGATGCCAAAGAGTCTTTCAATTAAAATAGTATGTTATTTTAGAAGGAACCTTAGACAGCTTATAGCTCAAGTCCTCCAGTTTACAACTGATAAAACTAAGAGCAGGGAGATTAAATGAATCATCGATACTCATGGCTTAATAATTAATGGTGGAATCCAGCCTAGAGCACAAGGCTTGCCTCTCAGTCTGGTTGTTTCCCTGTTCTGTCATACTCTCTCTCATTAGCCCTTAAACTTCCCCCTGTCCAGCACACTCCTGTCCCAAGAGCTTAGGGAACAGGAAGGATAATGACTTGGGAGCCCAGGAAAGAGCTCTTTACCTTGAGGGATGAGGGAAAGTAAAGAAGGGCAGCAGAAAGCAAATGAAAATCAAAGGAAGTGATGTGGTCACATGAATACGGAAGAGAGCCTTGGAAGTCTCACTGATGAGAATGTGTGGAGGCTGCTGAGACCTTGTGAATGTTGTCACTGCGCCTTAAAATAGATATATTATTTATTCCCTTGAATATCTGTGACGATCCTAATAGAGGCTATTTGTGCCTAAAAGTTTGCTCTTATTCTGACTCAAAACAGTCAAAACAAAAAATATTTCTCTTAACTAAGTGAATCTTCCTCAGTGCGGCAAGATGCCTATTCCATTGCTCCCTCCGTCACCCATCTCCACCCTCCCACACATACCCAAGCACAGACTTGTCTAGATTCCAGCTAGGGTAGGTGGTGATGGACACACAGAGCTAGGGAAAGGCTCTGCTTTTCTTTCTCCCAGAGCCAGAGATGTTGACTTAGGAGGGTGTAGGTTATATACTCTGTGCTCATGGTGATCAAGAAAATACGTATGTTTAGAAAAAAATGTGAGGCCCCTTACCTAAGGGGATATTTCATTTCATTTTTAAAAACTTACATTGTAAAAATAAAACACTGATATAGAAAACACATAAAATATGGCTTCACATATTACTGTAAGGTCAATCCTCAAAAAGCACACCCCAGTTAAAAAAATAGAACCCATCAAAATATCCCTCTGGTGTTCTTCCTTCCGACATAGCCAAGTGTTAGTTACTGAGTTGTGTCTGACTCTTTGCAACCCCATGGACTGTAGCCCACCAGGCTCCTCTCTCCATGGAATTCTCCAGGTAAGAATACTGGAATGGGTAGCCATTCCCTTCTCCAGGGGATCTTTCCCAATCCAGAGACTGAACCCTGGTCTCCTGCATTGCAAGCAGATTCTGTACCACCTGAGCCACCAGGGAAACCCAGAACCAAACCCTCCTCCGAACATCTCCTGAGTTTTATGGCAATTGCTTCCATACAGCTCTTTATGGTTTTATCACCCAAGTATATATCCTAGACATGCAGAGTTAGAAATCCTTGATAAGCTTTTAGGACCCTTTGAGTCCACACGCCTCCCCTTCATCCATTTCTTTTCTTTACACGCACCTGTTGAGGAACCTGGGCTATTTGACTTGCAGAGCTGCTCCCAGTCTGGCTGCTGCTGGATGGACCCTCATGGTGCATCTGTTCCTCTGGCTTCAGGCTTCTCTGAAAATTGGCAGCTAAATACAGTGCTGGATACAAAGACAGCAGGGCTCAGACTGGATCCCTTTGGAAAGATTGTAGGTAGACTTGTAGCCATTCATCCAAGGGCACATAATATCTGATTGTCTGTTAAGCTCTTGATGCTTAGGTAGAAATCTATTCATGTATTAAGGACTGAAAAGAAGTGATGTTTTAATCTTGTCATTACCTTCACTGACTAGGTGGCATGCTTTCATTCATGCTTTTCCTTGTCTTCTCTCTGTTTTTTGTTTTTTATTTATTTTTTTGGATTGTCTTCTCTTTGGATACCTCATGGTATAGTTGATATTAAAAAAAACAGAATAAATATTTGATGCTTTCTTTTATTTTCAGGATTGTGAATATTTCCTGTCACCCTGAAAGGGTGACCAAGTGGCTTTTTAAAAATACTATTTTAAACTCAAGGACAAATATATTTGAAAGGTTTTAGTCCACTGCAATTATTATCATTATTGAAGCTCAAATTGACCCATCTGTGTCCAGCTGGATTCTCTTCAAGTTGGCTCCTAAAATGTTTTTATACAACCTCAAATGTTTTATATAACATAGCAGGTTTGGTAACTTCTTGGCTATCTGGTATCACAAGATGTTCTAAGCTCATCTCATAATTTTTCTTTTTTGTTTCAGATGAAATGAAATGAGCAATTTCTCTAAGAATTCTTGATTTTTTTTATTTTTTAAAGTGGGCGATGGTATTCTAAGACCACAATCTGGGCACTGGGATAGATAGATTAGATTGATAAAATCTGAAATAAATTTGAATTGCAAGTGTAAGTATGAACTTGGCATGTATTGGAGGGTGTTTGCGTATGTGTGTTTCAAACTGATACTTCTAAGTCAAATTTATTTCAACTTGCTGTATTTGGATTGTAAGAGTTTTTTGTTTTGTTTTGTTTTTTAACTAAAACTTATATCTGTATCTCCTTAATTTCATCTCAAGAAACATAAGGGTAAAAAACATAGAAAAACTATAATTAATCTTTTCTTTTAGCTCCACATATATATACCACAGTATCAGTGAAATATCCCTAATAGATACCATCAATATGATTTCTGAAACGATGAGGAAAAATCCACCATGTGCTGTCCTCCTTCTCTCATTTTTACACCATAACTATATGCTTACTTTGTCAGAACCTAATTAGCAATGTACTTGTTTCCTCTTAGCACATACCCAATCTTAGTTCCACAAATGACTGTTTAGTGCTCACCACCAGACATGTCAGTGTCTCTCTAGTTATTTTGCTGTCTAGCTCATCATCAAATAAATTCCTAAGAAAAGCCTCATAGGAATACAATTTCCTGAGCTCTCCATGTAAAGGAGAGTTCACCTTTATATTTAAAAGTTGTTTTGCTGGATAAAAAAATCACTGGCTCACACTTTCTTTCTTTGAGTAAGTAAGTTCCTCCATTCTCATCTGGCATGGAATGCTGCTTTTGAAAAACACAGTTACAATCTACGTTTTTTTCTTATATATCACTTTTTCTTTTTGTCTAGATACTTTTTTTTCCTTTAAAATTCAATCATTTTACTAGAATAGATTTTAGTGTTGGTCAATAATATCTTTAAACATATGATTTAAATTTTTTTAAGGAAAGATTTTTTTGCAACATATTTTTTAGATTTTATTCTGTTTCTTTGCTTTGGTTTTCTTCTTTAGGGACTTGGAAGGAAAGTTATGACCAACCTAGATAGCATATTCAAAAGCAGAGACATTACTTTGCCAACAAAGGTCCGTCTAGTCAAGGCTATGGTTTTTCCAGTGGTCATGTATGGATGTGAGTAGGACTGTGAAGAAAGCTGAGCACCAAAGATTGATGCTTTTGAACTGTGGTGTTGGAAAAGACTCTTGAGAGTCCCTTGGACTGCAAGGAGATCCAACCAGTCCATTCTGAAGGAGATCAGTCCTGGGTGTTCATTGGAAGGACTGATACTGAGGCTGAAACTCCAATACTTTGGCCAACTCATGCGAAGAGTTGACTCACTGGCAAAGACTCTGATGCTGGGAGGGATTGGGGGCAGGAGGAGAAGGGGACGACTGAGGATGAGATGGTTGGATGGCATCATGGACTCGATGGACGTGAGTCTGAGTGACCTCTGGGAGTTGATGATGGACAGGGAGGCCTGGCATGCTGCGATTCATGGGGTCGCAAAGAGTCGGACACGACTGAGTGACTGAACTGAACTGAACTGATAATGTTCAAGGATCTTCTTTTGTGGTTTCAATTTTAGTCACTATGTCATGAATTCTTTTTATCTGTTTACTTTATCTCTTTGACTTTAAAATTTTTCTTTCATTTAATCTTCTATTTTACTTCAAGTATTTTCTGTTGTGTTTATTCACTCTTGTATTCCTTCTGGTTTCATCTTCATTTTTTATATTGTATTTTCATTTCTTTTAATTTTTTTCTGACTTCCCTCACTTCATTACTGAGGTTTTCTCACTCTAATTTATGTTCTTTTTTCATATCTTTCAGCATTTTTTCATATCTTTTAGTTCATTTTTAAACAGTAAGTTAGCATTTTTATTTGTTTTGTGGATATGTTTTACTTGTACATTTTTATTCTGCCTCTTATTTCTCCTTTTCTTTTAATAACTTTTATGAGAGATGTTTGAAAGTTGATCATTTTTTGTCTCTAATCTTTATCTGAAATTAATTTTCCTGAGGTTTTAAAGAGACAAGACTGTGGATAGTCCTAATTTTGCAGCCTTCCATTTCCCTGAAGTGTTAAAATGTTGACTTGTTTTCTAAGATTTCCTGACACTGTTTCCCTTCCCACTTTTATCTGAATCTTCTCTTTTCAATCCTAATATTCCTGTTCTCTCTAGTGTCATTTAAGTGACACAGGGATTTGACCACCAAGTATGTTCTCATTGGGGATGACAGAGGATGAAATGGTTGGATGACATCACCGACTCGATGCACATGGGTTTGGGTGGTGGACTCCAGGAGTTGGTGATGGACAGGGAAGCCTGGCGTGCTGCAGTTCATGGGATTGCAAAGAGTCGGACACAAATGAGCAACCGGACTGAACTGAACTGATGTTCTCATTGGCCATGTACTATTTATTGGGTAGATTTTTCTGGCCTGGGAAATCCCACGGACTGAGAAGCCTGGCAGGCTACAGACTTTTGTGAGTACAGGTTCACAAAAGAGTCGTACATAACTTAGCAGCTAAACCACAACAATAGAAGCCATCTCAGCACAAAGTTAAGGTTTTCCCCAACTTTAATTGTGGATATGACAAGCAAAATGAAAGAAAATGAATGGGCCACGGCACCACAAGTGTTTGAGGAGTTGAAAAGAGAAAAATATGCATGTGGGTATAGAAAGGTGAGCATGCCCTTAAAGGATAGAAACAAAAAAGAGAATAAAAAAGAGACATCTTCTGCGATGTTTCATAAAAGGGGAAAAGAAAATGCAAGCAAAACATGTTGTAAGAGTTATTCACGTGGTCTGGTTATGAGACAGAGAGGAAATCAGCCCAGCCAGTGGGTAGATGTCACAGAAGAAGAAAAAATTAGTGGGGAGTAGAAGTGAATAAAATGGAGAGCCGCTGCTGCTGCTGCTGCTGCTGCTGCTATGTTACTTCAGTCGTGTCCGACTTTGTGCGACACCATAGATGGGGGCCCACTGTCTCTGGGATTCTCTAGGCAAGAATCCTGGAGTAGGTTGCCATTTCCTTTTCCAATGCATGAAAGTGAAAAGCGAAAGTGAAGTCGCTCAGTCGTGTCCGACTCTTAGCGACCCTATGGACTGCAGCCCACCAGGCTCCTCCACTCATGGGATTTTCCAGGCAAGAGTACTGGAGTGGGGTGCCATTGCCTTCTCCAAATGGAGAGCATCATAATGGAAACAACAGCAACAAAAACGTGTCTGAATTGCTACACACTTATGATACATTTTAAAAACAATAAACTAGGATTCAAAATTCCAGAAAGATAGGCTTACAATTTATGGTTCAAGTCTTATATTTTGATTATGTGCTCCCTTTAATTCTTAGTACTGTGCAGATAGAGTAGTTTCAGATTTGCTGATTCGACAAAATAATAAATTGCTGTGGGCCTACTCCAAAAAAAGTTTGCAGCAGCCAATATGAATATGGTGGCTGTAAAGCAGGTGCTAGCCTTCAAGGAAAGTATATCCTATGATGGTGAACACCGTTTATATAAAACAATTTACAAATCAGTGTGGCTATGAATGATCATCAGCATGGCTCAACCAAAAAAAAAAAAGTATACTCTTTTTTAATACGTTTAAGTGATGCTGTTTTTAAGAACCCCTTTCATATGTGAAGCAAGCAAAGAGCAAATGAGTTGAAACTCAAATAGAAGGAAGTGTCAGTACTTAATAAATGTTCTTGTCCTCCATCTTCCTCTTCTTTCCTCCTTTTCCACCATGGGAGTGATAATGCTTCTATAAGACTAGAGTTGACAAATCATGGCTCATCAAGAAAACTCAGTCTGCTGCTTCTTTTCACATAGCCCACAAGATAAGGATGGCTGCTACATTTTCAAGTGGCTTGGGGGGAAAAAAATCAAAAGAAAAATAATATTTCATGTCTTGTGAAACTTACATGAAATTAAATTTTCAGTGTCCACCTATAAAGTTTTATTTGAATGCAGCCCCAGTCATTCATTTACATATTGCCTGTTGTTGCATTTCTGTCACCACAGAGATGAGATGTCACAACAGAGGCACTATAGACCTCAAAGCCTGCAGTGCTTACTGTCTGGCCCTTCACAGAAAAAGTATGGAGGCCGTGGGAATAGACTGACTTAACCATTGGTCTCCATGAGTTAAAAGCACAAGCTGTGTGCAATTAATTCAATTCTCTGAGATCTCTGCCTGGCAGCATTTTAGTCAGACCCTGTGAGGAACAAATATTCCCACTTCAATTTTTGTAATTTCCCATCCCAATCATTTCAGGAAAAGATGGGTAGAATAAAGGACAGAAATGACAAGGACCTAACAGAAACAGAAGAGATTAAGAAGAGGTGGCAAGAATACACAGAAGAACTATACAAAAAAGGTCTTAATGACCTGGATAACCATGATGGTGTGGTCACTCACCTAATGCAAGAAAAGGCCCTATGAGCCTCACAGGCATGGAGACTGTTCCGTCTGCCATTTCTTGTGGGTGAATTCCAGCCTTCATGACTTTCCTTGAGTTTCAAGGGATGGATTCCAACAATTGTTAATCAAAGGAGAAGCAGCCAAGAAACCACAAGATTAAAGGAATCACAGAAGTTCATCAACATTAGGAGACCACCTGAGATTAAGGGTCTACATGCCCCATTCACACCCTATTCTTGTCAGAGACCCCACCTTAGAGTCACTGTTATAAAACCCTTCATCAAATCTTCTGGTAGGGACACACAGTTTTTCAAGGCAGAAGTCCAGTGTGTTTCCCTTGCCCGGCAAAACAATAAAGCTATCATTTTCTGCTTCACCCCAAACTCTGTCTCTGGGATTTGATTCAGCACCAGTGTACAGAGAGCCCTTGCTTTTGGTAACCCTAACTTGGATTATTGTTACCAAGCCTTGATGTTTCATGCATGTCCAGACAGTTAAATCTTTCCTGGGCTCCAGAATCTCATCCTGTTTTCTAAAAGAGGAAAGCATTTAGGCACTGAGGGCAGATGATCTAGTCCTGATTAATAATGAATCATCTCTCATTTTATCAGCAGTCGTGAATGTCTGCTCAAGCCTGAAGTGAGCACCTCAGGTATAAAGCCTCTGCTGAGCATTTTGTTCTATGCCTCCCATTCAGAGACAGCCACAGCCCCTCAGTAGACGAGCAGGATGTTTGTTGATTAACTGACTGATTGAGCAGCTAAGCTGGTGAGGTGGCAGCCCGAATATAGGGAGGAGCGATCAAAAATCCCTTATGTGAAACCGGGGCAGTATTCATTTGTTTTGTGCCCTTTCTCCTTCAAGTTCCTTCCGGGTTCACTGGATTTGAAAAGCATTAGAGAAGGAGAAAAGACAGTGTAAATGAACAAAGCAACTTGTCCCCATCTGCCTTCAATTCTCAGATGGGAAAAACATTTCCAGAAGGCCTGGTGCATGAGAACCTGACGTGGTGACAGAACGTTCTGTCTCCCTCTTGTTACAGGAGCAGCGAGCCGAGTTTCTGCAGCCTCATAAATCCTGAGGGCCTTTTCCAGCCGCTGGTCCCCATTCCAGGAAGTGGACGCTTTGAAACCCCCATCAAAAGAGAACACTGTGTTTCTGCATTCCCAGCCCCACTGCAGGCCAACTGTTCCCAGCGCAGGTAGTCAGGGCCGCAAGTAAGGGCAGATGTGCTTGACGCTTCCTGAGCCCTTGCTCTTGGGAAATTTGCAGGGAAATACGGTTGCCCAACACTGCTCAGTGAGATGTTTGAGTGTCCTGAAGGGTATTGTAGAAATTTATTAAATTAAATTTTCTAGGAGGAAACTGAGGAAAACATTCTCCAGGGGAAAGTGGAGAAGACCAGCCAGAGTGGGAGACCAGGCTGGACCGGAGGGCTCTGCAGGCACCACTGCTCTGGGCATATCCCCAGCTGCCAAGGGGCAGAAAGTCTGGTGCCCAGGTTGGGAGGGGGGTGGAGAGAAATCCACAGATATAGAAACACAGACTCATCAGCACTCTCACCATCCCTACTCCAGGCAGTTCTGGTGTCTAGGTGTTGCCTTCTCTCCTGCTTCCACCCCCAGCAATATTTGTGGTGTTCCTGGCCACATCCAGAGTAGTTAGCATGTGACAACACGTTCACAAAAGCCATGTTGTGGCTGAAAAAATGTTGCCTGCTGGCTCAAAGGCAGAGCACTGGGTAAGAGAACGTGGGCAGCAATGCCTTCCGTTCCCTCTTCGGTAAAGTAAGAGGCTGTAACATCCACCACCCAGTGTTACCAGGTGGAGAAGGCAATGGCAACTCCTCCAGTACTCTTGTCTGGAAAATCCCATGGGCAGAGGAGCCTGGTAGGCTGCAGTCCATGGGGTCATGAAGAGCTGGACATGACTGAAGTGACTTAGCAGCAGCAGCAGCAGTGTTGCCAGGAGAGTGAAATGAGGCAATGACTATGAAAGTACTTTATTAACTACTATGAAAGTGGGAAATGGTATTAACATAACTGACAATACTGTGTAAGCTGTCACTGTTGCCCTTGCTATACTTCCGTGACTACTAATCCTATAATACTAATATTACTGGCCGTACTAATCTAAGGCAGTGGTCCCCAAGCTCTGGGCCATGAACTGATACCAATCTGTGGCCAGTTAGGAACCAGGCCACACAGCAGGAAGTGAGTGGCAGTTGAGCTAGGGAAGCTTCATCTGTATTTATAGCCTCTCCCCATCATTTACAGTAGCAGCTGAGCTCTGCCTCCTGTCAGATGAGAGGCAGCATTATATTCTTATAGGAGCACTAACCCTACTGTGAACTGCTTGCAAGGGGTCTAGGTTGTGTGCTTCTTAGGAGAATCTGGTGCCCGATGATCTGATTCTGCATTATGGTGAGTTGTATAGTTATTTCATTATATATCACAAAGTAATATGCAATAATATGTCATATTATGATATGTAATAGTGTTGACTTAGATAGAAATCTCAGTGGGAAAATAACTGTCTTCAAGGATCTGAAGGTTTGCCACGGAAAAGGAGACAGCCTTGATCTGAGTACAACTGAAAACTCAAGACCACAGAGTAGAATTACAAGAAGTATTGATAGGGCAATAAGTACTTGCTCTTAATGTAATAGTATAACAATGCAAAATACTATTGTGAGGCACAGTGAAGACACTGTCTTAGGAAAATTGTGGTAGAGAGATGAACATCTCTACAGACAGACTCTAGTCATTCATTTAAGAATTTATTTCTGCAACAGTGCCTACTGATAACTTATTGAATGCCAAGCATTATCTAACCACCTCATCCTCGGCTGCCCCTTTTCCTTTTGCCTCCATCTTTCCCAGCATCAGGGTCTTTTGCAATGAGCTGGCCCTCAATATCACGTGACCAAAGTATCAGAGCTTCAGCTTTAGCATCAGTCCTTCCAATGAACGTTCATTGTTGATTTCCTTTAGGATGGACTGGTTTGATCTCCTTGCAGTCCAAGGGACTCTCAAGAGTCTTCTCCAACACCACAGTTTGAAAGCATCAGTTCTTCAGCACTCAGTCTTCTTTATGGTCCAGTTCTCACATACGTACACGACTTCCAGAAAAACCATAGCTTTGACTATACAGACCTTTGTTGGCAAAGTGATGTCTCTGATTTTTAAAATGCTGTCATACAGATAGCTAACAACCACATGAAAAGATGCTCAACATCACTCATTATCAGAGAAATGCAAATCAAAACTACAGTGAGGTACCATCTCACACCAGTCAGAATGGCTGCTATCGAAATGTCTACAAACAGTAAATGCCAGAGAGGGTGTGGAGAAAAGGGAACCCTATTACACTGTTGGTGGGAATGCAAACTAGTACAGCCACTATGGAGAACAGTGTGGAGATGCCTTAAAAACCTGGAAATGGAACTGCCTTATGACCCAGGAATCCCTCTGCTGGGCAAACACACTGAGGAAACCAGAATTGAAAGAGACACATGTACCCTAATGTTCATTGCAGCACTGTTTTCAATCCCTAGGACATGGAAGCAACCTAGATATCCATTGGCAGATGAATGGATAAGAAAGCTGTGGTACATATACACGATGGGATATTACTCAGCTGTTAAAAAGAACTCATTTGAATCAGTTCTAATGAGGTGGATGAAACTGGAACCTACTATATGGAGTGAAGTAAGTCAGAAAGGAAAACACCAATACAGTATATTAATGTATATATAAGTGGAATTTAGAAAAATGGTAATGATGACCCTATATGCAAGACAGCAAAAGAGACACAGATATAAAGAACAGACTTCTGGACTCTGTGGGAGAAGGTGAGGGTGGGATGATTTGAGAGAATAGCATTGAAACTGTTTACTACCATGTGTGAAACAGATCACCAGTCCAAGTTCAATGCATGAAACAGGGCCCTCAAAGCTTGTGCACTGGGACGACTCAGAGAGGTGGGATGGGGAGGGAGGTGGGAGGGGGGGTTTCAGGATGAGGGACACATGTACACCCATGGTGGATTCATGTCAATGTGTGGCAAAAACCACCACAATATTGTAAAGTAATTAGCCTCCAATTAAAATAAATAATTTAATTTAAAAATGCTATCTAGCTTTATCATATTTTTTTTCCCCATGGAGCTAGCATCTTTAAATTTCATGGCTGCAGTCACCATCCACAGTGATTTTGGAGCCCAGGAAAATAAAATGTGTCACTGTTTTTCCACTTTTTCCCCTTCTATTTGCCATGAAGTGATGGGACCAGAAGCCATGATCTTAGTTTTCTGAATGTTGTTTCAAGCCAACTTTTTCAACCTCCTCTTTCACCTTCATTGAGAGGCTCCTTAATTCCTCTTCACTTTCTGCCACTAGAGTGGTATCATCTGCATATCTGAGGTTGTTTATATTTTTCCTGACAATCTTGATCTATTTTCTATATAGTAGTTTATATCTGCTAATCCTGAACTCCTAATTTATCCCTCTCCCATCCCCCTTTCCCCTTTAGTAACCATACGTTTGTTTTCTATGTCTGAATCTGTTTCTGTTTTGTAAATAAGTTGATTTGTGTCATATTTTAGATTCCACATATAAGTGACGCCATATGGTATTTGTCTTTCTCTTTCTGACTTACTTCATTTAGTATGATAATCTCCAGATCTATCCATGTTGCTGTAAGTGGCATTATTTCATTCTTTTCTATGACTGAGTAGTATTCCATAGTGTATAGTGTATGTATATATACATATATATATAACATCTTCTTTTTAAATTTTATTTATTTTTGATTGGAGGATAATTGCTTTACAATGTTGTATTGGTTTCTGCCACACATCAACATGGACCAGACACAGGTATATGTCACCTCCCTCATGAACTTCCCTCCCATTCCCACCCCATCCCACCCTCTAGGTTGTCACAGAGCACCAGGTTGAGCTTCCTGTGTTATAGAAACTTCCCACTTGCTATCTATTTTACATGTGGTAATGCAGATACTTCAATTCTACTCTCTCAGTTCATCCCACGCTCTCCTTGCCCGGCTGTGTCCATAAGCCTGTTCTCTATGTCTGAGTCTCTATTCCTGCCCTGCAAATAGGTTCATCAGTACCATTTTTCTGGATTCCATATATATGCACTAATATATGATATTTGTTTTTCTCTTTCTGACTTACTTCATTCTACATAATAGATTCGAAGTTCATGCACCTCACTACAACTGACTCAAATTCATTCCTTTTACATGGCTGAATATTATTCCATTGTATATATGTACCACAACTTCTTTATCCATTCATCTGTTAACAGACATCTAGGTTGCTTCTATGTCCTGTCCTGGCTATTGTAAATAGTGCTGCAATGAACATTGGGGTACATGTGTTTTTTTCAGCTATGGTTTTCTCAGAGTATAGACCCAGTAGTGGGATTTCTGGGTCATATTACACCATATCCTCTTTATCCTTTAATCTATCAATGGGCTTTTAGTTTGTTTACATGTCTTGGCTATTGTAAATAGTATTGCTATGAACATAGGGGTGAATGTATCTTTTTCAATTATAAATATAATTCTTTAATAAAATTTAGAGCCATGTGACAAAGTCTTTGCAAAATTACATTTAAACTAATAATAATGTATAGAAAACTGTTTTGCATTTTCTTAAAATTTGTAGCAGAACATGTGTAAAATTTAGATATAAATAAAGATAGGTAAGTTGGATATGTATGTTAAAAACTATTTTGTAGACAGTAATGTGCAAACAGAAACATTTGGTGATAATTGTCTGGAGGATTAAATCCAAACTCTAGAGGTAACTTTCCTATATCTTCCCTGCCTCCAGTTCTCTTCCCCAGTGAAATATGTGCACCAATCACATTTTAGTCAACTTTGACCCACAACCTACAGCAACCTGCGCGGAAACCAACCCCTTATCTACAGACCAGGATGCTAGGCTGTGATGTCAGATTTGCAGGAAGCAGAACTGCTATCTCTAATGAAAAAATAGGAAGCTAAAGAATACCTTCCATAATAACTGACCCCAATAGCCCGGATTTGATTAATAATTAACAGCTTCTCTGATTGTTGTCTCTAATTCCAACTTAGGATCAAGGAGGGGAAACCACAGATGCACCCATAACCCATCCCTTAAGACATCTGGCTTCTAGTTAGCTCTCTTACAGCTTTGCCAGGCCAACAGCCAGTCAAGACATGCCTGAAGACTTCACTTTTTTCTACCATAAACTTTTCCCTTCTTCTGCTTGCCTTTGAGCCTTTGCCAAAACAAGCCTCCTTTGGTTGATTTTCATTTGTTTCCACACCTGACGAGGGGTTGCCAGGTGTCCATATTTGACATTACAAGCTGCTCCTGTGGCCTGTGTCCCTCCATTCCCTGTCCTCTCATCTCCTCATTGCACTGGCAGTACAAGCTGTTCTCTTTATCAAGCTGAGGCCCCACTTACCTCCATCCTCACTTCCTGTGATTCCCCTCTAGGACCACTCTCCTGCCACAGTGGCCTCCTCTCAGGTCCTGGAATGTGTCCAGCTTGTCCCGGTTTCAAGGCCTTCACATAGTGCTGCTTTGCCTAGAGCACCTTGCCCACCTCATTCTTACCCATCCCTTGGTGTCATTATTCTAAAAAGGACTTTCTTACACATGCTCTTCCTTTCCTACCCACACTACTTAAATTAGGTTCCCTTCTTATGTATTTTACCTGTAGTATACATTTTGATGATTTATAATTGAATGTTTATTTTAGATACTTTTGTGTTTACTGCCTGTTTTCCCTGTCATAACGCATGCTCCACGAATGCAGGGACTAGGTTTATTGTTTTCCACTGATGTATACTAGTGAACTCATGTAGTGTTTTGCATTAAACAGGTACACAACAACCATGTGTTGGATGAATGTGTGAGTGTTGAAATCATAGTCATGTTACAAATACGCGCCCGATATCCCTCCCTCTGAAGTCTTCCTAAACTTCCCAGGCAACCTCCTGCTCTGTGCCCAGAATGCCTTGCACATGCTTTTATTTCAACACAGAGTTGTGTTGTCGGTACTGACACAGATCTGCCTAGGACCTATTTATTAAACCAGACATATTAGTTTGTTCTATGGCCTAGCACAGTGTTTGCTGTAAACGGATGTGAATGAGTTGTGTTAATTCATTGAATTAATGACTAATGATATATGTCAGTGCAAACATGTTTTATCAAAACTTTCTCTCCAAATAACAGATCACTCAACAGAGAGAAAGACTTGGGAATGGGAGCAGTGAGGTAGTGTGGGATAGGGTTGGGAGAGTTTGGGGGAAATGGCAAGGGAAAAGGTAAGTGAAATGGATGCATGGAGTATAAATAGTTCAATATTTAGGATAAAAGAAAGATCCTGGAATCAAAGAGACATGAATTCAGTGTTGCTCTACCATTTCCTAGTGGTGCTGCCTTGAAAGGAGAACTTAGATTATCCCCCAAAACCACAGCTTCCTTTCCTGTAGGATGGACATGACAAACTTTCCTCATACTCTTGCAGTAAAAATTAAATGAAATAATGTAGGAATAGGTTTTTAAATAATTAACAAATTAATAAATAAGAAATATTAACTATTTTATCATTAATGCGGTACAAAATTGTCTAATCTATATTTTTGTCCAGGGTTGTCTTTTTTTTGTTTGTTTGTTTGCAGGGGGAGAAGGAAATGGCAATCCACTCCAGTGTTCTTGCCTGGAGAATCCCAGGGATGAGGGAGCCTGGTGGGCTGCTGTCTATGGAGTCGCACAGAGTCAGACACGACTGAAGCGACTTAGCAGCAGCAGCAGCATGCTGTGCAACTTGTGAGATTTTAGTTCGCTGACCAGGGATTGAACCCGAGCCCTCGGCAGTGAAAGCATGGAGTCCAAACCACTTGACCGCTAGGGAATTCACATGTCCTATTGTCTTGGAGCAAAATTTATAAAATGGCATATTTAAATGACTGAGGGAAACAAAGACCATCCTGGACTGTACAGTTAACATGGAAATTTGTATACGAGGCAGGATTTGTGGAGGGGGAATATAACTAGTGAGGTGTATGTCATTATGTTTATAGAACCACATGGTGAATGTGCACAGTATCTATCCATTCACCTATCCTCTTTCTGCTCCTTCCTGCCTTTTCTCTCCCCCCCCCCCCTTTGTTTCCTACTTCCTTTCAGTTAGGACTAGAAGAAACAAGAGGAGTTCCAAGCTAGGAAGGGAAACAGAAGTCTAGCATTTGTGGATCATTTCCTCAAGTGCACAAAGCTCAGTTCCTAAATGAAATCTTGAACCATAAGGGCCACAGATGGGTGGAATGGTGATTTGAGATATCCAGAGGGTGTGGAGTTTGTTATTTTACAATAGAGTTAAATATAATAGTAATTGAGGGAAGCAGTTGGATCAAAAGAAATTATTTGCTAGGCAGTTTCAAAACCAGAAAATGCTTAAAATGCAAACCACAAAATGAAGACAACCTCAAAGGTTAATGAAAACCTGCAACAATAGACAAAGGAAATGAAGAATTGCAACAGAGCCCTCCTCCCAAACCTATTAAACAGTCATGCCAACATCCTTCCAAAGAGGGGATGCTATCCAGCCCCATTCATTCTGCCTTGGAATTGCTGAAATAGGGACAAGATGTTAAGATAAAATGCATCAGTGGCTTCTCTCTTCACTAGACCAAGATTAAAGACAGTAGCCCCTCCAAACACTGCTGAGGCAGCACTGGCTTGTGCAGCTCTGCCGGGTAGGTGTCCCCTGAGGATTTTTTGAATGAATTAGTGCTGGCCAGTTTAAAAGTCAGCCATTTACTAAGAACCACAGAGAATAAGAATAGAGAAACTGTGTGGCAGTTCTCGGATAGAGCCAAAACTACTGGACCAGGGAAGGTACTTGGACAAAGTCAAAGAATCAAAACTCAAAGGAGTTACAGTATAATTTAAAGAGTAGCAACAGGGGGCCTAGAAAGTCATTCAGCTCTTAGAACAGGTGGGCTTGGGCCTGTGAACAAAACTGAGAGAGTTGTCTTGCCATATTTAGGAGAATTTTACTTCATCCGCCTCAACCCTATTTCTATCAGAATGCATGCTTAAAACAACACCATGTTCCTTGCACTGTAAACAGGCAATGAATACCTGAAAATCACAAATTGTGATTTGCTGCAAGGCCTTTTTCGGTACTCTTTGGGAAGTCACTGAGCTATACAACAACCAGGGCAGAGAAAGGACAGAAAGGCCACTGAGCAGTTGTCAGGAGGCCACGGTCTAACTCCAGGGCCAATTCCTGTGTGGCTTTGGATAAACCATCTAGACTTTCCCAAGCAAATGGGGATAATACATCTTATAGCTTGCTCTTCAGGAAATCGTGGAACCCAAATGAAATCCTGCAGGTACAAGTTCTTTGAAAGCTTTAACACATTGTTTAGACATTATGATTTCTGATTTTGATTTGCTGGCAGGACATCTTAAGTTTTCAAACTATTACTTAAGTCATCAGTCAGCATCATCCTAAAATGGTACAGTATCTTCCCAAGAGCTGAACTTTGTTGGTTTTGGTCTGTTTTATTTTTCTCCCTAAAGTCTAGTTTTCTCCTGGGAAACTGATGGGTGGCCTGATCCAAGCCTGGCATGCTCATCTTTCTCTTTACCTGGCACAAGACTTCAGTTGTGTTGATGTCAGATGCTCTGGTGAGTGTCTCCAGCACAAGCCACACTTCCCTGCTTGTCTTGCAAGCTGTCAGGACAACAGGAAACTTTACAGTTGGCATCAGAGTATAACCCAGACACTCTGGACTCTCTTTTTTTCCATGAGATAAGCTTAGTTGACTGTGAAGGCGAATGGAGGGTAATTCTGCGGAAAATCGCAGGGAATTGGCCCATTTGGGTGCCATGTTGTGGCGATCTTGTGTGCATTGTGCAAATTGATTTTCAATGAAAGCATCACCTCTCCCTGTTCCTTTTCTGCTGACAGCACACAGAAGGAATGCTGACCAGGGGAAGAGATTGCAGAGTTTGGCCTGTGATCGTCTCCACACCCAGACACACGAGCATCTACTGGCAGAACCTGCCTCTGGGGGTCAGCTCAACAGCAGTATGATAATATATTTGCCCTTTCATGCTTTTCTCTCCTCTACTTTAACATTGGTCCCTCTTCTTAAGGCCCCTCAAAATTTTGATTTTATTAAAGTCTGTTCTCATTAATTAAGCCTTAGACTCATTCATAATGCAATGAGCCCAAAGAACCCAGAGGTTTGGGTTCAGACTTGAGTCTTCTGCTGTGCATTTGAGCTACTTCAAGGCCTTCTCTGAGGCCCAACTGCCTCAGTGTGATACTTGTGAGGGTCAAATAAAATAAAAAATAAATGGCACTTTAACAAATGGAAAGTTATGGTAATTTGGGGAGTTTTCATTACTACTATAAGTAGTAGTATTTTTATTGGTAATAGCAGCAGTAGTAGCATTAGTAGTATAGTCTTTCTAGAATCCTAGAGTAAAAGTATTAGAAAAAAATCAATTTCTTGTCAAATATAAACTAGTATATTGCCTATCAATTTCATTACTATACTGTTTTATATACTGCTTCCATTGTGACTTCCCAGGAGGCTCAAATGGTAAAGAGTCTGCCTATAATGCAGGAGACCCAGGTTCGATCCCTGGGTTGGGAAGATCCTCTGGAGAAGGAAATGGCAACCCACTCCAGTACTCTTGCCTGGAAAATCCCATGGTAGGCTACGGTCCATGGGGTCACAAAGAGTCGGACATGACTGAGCGACTTCACTTCCATTGTGTTTCCTCTAGGGCATTTATTTGAGCATAATTAGTGTTTCTTTATCCTTTTCCTGGTCTCCCCCACCTAAAACTGCTCTTAGGAAGTGATCTGATCTCAGTCAATAAACCTAAATGTGGCTGTAGTAGAATAAGAATCCTAAACCAAGAGGGAAGGAAAAGGAAAGAGAGAGGCCAAGAAAGAGAATTTTCTCTCAGACAAAAACTCAGGGGAAAAAAGAAGAAACAAGATGGGCTCAACATCTCACTATGCCTCCCTCCTTCATTTCATTAGGCCAGAGCATTTTGGCCAGTGGTCATCTTCATGGTTGGCTTAGAATTCCTCAACTGTGGGAAAAGATAGCTCTTATAAAAGTCCTGACAGGATTTGAACAAAGGTGATCCTGCAACTCAGGGTAAAATCTCCGTGTTGTTTTACACAATTAATTACTTCCTCCACATTTGCTTTAGGATGCTATTTCAGAGCCAAGAGAGACACAGGAAGCTCTAAGTTTCTCCGGGCTGAATAGATGCACTGTGTCCTAGCGATCAAAATTCATTTCCGAGTTGTTTCCTGAAGTGGTATTTTGACACCTGGGTCATTTGTTTGCTTTATGGAGCTCCTCTGTGACATGCAACAGCAACGCAGATAGGCGATGGAACATTATTCCACAGGGAGGTAACTTGGAAGTTCACTGCTGCTGGTCAAACTGGATTAAATAAAGGGAACAATATAAGAAGCCAGATTTACTCAAATGCAAAATGAAAAGAAAGCTAGTTTAACTTTTAGTTCGGAAGCTCTCGTGTGGCAGAGTTCCAGACTCTGTAGTCTACAGCAGAACCTTGTTAGACTCAATTGAGAAAAAGAGAATTCCATATCATAGGGCTAGAAGGACTCTAAGGAATCATCTTTTTCAGGTGCATGTCACTGGAAAAGCATTATTACCCCCAAATTTCCTGATGAGGAAACTAAGGTGTAGAAGTTAAGTGAGTTAGTAACATTCTACAGCTGATAGGTAGTGTTCCTCAGTCCCATAACTGGGCTTTGGTCCAAGTGAAAAGGTGTCTCTAACCTTTACCTATAATCAACCAAGGCTACTGTTGCAAGTAACAAGGAAATACACTTTGTCCTGCACTTGAAATAGATCTAGAAGACAGTCATCTTCGGCTTTTCTAATTGTCAGTGTTTTCTCTTTACTCATTAAACCAGCCCCATGAGTTGGCAAAATAGGAAGCTGTCAACAGGATGTTAATATCTTCTCAGCCTTCAGGACCTCTAACCCTTGAAATGCTTTTATCCATCCAACATCTCTCTTTCTTCGCTAAATAATAAGACTGAAAATATAAATCTTTGGGTGGCAGCGTGCTATCCCATTTAAAAGAACAGGTTTCATGTTTAGGAACATCTAGGACCAACTGGGTGTGCCACCTACTAGCTGTGTGCTCTGAGACAATTGTTTATATATTATGATCAAGTTTGGTTCTTTGTTAAGCAGTAGTATAATGTCAATCATAAGAAGTTTGTGGTTGCTCTTTAGTTGTCAGTCATTTCCAACTCTTGTGACCCCAAGGACTCTAGCTCGCCAGGCTCCTCTGTCTGTGGGATTTTCAGGCAAGAATACTGGAGTGGTGGCCATTTCCTTCTTCAGGGGATCTTCCCCACCAGGGACTGAACCCTTGTCTCATGCACTGCAGGTCAATTCTTTACCACAGAACCACCTGGAAAGTCCATCATAGGAAGTTCAGTTCAGTTCAGTTCAATCGCTCAGTTGTGTCTGATTCTTAGTGATCCTATGAGTCGCAGCATGCCAGGCCTCCCTGTCCATCACCAACTCCTGGATTTCACCCACACTCATGTCCATCGAGTCGGTGATGCCATCCAGCCATCTCATCCTCTGTTGTTCCCTTCTCTTCCTGCCCCCAATCCCTCCCAGCATCAGAGTCTTTTCCAATGAGTCAACTCTTCGCGTGAGGTGGCCAAAGTACTGGAGTTTCAGCCTCAGCACCAGTCCTTCCAATGAACACCCAGGACTGGTCTCCTTTAGGATGGACTGGTTGGATCTCCTTGCAGTCCAAGGGACTCTCAAGAGTCTTCTCCAACACCACAGTTCAAAAGTATCAATTCTTTCTTCACAGTCCAAATCTCACATCCAGACATGACCACTGGAAAAACCATAGCCTTGACTAGACGGACTTTGTTGGCAAAGTAATATCTCTGCTTTTGAATATGCTATCTAGGTTGGTCATAACTTTTCTTCCAAGGAGTAAGTGTCTTTTAATTTCATGGCTGCGTCACCATCTGCAGTTATTTTGGAGCCCGCCAAAATAATTTCTGACACTGTTTCCACTGTTTCACCATCTATTTCCCATGAAGTGATGGGACCAGATGCCATCTGTTTAAATGAAGTCATAAGAGGCTGGCATATAAAACAGACCCAAAGAGTCCATTCTACAAAGATTAAGAAATAGGGCAGTGGATGGCTCCTTTTCCCAGATTAACTCAAAAATCTGAAGAAGCAAAAGACTAGTATTTCTAGAAACTAAAACCAGAACAAAATAAAAAGCAACAAATAAGGAATCCCTAGAGAGTCAGGTGTGTTGGGAGGTGCATAGCCACAGGGGGCAGTGAGTGATAAAATTGGAGGGAAAGGGTGCATTGTGCTTTTGCCTCCCCCAGAATTAGCATAAATTTGAATAATCCTTGAGTGCATTATTGCATCATAAATCTTCAGTAAGAGCTCAGATCACCAACGCAGGCCAAAAGCCTTGCTGAGTGAGTAACAGAAAACAGGCGGCAAGGGGCTGGTTGTCCTGGACTTTCATTGCTACCTCAGCCCTCTTGCCCATATGCTATCAGATGGTGTATTAGTTTCCTATTGCTGCTATAACACATTACCACAAACTTAGCATTCAGAGTCCGGATGTAGCATGGCTCCTTTGGGTCCTCTGTTTAGGTTCACTAGGCTGCAGTTGAAGGGTCAGTAATGTTCTATTGCTCTTGAGACCCTGGCCACATTCAATTCCTTGCAATTTTGGGACTCAGGCCACTGTTTCATTGCTGGCTGCCATTCAGGGGCTAGTCTTATCCTGCATTTTCTTCTTATGCTTCCCATGTGGCCCCTTCCAGTAAAAAGGTAAGAGATGACGATGAGGCAGAAGATGTCACTGATGATGACCTCTAAGATGAGGGCATTCAACAAACAGAAAATGAAAGCATCATAACGATTGTACAATATCTACCTTTTTGATGGACATATCCAGAGTCAGAGACAACAGAGAAAACAAAGAAAAATGTCATAATTCCTTTGGCTTTGGAAATGGTGGGTGAGTTGGGGAGGAGTTTATCATGTCTTTTTATATAATTCATAAATATTCTAGGCACCAACTGAAACTAAAGGCAGCAGCCTGAGTGTTTATTTAGATTTTATGGTCCATTTATTGTCTCATATTCCCCCAGTCAAAGATAATTATTTCTTAATTAATCATACATAAACAGTCTATATCCTTTGCAGAACTGCCTACTTAAAAGAACATTTATCATAGCGATTGGTTCCATATACCTAACTACAAATCATCGACTTTTAGCTACTTTTGCTCTGACTGCTGATCATTTTTGTGCTTCTGATGGTTTGGGGGCAGAGGGCATGGAGAGTAGAGGTCCAAGAAGGCCAGAAAAAGAATAATATTAGGGAATATCTATTTTTCTTGTTATCTCTTTTTTAGGAAAAAATGCTTGAGATGGAAAAGAAAGAAATCTTTATGAGTTGAAATATTGGCAATTTGTCTTGAAATTGGTCAGAAGTGATTTTATTTCACCAACAGGAAAGTCTCCTTCAAGAACTTGCCCAATGTAGCACAGAGGAATTTTAGGATAGTGAAAACATTCTATATGATACTATAATGATGGATACCTATCATGCATTTGCCTAACTCACAGAATATGCAAGACCAAGAGTGAACCCTTGTGTCAACTCTGGGCTTTGGGTGACTATGATATGTCAGCATAGGTTCATTGATTGTAACACATGTACTTCTCCAGTGGGGGATGTTACTAGTGGGGGAGGCTATGCATGTGTGGAAAATCTCTGTATCTTTCTCAATTTTGCTGTGAATCTAAAATGGCTCTAAAAAACAAAACCTTAAAACTTTTAAAGTGTTTGTCCAAGAAGAATGGCCACTACCCTAATCAATTTGTGGGTGGTATTTACAAATGACCCCAAATTTCAAAAGTGGGTTAGGGTCCATGTTTAGTGGACTGTGTCATCTTGGAAAGAATGTACTGAGTTACTGAGTGTTTTATCTTCCTGGATTCACAAATAAAGAGGCAATAATAGCTTTTGGCATTGAATCAAGGAACATCTAATCATTTTTGTCTAGTGGTTCCTCAGGCTATTTAGAAAGTGCTGATCAGCTTTCTCTAGCTCCTGTCTACAAAACCTGATTGACATACAATATAAAATATTTAAATTAGTCTAAAGTCAGGATATAGAGAGCCAAAATACCCAGGGGCAATTATTGCCTGGAGTAATCAAGAGTACTGAATCTTAGAGAAAGTAAGTGAATCCCAGCAGTACATGAGGAGTAAGTCTAACTGGCAGTAGCTTCTGTTAGATTCAGAAAGTAAATACTTATAAAAGTTAAGGAATTCACTTAAGAAGTTATGAAGCTGAATCTCTCTGATACCAAATCCTGTATTCTTACCTTGCTTAGTATAAGAACAATATGACTTCCTGAAAGAGAAAACTTTTTTTATTCATATGGAAAAAGTCACCAAGATATACTGATAAAATGATCACCAAAATAAACAGGTAAGAGAGAAGAAAATATAGAGAATGTTACTCTGTTGAAAAGAGAGGGCAAAAAAAATAGCATATCTATAATTTCCCTGCACATGCCAATGTATTTGCAAGAATTAACAGTAAATTAATCACAATAGTTTCTTGTTGAGTGTAATGGAAACTGGGCAAGAAGTACTGCCTGTATACTTAAGATACATTTTTAATATTTACAACATGTATGTGGATTATCTCTTTACATTTTAAGACATTTAAAACAAGTTTTAAAAAACGTATGACTTTTTTTCTTGGCTGTTTTGATATGGGTCATTTTAACATGGCCTTAAATATACAGCTTCTGTAACTGTGTAATTGCATGGCAGAAACACTCCATTCCACTGCTGAGCCAAATCAAAACCAACACGGAGCCTGAGGATTATGCCCAAAGCTTCTACTTTGACCAAAAGAACTTGGGAAATTTGAGAGAGAATCATTGTGATGCCGATTCCACAGCCTTTAGCTGTCTGGCCACCATAGGACTCATGGCTTTGCCATGTTGAAAAAACCACAGTCCAGGGTCAGTGTTTGGTTTTTTGTGCTGATATTCTAGAGTTTTCTTCTTGACCCAAAGTGAGTCTGTATCACCAGAGTAGATTCACATTATCTGTGTTTCCAAGAGGCTAGAATATAAATCACAGAATCAGCTTAATAATTTCTACGAGACATGTAACAGAAAAGCCGGCACACTTTCTCCCTGTGGGAAAGGACACATGGTAAAGCAACCTGTATTAACAGAGTGCTTGATTCACATGTGAAAACAGAGAGGATGAGCCCAGGAGTGGAGAGCTGCAAGTCAAGGCTCATGCTCCTGTAGCTCCAGTGGGGACGCCCCTGGCGTGTTAGTCTGGACCCCTCTCCTCGTGTGACGATTCAGGTGAGCACTGCCAACACTGGACTCCAGGACTCCACCTTGTTGTACTTCTGCTGGATACATTCTCTCTTTAGACAGGTTGAAACATTCAGACTGATTTCTATTGACCTTGTGACTGACTCTTTAAAACACCTCTGCCCGAATCAGTTCTAATCATTAGTTTGTTGAATATGTGAATCTACAATGGATAGTATCTTTCCCTTTAATCTCCCATTTCAGAGTCTCCTCCTTGTCACCTGCATTCCATGCCTGCCATGAAGAGTTTGCAGAACCACGCTCTCATTCCTTATGTCTGTGTTAGTCACTCAGTTGTGTCCGACTCTTTGTGATCCTGTGGACTATAGCCCGCCAGGTTCCTCTGTCCATTCTGGAATTCTCCAGGCAAGAATACTGAAGTGGGTTTCCATTCCCTCCTCCAGGGGATCTTCCCTACTCAGGGATTGAACCCAGGTCCCCTGCACTGCAGGCAGTTTCTTTACCATCTGAGCCACCAGGGAAGCCCCATTCTGTGGGCTGTTTCAATTTCCTCATGCACTCAACCTGGGGACCAGTGGTGGCCAGCTAAACATACTCAATTTTGATATCTGTCACCCAGTTCTGATGCCTTTTTTTCCTTCAGTTTGGAAAACCACTTTTCAATTCCCCTGTTTCCATGGGAAAGGAAGTTCCTTACTCTGGATTAGTACTGCGCATTTATGTGAGTTGACAGTCACAGTAGTGGCAGGGAGGGTGGGGGAGGCGTATCCAGGCAGCTCTCTGAGGCAATGGAGTGGCTACAAGCTCATTTGTTGGAGGGCAGTGAAAGAGCCCACTGCAGAGCGGGTACACTCACAATTATACCGAGAGCTGGTGCTGGAAAAAGGAGTTCAAGGGAATTCAAAATTAGCAAGTCTCTCCTTACTCCTTTCAGTGTTACTCTGCTAGGGTAGGTTGCTGGCATTTTTTTTTTTTTAAGTAAATTTCTTTGGATAGGTCATATGTCAGAGTCAAAAGGACAGAAAGGTGTATGTCAGTGCATGAACTGTTTGCTTCTGGTTCACAAGATAAACTCAGAGAATTTAAAATTCAGAACTTAAAAAGAATTAAAAGGTTAGAAACTTTTATAGCAATGTGACATTGTCAAATAAGCATGATACTGGCGGACTCCAGTCTAAGAAAGGGGAATAGATCCTTTGGAATGTTGTCAAACTCATGAGATAAGTGGCCCACAGAGAAAACTGCGTGCAAACATGCACAGTAGGATCACACACTTGTCTATGATGGAGGAGAGGGAGCAATATTGGTGCTTCCCCGACATGCAGTTTGAACAGCAGCTGCATAGTGAAGTTTTCCTCTTATTCCTATGCCTCAGCCCTCCAGTTCCCTCCTGGAGGCAACACATGTCTCTAGACTCTGCGTATCCTTGAACAATTTACAAACATACATACACATGTGTGTGAGTGCTACACACACATCTGCACAAAACGTGGCCTGCTAAATGTTCTGCTCTTTGCTTTTTCATTTAAGTCTATAACTTGGAGATTTTTCCCTCTTTTTTTTTTTTTTTTTTTTTTGAACAGCTGCAGAATAGTCAATGGTATGGAGGTACCATAATTTATTTAACCACTTCTCTATTTTGCTATTAAGATAATGCTGCAATGAATAATCTGATATACATTGTGTTTCACATATGCAGATAAATCTTTGACATGGAGTGCTGTGTGTGTCCAAAGGTAGGAAACATGCATAATATGCACACAGGAGGCACGTTTAATAAATGCTTGAATCAGTGAAGACTGTGGAAATTGGTGAAACCTCCGAAGGTAGATAGGCAGACAGCCTGTGGAGCAGGGAGGAGTTGGCTTAGTGAGGTGGGGACTGCGTGAGAGGAGGGGCAGCTCACAGAGTACTCAGTGCCAACTCTGGAAGAGGACAAGCAAGTAGCAGAAGTAGGCCGGCCTGGAACCCAGGCTCACTGGCCTTCTTGCCTCTTGAGGCTTCTGCTGGGCTGCTCTACTCCCTTTTTTAAATTTCCCATTAAACTATATTGTGCTCACCCACTACTTGTTGGTTTGACTTCATTTTTCCTGTGCCTTTTCAGCACCAGGAGGCAGACTGAAAGGTGGAGTGAGTTCAGGCTTTGGTATCGATGGAAGGTCTTGGCTTCAAAGCCATTTCTGGCTGTGACTTGGGCAAGTGGCTTAACCTAGCCCTTTCTTATGTCTAAAATGCAGACTGCAGTGTATCCCCACCGAGTGGGGAGGATGAAATGAGCTGGCTCATGTAATGCTCCCATCCTGATGCCTAGGATGTAGTAAGCCCTCAAAGAATTTTGATCCCCCCAACTCCCTTGTAGTAAGCCCAAGCCTTCCACAGATGCTACGGAACGGAACCTAATTAGGCTAACAGCAGAGCACATTTCCTCATGGAGGTGGCGGCACTCTGTCCTCTTTATGTCTCCAAGATGCACTTGCTCCCAATTCTTGGAGGCTCCGTTAGAATGAGAAAAGCACAAGAAGCTGATTTTCCCCCAAGGAGAGACAGGCAAGACACTGAAAGAAACAGAGACTGCTGCTATTCTAAGAGCTCAATGAGAAACAGTCATTAGAGCCACGGCCTGCTGTGCAGAAAACAGGCTGAAGTAAGAGAGCGGTTTGGATTCAATGACCCGAAGTGCTTACTTCCCATCTATTTGCTGCCTTCTTACATTATCTTAGCAAATGCCAGCTTAGCTGCCGAGGTACACAGGGTATACTGCACAGAATGAACTGAGCAAATGTTAAGCTCAGTGTTGCCCCCAAACGGGTGAGGTGGGAGGGAATCACCTGGCTAAACGGTGTTCATTGCCACCTGGCCAGTTTGGAGGTGTTTCCTGGGAGACTCTTTCTGGGTGTGGGCTGACAGTGAGCTGGCAGACTGTGGATCTCCCCTTACACCGAATCCATAAACTCTTTAGCCCAAGTGCCCTCAAATATTCACAACCGTCACTTAAACAGCACTTGCTGGATGAATGGCAAATGTGTCTCCACAATCTCCCTTAGGATTAACTAGTCATTTCCTGGCCTTTGTTGTGATATACGTACTGCTCAACAACAGTCCAGCACAGGTCAGAAACCTGCCTAATGGCCATTAGTGAACAGAAATTGAAGCCATGAATCCCTGCCTTTTGTTATAAATAAACTCCCTCTACTGCTCGTGAAAGATATGTTATTGAAATTAAAGACGCACTTACATCCTTAGAAGAAGGTTGTTTTCTTTACCTCAAAAACTGAGAACTATCCAGCCCTTCAGGCCGTGTGGGCATGATCCTTTGATTAATCTTTTTCTGATAATATGTAAAACAAATGTCGAAGTCCTTAACACCAAATCATGCCATCTCCTCTTGAAAGAGACTGGTAAAAGAGGATGAGCACACGGATGAAGAATAGTATCCAGCCTCTTCAAGGGGACACGGCAGTGTTCATAGGAATGCCAAACTTTTATCCATCCATCCAATCATTTAGCATATATGGAACCTATACTAGATGCTAGAAACTGTGTCAAGGAAAATCTTGGTCCCAGTCTTTCTAGATATGAGTGTCCTCCGTACGAAACTACCTCAAATGCTCCAGGGATGATGGGAGGCCACCTGAATCCAGTGCAAGGAATTAGTAATGAGATAAGAAAAGACCTGATTGTTGAGTATTACAAGAACAACTATTTCCCTCAAGATTTTTTTGAGGTTACAAGTTTGCTGGGCCTTTTCACTTTATATGTAATATAAGGGTCAGAGGCTGTTTAATTGATTTATTCCTTGCCTCTCAAGCCAAGGATTCTGCTCAAGTGACACCTAGTATTTGGTAAACACCCAGAGCAGAACAATCTTGTCTTTTGAAGTGCCAAGCTTATTGCTATATAAATGTATAATGAATAGACACCTATTTGTCTTGTTATAGCTTTGGTATAATCTTTATTAGGTTCTGTGAGTACAAAGTAGAAACAGGAGTCTGTAGCAGAAATGCCAGCCACATCTCTACCTGTCATTTTCTCTCCAATCATCCCCACCTCCTAGAGAACCTCCTTGTTGAGACTCAATCCCAAGTATCAAGGGCTCTGCAGCCTGGTCATAACTGACTACACCAGGTCAGTTCAGTTCAGTTCAGTCGCGCAGTCGTGGAGGTCAAGCAGAGCCAATATCTGTAACTATTCAAAATTTTAAAAATGAATTGTCAGTAAATTAATCAATGTTCACTGTTTTAACTAGAAGGCTGTGTAAACTTGGGGTTGTGACCACTCTGGGGGCTTCTCTGATTTCCATGATGGATACATAAATGGAGGAGCCCTTCTACAGTAGAGAAATGAAGCAGCAGGGAGGATCTCTACCTCACAACTCTCTGGGTCCTATGCCATCCTGCTATGATAGTAGCTGTATGTTCTGATTATCCATTCATCTTTATAACTCTCCTGCTAAAATTTAAGACTTTGAATACTTATAACCAAAGAATAAGTGGCTGATACAGGGAGAATAAAGGTCTAGATCCTTCTCAGGAGCAGAAGGGACATGAAATGTGGAGGTCAGTATGCATTCGTCTGTGAGAATCCAACCAGCCAATAGCATCAGGGGAAGATACCATATCTACAGAAGCTTTTGTCTCAGTTTCTAGACAGCTTGAGTCTAATGTATTTGGCCCATTTCTGCTTAACTTAGAACATATTTGGCACCAAAATCATTTCACTGTCTTTATCTATAACTATTTCAGCTTGTTGTCTTTGTGACTTTAGAGCATGACTTTCCAATGGAGTTTCTAAGATGATGGGACTGTTCTATAGCTCTGCTATCCAATAACAAAACCACAAGCTGCATGTGATTATTTAGCACTTGGAATGTGGCTAATATGATTGAGTCACTGAATTTTTAATTTTATTTAGTGTTGATGAATTTCAACATAAGCATAAATAGTCGAATGTTGGAATATAGTAGTTACTGTATTGGATAGAATATGTCTAGAGTATATTCCAAAATGCCAATATTTTGCTCTCTTCATGTTACAGCCCACTCTAACAGCCACTCAATGATTCCCCATACTTCCTCTCTTGCCTCTCCATAAGGTCATTCCTCATAGAGATTCTGGAGAGATCTTTAAAAGATGCAAACCAGATTTGAATGCTTGCTCAAAACCTCCCTATATGTGTATCAATATATAATAAAATTGAAACTGCTGCAGTCCTCAGGGCCCTATCTGATCTGGCTTTCCCACCTTGTCTCCTCCTGACTCCCCACCACTTAGCCCCATATTCATGTTCCTCCAGCCTCACTGGCTTTCCTTCTGTTCCCCCAAACACTTCAAGGTCACCATCAGCTCATGATCTTAAATTATGTCTTTTTTAACTGGAATGTTTTCTCCCAGATGTGGCTGTGGCTAGCTCTATTTCATCATTCAGCTCCCAGTTCATGAGTCATCTTCTCAGGGAAGACTTTCCTGGCCACTATAGCTATGAAAAAGCGTATGTAATACTGCAATGGATGGCTCCCTTTTCTTTTCTTTTTCACTGTTTTATTTTTGCTCATAAGACTGTCACCTTCTGAATTTATTTCATGTGTATCTATCAATATGACTATATCTATGTATCCATCCATCTCTCCATTCACCCATCATTAACCTTTGCACCTTTGCACAAAAAAGTAAGCCTTTAAGCAGAGAGACTTTGTCATTGCTACAGTCCAGAGCCTAGAATCCTGCCTGGCACTAAGTAGGTCTTCAAAAATGCTGCTTAATGGATGAAATGACTACCCATTCAGGATTTGGATTCTTCAGTGTGGCCCTCCAAGGCTTCCTTCTCAGCC
This sequence comes from Aepyceros melampus, assembly GCA_006408695.1. NCBI lineage: Eukaryota > Metazoa > Chordata > Mammalia > Artiodactyla > Bovidae > Aepyceros > Aepyceros melampus. The sequence continues at coordinate 69,461 of SJXQ01007269.1, forward strand.
CAGGCTGAGACCCTCTGGAAAGGTCCTGATGTGACAATAACTGAGCTAACATTTCTCAAACCGACTCCTGTTTTTGCTTCCATCCGTTAATGATAACATCATCCTGATTATTGTTCAGGTTGATCACATCAATGTCAGCTCAACTTCTTGATTTCTCTCACCCCATTTTCTATCTGTCAGCAAACCCTGTTGACTCAGATGATCACTCCTCACTACCTGCTATCTCTTGGTCTGAACCACTATCATCTCCTCATCTCTTGTTCATATCACAATCAGTTCAGTTCAGTCACTAGGTCGTGTCTGACTCTTTGCAACCCTGTGAATCGCAGCACACCAGGCCTCCCTGTCCATCACCAACTCCTGGAGTTCACTCAGACCCATGTCCATTGTGTCGGTGATGCCATCCAGCCATCTCATCCTCTGTCTTCCCCGTCTCCTGCCCCCAAACACTCCCAACATCAGAGTCTTTTCCAATGAGTCAACTCTTCACATGAGGTGGCCAAAGTACTGGAGCTTCAGCTTCAGCATCATTCCTTCCAAAGAAATCCCAGGGTTGATCTCCTTCAGAATGGACTGGTTGGATCTCCCTGCAGTCCAAGGGACTCTCAAGAGTCTTCTCCAACACCACTGTTCAAAAGCATCAATTCTTCGGCACTCAGCCTTCTTCACAGTCCAACTCTCACATCCATACATGTCCACTGGAAAAACCATAGCCTTGACTAGACGGACCTTAGTTGCCAAAGTAATGCTCTGCTTTTGAATATGCTATCTAGGTTGCCCATAACTTTTCTTCCAAGGAGTAGGCGTCTTTTAATTTCATGGCTGCAGTCACCATCTGCAGTGATTTTGGAGCCCCTCAAAATAAAGTCTGACACTATTTCCATTGTTTCCCAGGGCTCTCCTAACTTCCCCTACTTGTAACCTCAAATCCTTCATTCTAATCTCAACAGAATGATAAGCCTTTGACTGTGTGGATCACAATAAACTGTGGAAAATTCTGAAGAGATGGGAATACCGGACCACCTGACCTGCCTCTTGAGAAATCTGTATGCAGGTCAGGAAGCAACAGTTAGAACTGGACATGGAACAACAGACTGGTTCCAAATAGGAAAAGGAGTACGTCAAGGCTGTATATTGTCACCCTCCTTATTTAACTTCTATGCCGAGTACATCATGAGAAACGCTGAACTGGAACAAACACAAGCTGGAATCAAGATTGCCGGGAGAAATATCAATCACCTCAGATATGCAGATGACACCACCCTTATGGCAGAAAGTGAAGAGGAGCTAAAAAGCCTCTTGATGAAAGTGAAAGAGGAGACTGAAAAGTTGGCTTAAAGCTCACCATTCAGAAAACGAAGATCATGGCATCTGGTCCCATCACTTCATGGGAAATAGATGGAGAAACAGTGGAAACAGTGGCAGACTTTATTTTGGGGGGCTCCAAAATCACTGCAGATGGTGACTGCAGCCATGATATTCAAAGACGCCTACTCCTTGGAAGAAAAGTTATGACCAACCTAGATAGTATATTGAAAAGCAGAGACATTACTTTGGCAACTAAGGTCCATCTAGTCAAGGCTATGGTTTTTCCAGTGGACATGTATGGATGTGAGAGTTGGACTGTGAAGAAGGCTGAGCGCCGAAGAATTGATTCTTTTGAACTGTGGTGTTGGAGAAGACTCTTGGGAGTCCCTTGGACTGCAGGGAGATCCAACCAGTCCATTCTGAAAGAGATCTGCCCTGAGATTTCTTTGGAAGGAATGATGCTGAAGCTGAAGCTCCAGTACTTTGGCCACCTCATGCGAAGAGTTGACTCACTGGAAAAGACCCTGATGCTGGGAGGGATTGGGGGCAGGAGGAAAAGGGGAAGACAGAGGATGAGATGGCTGGATGGCATCACGGACTCAATGGATGTGAGTTTGAGTGAACTGCGGGAGTTGGTGATGGACAGGGAGGCCTGCCGTGCTGCGATTCATGGGGTCGCAAAGAGTCGGACACGACTGAGCGACTGAACTGAACTGAATTTGATGCTTTTGAACTGTGGTGTTGGAGAAGACTCTTGAGAGTCCCTTGGACTGCAAGGAGATCCAACCAGTCCATTCTGAAGGAGATCAACCCTGGGATTTCTTTGGAAGGAATGATGCTAAAGCTGAAGCTCCAGTACTTTGGCCACCTCATGTGAAGAGCTGACTCACTGGAAAAGACTCTGATGCTGGGAGGGATTGGGGGCAGGAGGAGAAGGGGACGACCGAGGATGAGATGGCTGGATGGCATCACGGACTCGATGGACGTGAGTATGAGTGAACTCTCGGAGATGGTGATGGACAGGGAGGCCTGGCGTGCTGCAATTCATGGGGTCGCAAAGGGTCGGACACAACTGAGTGAACTGAACTGAACTGAACTGAACTGTAATTATATGCAATAGTATCAATTCAGTGAAGTGAAGTGAAAGTGTTAGTTGCCCAGTCACATCCAACTCTTTGCAGCCGCATACAAAGAGCCCGCTAGGCTCCTCTGTTCATGGGATTTCCCAGGCAGAATACTGGAGTGGGTTGCCATTTCCTTCTCCAGGGCATCTTCCCAACCCAGGGATTGAACCTGGGTCTCCTGCATTGCAGGCAGATTCTTTACCATGTGAGCCACCAGGGAAGCAGTCTTCATAACCACTGTTAATAAGTAGCTTAAATTCTACACAAGGCACCTTGAATTTCTATTCTGATTGGTTTCTCTGAGGTAGATGGGTATGTGGTAAATACTTGTAAGACCACCTCCCAATCTGCTACTAAGAAAGCCTCTGTCACAGAAAGATAATACCCCTGCAGGTTCTCCACAGCAGCAGGTTAAAACTGTGACATAAATTCCCTTAAAACTCTTCAACCTGAATGAGCAATCTTTTCCGTTGGTGGTTCCCATTCCTTCAAGATGACGCTCAAAATAGACTGACACCTCCATGCATTTTCCTCTTGCTTCGCTGCAAGTTCTCAGTCAGCCACACTTCTGTAGGAAGACTTCTTCCTTGTCACTGAAGCTAACTATCTCCCAGGACGAAAAGGCCCTTGGGCAGTTGTGGTAGGTTCTGCTCTTGGCCAAGACCATATAGAAATCATTTTCTAAGAATTGATAAGCTATCTTTGCTTCTTCAAAGACTTAGGAGAAGGAAACTCCTCCGGTTTGTTTGATGGGAAACAAAATAACCTTTATCTGACTTAAGTCTTTCATGCTGTGACAATGTGAGCTTACTGTATTTTGTATTGTCTTGTTTTGTTTGAATCCTTTTTTTTTCAAGCCTTCAAGTGGATGAAAAAACAGTATCATTCTCAAAGAATTAAGCTATACCTGCAACCTTTCTTTCCTTAAGTTAGTCTTCATAACTTTACTATTTGCATCACTCGTCAATTTCCACATTTCAGTGAAGTCCCCTGCCTGCCTCCTGCCTTATATCATGAATTGCAGTTACTTAACTTGTGTACATGGAACATAATCAAGCTAATTGTGAACTTCCCAATTGCTGCCTATTTATGCGGCTTTGTCCTCTTTCTTTTTATCTTTCTTTTTTGAAAATTTTAAAGTGCTGTAATTGCATTTTTGAAAGCAACTTTATTGAAGTAAAACTTACACATCATGAAGTCCATCTAGTATAAGTATACAATTCAGTGATTTTCAGTAAATTTGCAGAGTTGTATAAGCATCACCACAGTTCAGTTTTTAAAGGCCCTTTGTGCCCATTTGCAGTCAACCCTTACTCCCACCCTCAGTCCTAGGCAACCACTGATCTACTCTCTGTCTCTATAGGTCTTCTTTGGACATTTGGTGTAAAGGGAGTTTTATAATACTTAGTCTTTTGCATCTGGGTTCTGTCACTTGGCACAATGTTTTTGAGGTTTATCTATATTGTGGAATTAATCATTATTTCATTCATTTGTTGCTAAATAATATTCCATTGTACAGATACATTATATTCCTTTATCCATTTACCAGTTAATTGGCATTTGGGTTATTTTTACCGCTCACTTGTTATGAATAATGCTGTTGTGAATCCTTGTGTACAGGTCATTGTGTAGACAAAAGTTCCATTGCTCTTGAGTAGATCCTCAGGAGTAAAATTTATGATAAATTTATGTATAACATTTTAGAAATTGCCAGGCTGTTTTCCAAAGGTATCATTTTACCTTTCCAACACATGTGGGTTCTGATTTCTTCACATCCTTGCCAACTCTTGGTGTTCCCTTTTTTATTATATCTATTCTAGTAGGAATGAGACTATTATCTCGTTGTGATTTTTGCTTGCATTTTCCTAGTGATTAATGATGTTTAAGCTTCTCACGAGCTTGTTAGTCATTTATATATCTTCTTTGGTGAAATGTCTGTTGAGATCTTTTGCCTATTTATCAGATTCTTTATCTTATTATTGTTATAAACATTTTTTATGTATTCTGAATATAAGTCCTCTATCTGATATATGATGTGCAAGTACTTGCTCCCAATCTGTGGCTTAAATTCATTTTCATAATGATTTCTTTTGAAGTGCAGTGTCTTTAATTTTAATGAAATCCACTTTATCAGTTTTTTTTCCTCTGTAGATCATACCTTTCATGTCATATCTAAGTGATCTTCGCCTGACCCAAAGTCACAAAGATTTAATCTAATGTCCTTTTCTTAGAGCTTTATAGTTTTGGCTCCTACTTTTAAGTCTATAATCCATTTTGAGTTAATTTTTGTATATAGTATGAGGTAAAGGTTTAAATGGGGGTATCTCATCCTCAGCACCGCTGATACATTGGTCTGGGTCATTCTTTGCTGTGAGGGTTGCCTGTGCATTGTTGGAGGTTTAGCAGCATCCCTGGCCTCTACCCACTAAATGCCAGCAGCATCCTGCCCCTAGCTATAACAGCCAGAACTGTTTCCAGAAATTGCCAAATGCTCCCTGCCTTTGGGAAGCCAAAATCTTCCCCATCGAAAACCACCAGACTAAATTAATTAGTTTTGTATGTGTATATCCAGTTGTTCTAGAACCATTGGCTGAAAAGATAATTCTTTCCTCCTTTGAGTTGCTTTGACAACTTTATAGAAAATCAGTTGACCCTAAATCTAGGGCTTGCTTCTGGACTGCCAATTCTATTCCATTGATCTCTGTGTCTGTCCTTATGCCAATAGCACAATCCTTGATTACTGTAGCTTTATATTACATTTTTAAATTGAGAAGTAGAAGTCCTGCAGCTTAATTCTAAATAAACTGTTAATTTTAAGATAATTGTAGATTCACAAGTTATTGTTCAGTCACTCAGTCATGTTCAACTCTTTGTGACCCCATGGTCTGCAGCATGACAGGCTTCCCTGTCCTTCACTATCTCATGGAATTTGCTCAAACTCATGTCCATTGAGTCAGTGATGCCATCCAACCATCTCATCCTCTTTCACTCCATTCACAAGTAGTCGTAAGAAAGAATACAGAGAGATTCTGTGTACCCTTTGCCATTTTCACTCATGGTAGCATCTTATAAAACTATAGGATAACATCACAACCAGAGTGTTGACATTGATACAATCCATCAATCTTATTAAGATTTCCCCATTTATACTTGTAGTTCTTCTTTTTCAGAATTGTTTTGGCCACTCTGGGTTCTTTGCATTTCTATAAAAACTTTAGGATCAACTTGTCATTTTCTACAAAAGAGTCTGCTGGGATTTTGATAGGGATTGCATTGAGTATATAGATCTAATTTCAGATCAGTTCAGTTCAGTTGCTCACTCGTGTCCAACTCTTTGTGACCCCATGGATTGGAGCATGCAAGACTTCCCTGTCCATCACCAACTCCCAGAGTTTACTCAAACTCGTGTCCATAGAGTCAATGATGCCATCCAACAATCTCATCCTCTGTCATCCCCTTATCCTGCCTTCAATCTTTCCCAGCATCAGGGTCTTTTCAAATGAGTCAGTTCTTTGCATCAGATGGCCAAAGTATTGGCACTTCAGCTTCAGCATCAGTCTTTCCAATGAATGTTCAGGACTGATTTCCTTTAGGATGGACTGGTTTGATCTCCTTGCAGTCCAAGGGACTCTCAAGAGTCTTCTCCAACACCACACTTCAAAAGCATCAATTCTTCAGGGCTCGCTTTCTTTATAATACATCTCTCACATCCATACATAACAACTGGAAAAACCATAGCTTTGACTAGATGGACCTTTGTTGGCAAAGTAATGTCTCTGCTTTTTAGTATGCCTTCTAGGTTGGTCATAACTTTTCTTCCAAGGAGTAAGCATCTTTTAATTTCATGGTTGCAGTCACCATCTGCAGTGATTTTGCTGCTGCTGCTGCTAAGTCACTTCAGTCGTGTCCAACTCTGTGCAACCCCATAGATAGCAGCCCACCAGGCTCCCCTGTCCTTGGGATTCTCCAGGCAAGAACACTGGAGTAGGTTGCCATTTCCTTCTCCAATGCATGAAAGTGAAAAGTGAAAGTGAAGTCGCTCAGTTGTGTCCGACTAGTAGTGGCACCATGGACTGCAGCCCACCAGGCTCCTCTGTCCATGGGCTTTTCCAGGCAAGAGTACTGGAGTGGCAGAGCCCCCCAAAATAAAGTCTGTCTGTTTTCACTGTTTCCCCCATCTACTTGCCATGAAGTGATGGGACCAGATGCCATGAACCTAGTTTTCTGAATGTTGAGCTTTAAGCCAACTTTTTCACTCTCTTCTTTTGCTTTCATCAGGAGGCTCTTTAGTTTTTCTTCGCTTTCTGCCATAACGGTGGTGTCATCTGCATATCTGAGGTTATTGATATTTCTCCCAGCAATCTTGATTCCAGCCTGTGCTTCATCCAGCCCAGCGTTTCTCATGATGTACTCTGCATAGAAGTTAAATAAGCAGGATGACAATATACAGCCTTGACGTACTCCTTTTCCTATTTGGAACCAGTCTGTTGTTCCATGTCCAGTTCTAACTGTTGCTTCCTGACCTGCATACAGATTTCTCAGGAAGTAGGGGAGGTGATCTGGTATTCCCATCTCTTTAAGAATTTTCAGATAATTGCCATTTAATGATATTAATCTTTTAATCTATGAATCATGATTTTCTTTTTTATTGTGGTTTTATCTATCTATATATATAATGATATGGGCCATTACAGTAATTTAAAGTTTCATTTTAGTGACATTAATTACATTCATACTGTTTTGCAGTCATCACACTATTTCTATAAATTTCCATCACCCCTAATGGAGACCATGCTTTTCTTTAACCATCAGTACTGAAATTGCCAACTTGCTAGTTACCATGTGGTCTCCTATAGCCCCAAAAATTCTTTTTCAGATCAGTAATTTAACACCAAACCCTGGATCCCAGGGAATCCTGGTACTTGTCTTTAGAAGAATATAAACGAGTCTTTGTTAAGAAATTGGGCTTTAGAGTCTTCAAATCCCAGCTCTGCCATTGACAAGCAGGTTAATTTACTTCTCTGAGTCTTCCATTATCATGCACAAATTTAAATGGTTTCATTTCTATCACCCTTCCAGGTGTGGGCATCCCTAAATGGGGTGCAGAGACTCCCAGGGATACTCAGCAGCCTGCCACAAGCTATGGAAGCCACAGAATGAACACACATTGTCCAGGAACATATTTTTTCCCCACAAAGCTAACATTAGGTAATTTAACTATAATGAGTTTTTAAACTTTTATAGCATACTATATATATATATATATATATATATATATATATATATATATAAAATAGACTCACTTTGCTACCTTTTATTTTTAAAAGTACCTGCTGGGATGGCACCTAAGATGGCGGAAGAATGGGGAGACCACTTTCTCCCCCACAAATTCATCAAAAGAACATCTCAACACTGAGTAAAATCTAC
>SJXQ01007269.1:77389-98996 GCA_006408695.1 Aepyceros melampus
TTTACACTCATTATAATATAAAAGACTTAAAATAAATTTAAAGCCTTTATTTGTGTGCTGTGAGCTAACCCTTCTTCCTTTCCACCTCTCCACATGCCCCTTACCAAGTCTTTTACCCTTTAGTCTCCTTCTCAGGTCACTATTCATTCACAGCCCTTTTCCTACAGAACCTCAGAATTCTCCTCAACACAGCTCTCCAGGCAGGCACTGTTACTGTATCAACTTGAAGTCTGTTTGCCATCTCTGTTTAGCTAGCCAACAACTATACGCTTTAACCTATATTTTACCATTTCAGGCTATTTGAAATAAAATTAGTAATTCTGAAAATCAAGGTGGTTTTATTTACTTCTAGCTTTCCAAAGGTTATGTTCTTCTTTTCAAATTATTTTACTTTCTCTGTTTTTACATATAAATTATAATAAAGATAATGAAAGACATCAGATGATATGTTGACTTTAAAAATGACAGTATCCATCATGTCTTCTTAAGTCTGCTGGTCCAAAGGCATTTACATTTTGTGTAACTTTGTTCTTCTAATAGCCATCAGTGGAAATCATGTGTCCATTAGTATGAAAAAAACCCTTTGGAAACATCTTTGCAAAACACTTGTGGCTCAGATGGGAAAGAATCTGCCTGCAATGCAGGAGACTCAGGTTCCATCCCTAGGTCGGGAAGACAGCTTGGAGAATTCCATGGACAGAGGAGCCTGGTACATTACAGTCCATGGGAGTGCAAAGAGTCAGACATGACTGAACAATTAATTTTTTTTTTCCATGCACACACTGTGATCATTAGATCTCATTTAAGAAAGATTAAATTGTGTTTTATTTCATATTTAGGAAAGGTTTGGTTTTTGTTTTATTACATCAATTTAAACACAGAGCTTTGTTTGGGATTCTTTTTTAGATCCTCATCTGTATACAGAGAGATTCAGAGATAGAGAGATGAAGAGATGGACAAGGACAGGTAATAGAGCAAGTCTCTTTTTGATTAAACCATTAAATGTCTAAACATCTGTATTTTCTTCCCTGTGTCCTACCTACAAACTTTTTATGATCAGAAGCTAGCATGACACATTGCCTTAATTTGTATCTAGCTGTTGCTAAGCTGTCACTATGGTACCAATGCACTCAGGCAAATATAATAGCTAAAAACAAATGTGTAGGAAGAAAAGTTTGTCCCTAGCCCCCTCACCTCTGCTGTAATCGGGATGACTAGTTCAACATTGAATTTCTGTGTCATAATTGCTTTACATCTGTAACAAAACAAAACAAATTAACCTGAAACTTTTGAAAACCAAATTATTACAGCCCATAAAAATAGAACGATGTCGCCAAATGTCATTTACAAAAGTCATCACTAGTCTTTGTACCTGTACCTTGTAATGATTGAAACAGCCTGCATGGTAACAGTGATTGATTTTTTTTGCCCTCAAGCAATGTAAAACACCAGCAAAAATACTGTCCTATTAATTATAATTTTTATGGTCATGCAGTCACAATGAATGGCATCTTTTTGTTCTTTCTCAGTGGTTAAAGTTTTTCAAATAGTTTAAAAATTTTTCAAATTCTAGTAGATAATTTGAGCAGAATGACCTAATGTAAGCTTTATCTTCAAGAGTGGTATAAATATAAACTGTACTCTCCAGTGTTATATCTCAGTCCTGTTACTTCCTTTGCCTCACTGCATATGCAGCTAATCCAAAAGGAAAAGCTTAATTTTCTTAAAAGTGCCCATTAACACTATTCAACTATGTTTATAGACTGGATCTATTACTTGTTTACCTAAATAGTAGCATAAATATAGGTTTTTAGAAAGCTTAACATAAGTTTTTCTATATGATTGGATTCTTAAGCAGGTCTATGATTAGTTAATAAACCACTTTCCCTCTTGACTAGTTCTAATGAAAGCTTAGCAACTTAAACATTGTGTGCTAACACTTCTTCCATTCTTAGCAGTCTTCCATTTTTGCCCATCAAAAAGAGCTTTCTGTTTGCAGTGTGTCAGCTGTACTGTTTATAATAGAGTTAACAATGCCAACTAGGGCAGTAAAAGGTGTATATTTCATATGCAAATTCCAAGCAATAATTTCTACAATTACATATAGTTGCTTACTCTATTATGTTCAACATCAGTATTATAAAACTGAGTCCAGGAAGGAGAAAATAGTACTGATATTACTTTTTTGTATCTCTTAAAGACTTTTAGTGAATTAATTAGAAAAATAAAGAGTTCAAAATGGAAGTAGCCCTAGCTTATTATAATGGATATTTTCACATAATGGGACTTTGATGACCTATTATAGTAGCTGTTCAGAGGAAGAAATTCTCTGTATGACACAGACTGTTCTTTCTGTTTTGTCTCTGAGTTTGTGTTTTTCCGAACAATTCTCTCTCTCTCTCTCTCTATTTTTTTTGACTGTCCCATTCAGCATGTGGGATCTTAGTTTACCAACCATGAATTGAACCAGTCCCACTTGCATCAGAAGCACTGGAGTCTTAACCACTGAACCCCCAAGGAAGTCCCAAATAGTCCTCTTTATTGCTTGTTTTACCAGATTGTGATTCCCCTGACCATAAGCAGAAGGAAAAAAAAAAAGTAAGAAACCAAGGATAAATTCATGTTTTCTTTTCACTGATGTATATTAAGTGTGATTATGTGCAAAGCACTATCGTGGATACAAGCCTGACCAGAAAGGGAGATTATTTGTGTCTTCCCCACTCTACTGTAGGCTTCTGTGGACCAGAGCCTCTTTGAAGGCAAGTGGGCTATGACAAATAGAATAGACAGGTCTGGGTTCAAATACTAGCTTTTCCACTGAATGTGATATTAGGCAAATTCTCCAAGCTTTATCGTGCTTTCTGATAGAAATGGAGATAGTCATGCTTGCTAGTGAAGTAGCTGCTGAGTGCCTGAAAGTGTCTTTGTACCTATCACAGAGGTTGATAGTCAGTAAATGCTGTTAAAGGAAATACTGTTTTTTTAATTATTTTATTTTATTGGCCATGCCACGCGGCTTGCAGGATCTTAGGTCCCTGACCAGGGATGGAACCTGGGCCCATGGCATGAAAGTGCCAAGTCTTAACCACTGGGCTGCCAGGGCACTCCCAAGAAATGTTGAATATGTTTTTATAATGATGGAACAAGCAAGTAAAATGGAGTAATAGTAAAGGAGCAATGGATTGGAAACTCTAATTAGAATATCTAAAGTAGATCTAGAGAATTCTTCTAACATATAGCACAATATAAGGTGAGAAAAGATCTAGAAGGGAGGTGATATAGCCCACCCAAGGGTGTATCTTTAAAAAACAATATTTAAAGGGCCAAGACAGGTGTAAAGCTTACAGTTTGGAAAGCTGTGGGGCTGGATGGGAATGGTTTTCCTATGTTGTGGTCTGTGAACCGGCATTAAATCTGGGACTTGCTGTAGAATCAGGACTTTACCCAGACCTGCTGAGCTGAATCTAAAGAGGAGGTCCAGGATCAGTGTTTCTCATAAATTTCCAAGTAATTTTCACACACACACACCAGTTTTAGATCCAGTGGGTAGATAACAAATTTCTAAGGTTCCATTGACATCTAATTCGTGATGTGGTATAAAAGACAAAACATGAACTTGGAAGTAAGACAGATTCCAGCCTAACTGGAATGCTCAACATTTAAACCAAACTTGGAAGTAAGACAGATTCCAGCCTAACTGGAATGCTCAACATTTAAACCAAACAAATAAAAAGAACCCTACCCAATAGAAGGGTGGGGGGTTTCCCAGGCGGTTCTAGGGGTAAAGAACCTGCCTGCTAGTGCAGGAGACCTAAGAGATGTGGATTCCATCCCTGGGTCGGGAGGATCCCCTGAAGGAGGAAAAGGCAACCCACTCCAGTATTCTTGCCTGGAGAATTCAATGGATGGAGGAGCCTGGTGGGCTACAGTCATGGAGTCTCAAAGAGTCGCACACCACTGAAGCAACTTAGCACGTGCACACCCAGTAGAAAGCAGGAGAGAAAGATAAATACTATAAGATCCCACTTAATATATGGTATCTGAAAAAAAACTGAACTCAGATTCAGAGAACAGATTGGTATTTGCCACAGCAGGATTTGGGATGGAAGGAAGAGGAAAATGAATGAAGGTGGTCAAAAGACACAAACTTACAGTTATAAAGTAAGCCATGGGGAGGTAATGTATAGCATGGTGACCTGTAGTTAATACTATGTTGCATGTTTGAAAGTTGCCAACAGAGTAAATCCTAAAACAAATTTGTAACTATATGTGCTGATGGATGTTAACTAGAGTTATTGTAGTAATCATCCCTCAGTATATACAAATATCTAATCATTATGTTGTACCTGAAACTAATCTTACATGTATTTGTACCTCAATTCTTAAAAAATAAAGCAAAAAAGGGAAAAGAAGTATAAAATGTGTAAAAAGTGAAAAATATAGAAGGGATAGAAATATATTAGTATTTATATTAGAATGAATTACAATAAATTATTTAAATTCACCAATTTAAAAAATAGAATCTCAGATTCAGTTAAAAAGCACCATCCAATAAACTGTCTAAAAGAGAAACTAAAAAAACAAAAGACAGAGAAAGATTGAAAATAAAAGATGGGAAAAATATGAACCAAAAGGACAAAAAGGAGAAAGAATATTAGTATCTGACAATATAAGATATAAGGCAAAAAATATATAATGGACAAAGAAGGTCACATGCTGCTAAAAGGAATAATAGAGCAAGAAGATAACAAACATCAAAAACATGTATGCACCTAACAATACAGCCTCAAAATACACAAAGGAACAACTGGAAAAAAGTAGCAGGGAGAAATGAATACATCAAAGTATAGTTAAAAGATTCTAGCCACATCTTTCAGAAATTGATAAGTCAGGCAGACACAAAATATACAGAATGAAAATGTGAATCATACAATTAATAAGCTCAAGCTATGAAGTATACATAGAGCTCCAGCACCAAAGGAATAGTTAGTAAATATTAGATTCAGCTATGTGAAAATGTGAATATGAGAACTTTTTGCCTCTTAGAAACAGTTTCATATTATTCCTCACAATTTGTTGAAGGAATTTAACTAATGTCTGTAAAGCAATTGCACAATGTCTAATTTAATCTCCTTTGGTATTTAGTTTACAAAGAGAATACTTTCCTCAATTATTAGTAATTGGATAAGTGAGATCCAAAAAATTCAGTCATGTGAAATGTGAGGTCACAATGTGTTTTTTAAGATTAACAAACAAATAACTCATACAGACCTAGCTGGTGAGGAATTTTGGGAGCCTAGCTGCCCTACCTAAATTCATGCCCAACTCAGCTGTGATTTGGTGCCACCTGGTGGTGGTGATTGGTGCCAACTTAAACATTGGTAGGGATAATTCTGAGTCCAGAGGCAGCAGGACAAGTTCACTGATCCCAGAGATATACCAGTTTGTTGGCCAGATTCAAAAATTCGGCTAGGAGAATACTGACGACTAGAAACTCACTCTTCACCCTTCTTTCTGAAACAACTTCCCATGACTTTCCTTCACCTTCATGACCTTGACCTCCATTCCAAGATTCCCTTCCCCACCGTAGCATAGACCTTTAACACCCACCTCTAACCCTTGGGGCTTTCCTGGTGGCTCAGAGGTTAAAGCGTCTGCCTCCAACACGGGAGGCCTGGGTTCGATCCCTGGGTCGGGAAGATCCCCTGGAGAAGGAAATGGCAACCCACTCCAGTATTCTTGCCTAGAGAATCCCATGAACTGAGGAACCTGGTGGGCTGCAGTCCACGGGGTCACAAAGATTCGGACACGACTGAGTGACTTTACTTACTTCTGACCCTTGGGGCTTCCTTGGTGGCTCAGACTGTAAAGAATCCACCTGCAATGCAGGAGACCAGGTTTGAACCCTGGGTCAGGAAGATCCCCTGGAGAAGGGAATGGCTAGCCATTCCAGTATACTTGTCTGGAGAATTCCATGGACAGAGGAGCCTGGTAGTCCATGGAGTCACAGAGTCAGACACAACTGAGCGACTTTTCATGACCCTTATCCCTGCCTTTTTCTCAAGTAGGGGCTAGACAGGAAATGAGAGCCAGTTGCCAATTCTGCAGAATATCTAAAATTATATTTTAATAAATGGGTTTTTATATTTTTTAAAAATGGGTTTTTACTGTGTTTTATCCAGGATCCCCTGAATGCTTACAACATAGCAGCACTATATTTTTTATTTTAGCATCTTTGATTACTACAAGTGTTTCTGGTTGGTTATAAAAAGCTTTTACTAGATAGAAACCAATTGAAATTCAAGGGAATTCCCTGGTTGTCCAGTGGTTAGAACTCAGTGCTTTCACTACAAGGACCCAGGTTCAATCACTAGTCTGCGAGCTAAGATACCACAGGCCACAGGGTGTGGCATATATATATATATATATATATATATAGATAGCAGCAAAAATAAGGGAAGACAGGCAAAAGTAGGAAAGTTCATCCAGAGAATATTAACACTATTACATGAATGCCGTGAACTTTTAAATTTATAACTGCTTTTGTGTATGATCTCTTATTGCCCGGTAGGATCAGAAATTCTTAGTTCGGTTATTTCTTTGTTAAACTTCTTGATGTGGAGGAGCAGCTTTCCCTTCCTTGTAGAAACATTATTTTCAGGTGCCCCCCCTGAACACACCTCCTGGGCTTCTTGGCAGCTGCATGGAGGGGCACGACAACAGAGGGGGTAGTGATCAGCTATCATTTACCTTTAGTTTCTGTCCCCATCACCCTTCCTGGCATCCTCCCACTTTTGAGTTACCTGGGTCACTACAACAGAGTCAGGGCAAAGCAGTCTGAGAGACCGGCAGAGCTAGCATTTTGGGATCAGAGTCTTCTTGCCTTAGGGCTTCCAGAGGTCACAGGTTTTTTCAACAAAACTGTCATACACCAAGCTGAGTGTCAAATCTTGGGAGATTCGTGGCACAGACCAGCAAAGGCCTTAACCTGTCCAATGCCAATTGCTCTGAGCTTACCTGTGAGGTCACCCTCTAGGTCACCTTCTGCCCACCCTCTAATTTCAAGGCTCTCTGTGCTTTACTCAAAATGGCTGTTTAAAGTTTTCCAAATAGGATCTGCAGTTTCCTGCCGTAGCTACTGCCTGAAGTTTTCCCACTCAGAATGCCCTTCACCTGCCCTTTGTGGGTCAGAATCCCTCAGCCTTCCTGCAGGCTCCCAGGACAGCTCCTTCTCCACAGAACCTTCTTGGTTTATTCTGACTCCTCAGTCATCTCCACTCTAGGTCTCTCCTGTGATGCCGCCTTCTGCTTTATATCAGTTTTCAGGGTTCATGATTGATTCCTGGGCTAGAATGACATCTCTTTGAGGACAGGGACCTTGTTTATCTGTTTCTTAATTCCCCAAAGAACTCAAAGCTTTGCAGTCGTAGGTGTTCAATAAATATTTGTTTAACTTTGAAAGCCTTTGTCACATTAAAGCCGGCCAGGCCATCTTCCAAAGACGTCTCACCTCCTCCTGCCAACTGCATGGGTGCCCAGCCCTATATTTAGGTACTAAATGGTCTCCCCCACCTTTCTCTACAGTTGACATGAGCCAAATTCTGTCACTGCAAAAATTCTCCAGAAATATAGGCATTGGGAAAGCACATCCACTCACTCCAGCCTAGATTAGCCATCTCTTTGGCACTGAAATAATTTGCTTACTTTCCTAATGTCAAGGCTGAATAAATGCAGTTTCCACAAGTACAAAGTTTACTTTCTGAAAACCAGGATTGCATCAAGAGTCTCATGAAGAATTTGTACAGAAGCTGTACCTTTTATATGTCTTAATTTTTTAATATTTAAATATTATTAAATCATTAGATATCAACTTGGATGTAATATATTTTACTATAAACACCGTTTGAAAACTTCAGTATCTCTAGAAAAATTCAGGAAATACCAAATGTTTGAGTCTTAGGGAATCATAACATAAACACCATATTTGTCCTCAAACATGAGTTTCTCCCTGCCACCATAGATATACCATTTAATTCTGCTGTTCCTAACACCTTCCTTTTAAAAAATGTTTGTAACCTTACTGGAGGCAAGTAACCCGGAACTTCTCTAATTTCTAGTGTAAAACATTCAGGGGGAAGAAGCAAGTAATATGGATTATTGGATTCCTCTGGTAGCTTCCTCAAATTCACACACTTGAGTTCCAAAGCACAATCATTTCTCTTTGCTCCATGCTGATTATATAGGTCAGGAAGGTAATAAGTTCATTTATTTGAAGGATTTTCATCTGGTATATTTCTAATATTCTTGCCCCATTCCTGACCACTCAAATCAGTATTACAGGGAGATCCGCATCTCTCTCCCTCCACCCAAGAAAATGATGAAACAAATGTAATTTGAGTCTGAACTTTCTGCTCCCAAATTTGTCATCTTCCCGGAGAACAAGGGTTATATTGCTTTAGTCCTTCACACCATTAATGACTCCTGTAATAACATTAGTCCTTTAAACCAATGATGGCTCAGTAATAAGTAGCACTGTGTTTACTATTGGAGAAGGCGATGGCACCCCACTCCAGTACTCTTGCCTGGAAAATCCCATGGTCGGAGGAGCCTGGTGGGCTGCAGTCCATGGGATCGCGAAGAGTCAGACACGACTGAGCGACTTCACTTTCACTTTTCATTTTCACATATTGGAGGAGGAAATGGCAACCCACTCCAGTGTTCTCGCCTGGAGAATACAAGGGACAGGGGAGCCTGGTGGGCTGCCATCTATGAGGTCGCACAGAGTTGGACACGACTGAAGCGACTTAGCAGCAGCAGGAGCAGTGTTTACTATTAATATTAACTCAATGCATAAAACCTCAAAGGTATTACATATTTTTTCAAAAACCTTATTATTGAAATCAGAAATTACCCATGGAAGAATCAAGAGAACAAAGGACATATACTAATAAAAGTAAATGTTACATCATACTATCAATATATTATTAAGAAGATGCAGTATTAGATACATCTATTTTACTGTAAAAAAAAAAAAAACAAAATGAACAAAACGGAATCTTTGATTAATTGGCTGAACTGGGATTTCCTTTCTAAAAGATTTTCCTGGTACTTCAGGAATCCGCAACATAGAGAAATTCTGAAGCTGTTTTATAGTAACCTTAGATCAAATATGGTCAGTAAGTATGTGTGCCAAGACTGATCGTTGAGATACTAATCTATATTTTTATTCTCCTGGTATTTCCTCCTTTCCCTTCCCTGTCTCCAAGCAGATATTCCCATCTGGGTTTATTATCTTGGTGAAGGGACGAGATGGAGCAGAAAGTTGAAATTGCCCTCAAGCTTTTGTTTCTAAAATCTTAAACCCCAGCAGGGAGAAGATTTGAGCCATAGGCACAATGCGTGGGCAGAAGCAGGAGGACCCTGGACAAGGTGGTGGGGACGGGCAGGCTGCTGTGTGGGTGGGCTCTCCAGCAGCCTGGCTGGGAGGCAGGCCTGCCCCCAGGAAGCTGTAGCTGTGGCTGGGAGCTGTGACTGCAAACTACAGGCCTATGCGTTACATCTGACTTTGTTTGACCATGTGAATTTCAGTCACTGAGCATTATGCTGCTGCTGCTACTGCTAAGTCGCTTCAGTTGTGTCCGATTCTGTGCAACCCAGTAGAAAATCTAGGCAATTTTACACAGAACTCCAGGTTGGAGCTTCTCTTGAATAATTAGCAGATTTGGCCACGCTGTGTTCAGTCTCTTATGGCACCAAAGCTGCCTGCCTTAGATAAGGAATAAATGCTCTAGTCTGCCAGAATCCCTGAAGTCATCGCTACACTGACGCCAGGGGTTAGTTGTCACTCATCGTGACACTGGCACTGCTCCAGGCAATAGAAGATGGTCCTCTCTACCCCAGATTTCTTCCATAAATGAAGAAACGAAACATAAACTAAAGATGGCTCAGGAAGGAAACAGAGGAGCCGGTGCACTCCTCCATGGAAGTGAAGATGTTCTTTTGTGTCTGATAAGGCAGACTGCACGGTTCACTCACGAGCTCTCCCAGCCTGGTCCCTGTGGGCATTTGGATCACGGATCCTCCGTTCCAGGCAGCCTTGCAAAGAGATGACCGCGTCCCTGGTTGGGCATGGCAGAGCCACTGCCTGCAGGGTACAGCAGGCAGAATGATGGACGGCTCAGCCAGAACCCATGTGGGCAGATGCCTGGAGGCCAGAGGCCCTGGAAGCTTCTGGTGGGGGTGGGGAGGACTCCAAAAGAACAGGGCTCAAGACAAATTAAATCAGAAAAATCCCTATTTCACAGACACAAGTGCACGGACTGAAATTTGCACGCAGCACCTTTTCTTTCTGGCTGACTTGGTTACTTGGCTCAGGGCTCTGATAGCACCGACATGCCCTAGTGGCAGAGGCGACCAGGGCCTGTGCTAGAGAAAGACAGCAGAGACACTGTCTTTTCCTTATGAGAGGAGTAAGGAGAAAGGACATGAGGGTCGGGGGCCTCATGTGTTGTAGAATTACATGATGCTGTCTTTTTCCCTTCCTGGGTGGAGTTTGAATTTAAAGTGGTGTCTTCCAGACAGCATTCAGGACCATCATATGAACCTTTGTGCTTTTGCTGCTAAACTAGAAATGTGCTTTTCAAAACCTTAACTGTTACGTACCCAGTTATTTCAACAGTTTGCTCACCCCATTTATAACCAATAAAAATAACTATCCTTTATTGAACTTAGCTTCTGCCAACCACTCTGTGGTGCTCCCCATAGCTGCCTGCCTCATTTATAACCATCCTGCAGGGTGCCCCATGCCTTGACAAAGGAAATGGATGCTAAAAGCTTAAGGAGCATCCAAAATCCCACACTTAGTACATGTGGGAGCCTGAATTCAAATCCAGGGGTCTGTCTGACTTCATGAGCCCTGCACTCTGCAGCCAACATCACCTTGATGTCACCATCAAATGTGACAGCATTTATCACCACCTTATACCTGCAGGGCAGCAGTAGGGCTGGAGGCATGGAGATGTGAATGCAAAGGGCCAAGTCCCCAAGGAGTAGCAAAATTAAATTAGGCACATTCTTTAGAAAGAAAAGGGAAAGCATATTCATGCAGTGACAGAGATGTTAGCAGTGATCCTTGGAGTTGTGGTGTAGCAGAGAAAGCCACCAGGCCAGCAGATATTCACTCTGGGACCCAGAGCTTCTGGGATGTTAGGACTGAGTCCAAGTGAGCTTAGTCCTTTTTTTCCACTGTTATGAGTTGTACTGTGTCCTCAAGATGATGTTGAACTCCTTACCCCCATTGTCTGTGAAACAGGGTCCACTTGGAAGTAGAGTCCTTGCAGATACTCAAGTTAAGATGAGGTTATTAGTTGGGGGGTCCCTAATCCAGTATGACTCTGTCCTTCTAAAAAGGAGAAATTTAGATACAGAGACAGATATGTACTGGAGGAAAAGGATGAGAAGATCCACAGAGAACATCATCTAAGAGCCAAGAAACTTCTGAGGCCCCCAGGAGCAAGGAGAGAGCCCTGGAACAGAGCCTCTGCATAGCCCTCAGACAGAGCCTAGCCAGCCAACCTCTTGCTATGGGACTCCTATCCTCCAGATAACCACGATGGTGTAATCAGACACCCTGGAATACGAAGTCAAGTGGGCCTAAGGTAGAATCACTACGAACAAAGCTAGTGGAGGTGATGGAATTCCAGTGGAGCTATCTCAAATCCTAAAAGATGATGCTGTGAAAGTGCTGCATTCAATATGCCAGCAAATCTGGAAAACTCAGCAGTGGCCACAGGACTGGAAAAGGTCAGTTTTCATTCCAATCCCAAAGAATGGCAATACTAAAGAATGTTCAAACTATCGCACAATTGTACTCATCTCACATGCTAGCAAAGTAATGCTCAAAATTCTCCAAGCCAGGATTCAACAGTACATGAACCGTACATGAACAGTACATGAACCAAGCTGGATTTAGAAAAGGCAGAGGAACCAGAGATCAAATTGCCAACATTCGCTGGATCATCAAAAAAGCAAGAGAGTTCCAGAAAAACATCTATTTCTGCTTTATTGACTATGCCAAAGCCTTTGACTGTGTGGATCACAACAAACTGTGGAAAATTCTGAAAGAGATGGGAATACCAGACCACCTGACCTGCTTGCTGAGAAATCTGTATGCAGGTCAGGAAGCAACAGTTAGAACTGGACATGGAACAACAGATTGGTTCCAAATAGGGAAAGGAGTACATCAAGGCTGTATATTATCACCCTCTTATTTAACTTATATGCAGAGTACATCATGCAAAATCCCGGGCTGAATGAGGCACAAGCTGCGATCAAGATTGGCGGGAGAAATATCAATAACCTCAGATATGCAGATGACACCATTGTTATGGCAGAAAGTGAAGAAGAACTAAAGAGCCTCTTGTTGAAAGTGAAAGAGGAGAGTGAAAAAGTTGGCTTAAAGCTCAACATTCAGAAAACTAAGATCATGGCATCCAGTTCCATCACTTCATGGCAAATAGATGGGGAAACAGTGGAAACAGTGACAGACTTTATTTTTGGGAGCTCTAAAATCACTGCAGATAGTGACTGCAGCCATGAAAATAACAGACGCTTACTCCTTGGAAGAAAAGCTATGACCAACCTAGATAGCATATTAAAAAGCAGAGACATTACTTTACCAGCAAAGGTCTGTCTAGTCAAAGCTATGGTTTTTCCAGTAGTCATGTATGGATGTGAGAGTTGGATTATAAAAAAGCTGAGCCCCAAAGAACTGATGCTTTTGAACTATAGTGTTGGAGAAGACTCTTGAGAGTCCCTTGGACTGCAAGGAGATCCAACCAGTCCATCCTAAAGGAAATTAGTCCTGAATATTCACTGGAAAGACTGATGCTGAAGCTGAAGCGCCAATACTTTGGCCACCTGATGTGAAGAACTGACTCATTTGAAAAGACCCTGATGCTGGGAAAGACTGAAGGCAGGAGGAAAAGGGGATAACAGAGGAGGAGATGGTTGGATTGCATCACCGATGTGATGGACATGAGTTTGAGTAGACTCCGGGAGTTGGTGCTGGACAGGGAGGCCTGGAGTGCTGTAGTCCATGGGGTCTCTAAAAGTCAGACACAACTGAGTGACCGAACTGAACTGATCCTCCATTGAGTATCAGTTAGAACCATTCTATCAGATAATTGATAGACATTGAGACATAAATTGAGACATTATGTGTCAGTTGAGACATATAAATTTCTGATGATCCATTGAGATCAGTTGATCCATTGAGACAATAAATTCTGATGATCTAATCCATCCAGTTTGTGTTATTTTATGACGGCAGCCCTAGGAAAGAAAAATATCACCCAACAGGTACACACTTTAAAAGAGAAGATTCTGCTGTATGGGTTTGTCATTGTCCATTTTAGAGACCTGCTGAGTAGGGCTGGTACCCAGCCACTGGGAACTCCGGCATCATCCACATGCAGCCTTGAGCAACTACTCAAATTTCAAGCCTCAGCCCCCAGTCCAACCAGCTGGAGTGTCCAGTGCATGCATCACAGTCACAGCAGGGGGGAGCCACTTGAGATACTGCAGAAGGCAACAGGAGGGATGATGTTGAGGCTCTGTGGAGTCCAGTGCGAGAGCATCACGGAAAACACAAACAAACAGTACAGTCAAGTAATACCAGTTAGGCTGAAATGGGGGTCATCTACAGTAGAGGAGTAACTAGAACACTGGGAGTACAGGCCTGCCTGTGGGAGAGGGATGGTGAAAACCCCTTAGGCTGGGCTTCAAAGGATGAATAGGTGTTCACAAGCACAGGCAAAGAAGATAGAAATGCCCAGCCTAAGCAGGAAGGTGTGCCTAAGGACTTCCTTGTGTCTTAGAGTAGGATGGAATTTTCTGAAAAGAAAAGATTAAATTCTATTCTGGTCAGTACTGCTGATGTTTCAAACAACTAAACTGGGAAATAACCAGACTTAATTGGGAAACAGTAGAAGAATTAGTACTTAGAATATAAAGGAAAGTGAAGTTGCTCAGTCATGTCCAACTCTTTGTGACCCCATGAACTGTAGCCTACCAGGCTCCTCTGTCCTTGGGATTTTCCAGGCAATAGTACTGGAGTGGATTGACATTTCCTTCTCCAGGGGATCTTCCTGACCCAGGGATCAAACCCAGGTCTCCCGCATTGTAGACAGACGCTTTACCATCTGAGCCATCAGGGAAGTCCTCAGGATATAGTGTAAGTCATGCCAATTGCCAGTCATGCATCTAGAGTCTGGCACATATTAGCTTGAGATAATTATTCGTTAAATGAAGAATGAATTACAAGCCATGTCATCTCTTGGGGCTTTATTTTTTTCCCACTTGTTTAAAAATGAGTTGGGTTGGTATGGGGAGGTAGTATGGCTACTCTGTCTCTCTCAGGTCTGTGATCAAGAGCAAACAGAATGACAAAATGTGAAAACACTATTATTATAGATTAAATGTTTGTGTGTCCTTCCCAAATTCATAAGCTGAAGCCCTAACTGCCAATATAATGGTAATTGGAGATGGGGCGTCTAGGAGGTAATTAGGGTTAGATGATGTTATGAGGGTGGGGCCCTCATGATGGGATTAGTGCCCTAATAAGAAGAAGCTGCCTGCCAATGCAGGGGACATAAGAGACGCAGGTTCGATCCCTGGGTCAAGAAGATTCCCTGGAGGAGGGCATGGCAGCTCACTCCAGTATTCTCACCTGAAGTATCCCACCGACAGAGGAGCCTGGCCAGATACAGCCCACAGGGTCACAGAGAGTCGGACACGACTAAAGTGACTGAGCATGTATAACAAGAAGAGACACCAGGGATGGAGCTTGCTCTCTATCCACCATGTAAAGATACAGCAAGAGGTGACTATTTGCAAACCAGGAAGACAGCTCTCACCAGAATCCATCATGCCAGCACCCTGATCTCAGACTTCAGGCCTCCAGAAATGTGAAAACATAAACTTATTCTATTAAAGGCACCCAGGGTATGGTATTTTATTATGGCAGCGTGAGGAGATTAAGACAACTATGGGAAGAACTTTATACCTGTGTGATATTATTCCAGAGTTGGTATAGAATGGTGGATGAAATCCTCGGCTGGGAGGTGAGGGGGTTCTGACATGTGGCCCAGCTCCTGCCATGACTCAGCCGCCTGTCTTTGGGCTCTTCCATATAACACACAGGTGGTATAGGGGCCATTCCAGGAGGCACCAATCACATAGACTAGGAGCTGTCCTGCTCCAAGCCTTCAACCATTTGTTTCTTCATCTATAGAAAGGGGAAGAGAAATGGGACATATGATATCTAACAACATTCAATTATTCTTTCAACAACTGTTTGTTGAGAATTGATTATGTCTCAGGCACAGAGCCAGGCACTTGGAGATTAGTGTAGGATTAGTGTAGTCTTGCCCTCCAAAAGTTTACATTCTACTTGAAGAGACAGATAGAAATAGTATAGCTTCATGTGAACAGTCAGCTCAGGCTGCCATAACAAAATACCATGGACTGAGGGGCTTAAACAACAGAAATCTATTTTCTCACAACTCTGGAGACTGGAAGTCTAAGATCAAGCTGCCGGCAGGGCTCTCCTGAGGCTGTCTGCCTGGCCTCAGACAGCCACCCAAGTGTCCTGACATGGTCTTCTCTCCGTGTAGGCACATCCCTCTTTGTATAAGGACACGGTCACAGGAGATTGAGGCCCACTCATATAACCTCACTTAACCTTAACCGCCTCTTTAAAGGCTCTGTATACAAATGCAGCCACATTCTGAGCTACACTGGGGGTTAGGACTCCAACCCCTGGGGGCACTAGGTACAGGGATGGGAGGGGGCACAATTCAGTCTGTAATAGCCTCTGTGACAAGGAGATTCAGAACAGGGACCTCCACCCCAGGCTGGGACCCACAAGGCCTCTTGAGGAAGAGAGCTAAGCTGCTGAGGAGTAAAGGTTGAGGCCGGAGGTGAGCTATCACATTCGTGAATACAACTGTGTGAAACACTAACCTTGTAAATTTTACTCTGGTGGACTCTGATTTATTTTGAAACCTGTTTGGCCTTTGGTAGGCGTGACATACCAAAAGGAACCCCAAAACGTTGTTCCAAAGGCCAGTGTGCCTTGGGCAAGCTACCTTTTCTTTTTGCCTCGGTTTCCTTATTGGTAAAACCCGGCTGTTGGCATCTATTATTTCTCAGGCCCTAATGTGCCATGATTATAGTGAAATCCTTAGACATATTCGGTTACATCTCTAAAATACTGTGCTGACATTTCAGAAGTTTGTGGAAAAGGAGCCGTGGATTCTGATCTGCCAAATACTGTATTTACTTTTGGAGCATATTACTGAGATTTCTTCTAGCGCTCTCTCTTTTTTTTTAAAGTCAAAACAATAGATTGATAAAGGAAAGTCATGTGACAGGTGTCAAGCCAGGCACTCACACCAATGTTGCATGACTTTAAAAAAAGAAATCATTTATATATGTATTTATTTCTTTTTGGCCATGTTGGGTCGTCTTTGCTGCGCAGGCTTTTCTCTAGTTGCAGCAATCGGGGGGCTACTCTCTAGTTGCGGTGCACAGGCTTCTCATTTCAGTAGCTTCTCTTGTTGCAGAGCATGGGCTGGAGAATACTGGGCTCAGTAGTTGGGACTCATGGGCTCTGAAGCACAGCCGCAGTAGCTGTGGCACACAGGCTTAGCGGTTCCGCAGCATGTGAGATCTTCCTGAATTAGGGACAGAACCCATCTCTGCTACATTGGCAGGCGGATCCTTTACCACTGAGCCACCGGCGAAACACTGCATGACTTTTAGCTACTCCAGGGTGACTTGTTCCTTAGGCCAAGGTGACAGCTCTTTTTTGGTGTGTGGGAGGGGGAAAAGGTTACAAAAGCAATAGATGCTCCTAGTTGGGGGACAACAAGGAAATCAAATATTTCACAAAGGTTGAACATGAAAAAGGACTAATAAGTACCTTCTTTCTACCATTATATACCTCCAGGGTAACCACTGTTCCCCATGTGCTTTCCAGACCTTTTCTGTTCACACCCACATATAGGTACATACATGTTTTTCTTTCTTTCTTTCTTTTTTTTTTTTTACAAAAGTGGGTTTATACTATATAGAGATCTGTAATTTTCTTTCTACTCAATAGTATGTCATAGACACTTTCTGTACCCATAAGAGTGCCTTCCTCTTTCTAAAGCTGAGATAGTGTGCCATCGCATGTGTCATCATTTTGACTATTTTCCAAGTTCTCTCCCAATTTTTCTGTTATGAATGATCCTGCAATGCACATCCAACATTTGCTTGCAATGTTGCAATGAACATACAACATTTGTCTGTAGTTGTAGCCTTGGTTGAGTAGGATGGATTCCTAGAAGTAGAATCACTGGATCTCAAGTTCGTTTCTACGAGGTATTTAATTTTACAGAGGAGATTTCAGGCAAGTCAAATAAGACTTTAAAAATGTATATATGTGTATGGAGAGCATTTCATTTAGAGTTTTGGCCCAAAGCAAGAAACAATTTCTTAAAAACCAGCCAGTTACTAGAGAAGTGTATACCTCCTTTTTTTTTTTTTTTTTTTTCTTTGTTAATGTACTCTGATTGGCTGGGAAACCAGCCTCCCCTTGCTCCCTGCTTCCTGCCTGTCGCTTTGCTGTGTAATCTGTGTGGGGAACTCCTCTGACTGCAGGCCCTTGGGCAACCCTCTGGGCTTGGGGGCCCTGGTGGCTGCAGCGCCTCCAGCTAGCACTCTGGGTTCAGAATGAGCTATCGTTCAGACTGGCATTTGTTTTCTCAAGGGCTTGAAATTGAGACTAGGATTGCAGGAGTTTTCACTCTCCCTAAGATTTCTTTCTGCAGACTCCCTATTGTGCAAGCCAGATATTCTACTAAAATCATATCTTAATGGTTATGCTGGGTGCTTAAAATCTCAAGGTGCTATAAATTATTCAATAGTTCTTCTACACATAAGGAAAACTGCCCAGCACAAATTCTCTGCAACTTTTCATGCAACACCTCTCTCTCTTTTTTTTCTTTCCCACACTGGATCATGGTGTGTCATTTTCCTGCTCCAGATTCTACTAAAGGTGGGGTTGGTTCCTCTCATACCCCATTCCCAGCACACAAAGGATTAAACTGAAGTCCTTGAGCCCACCTTCCCAAATAAAAAAAGTCAGTTTTTAAGTTACTCAGCAAGATGTCTCTCAGTAGGTTCTATTTAATAAAGTTAATACAAGCTTCTCTGCTCCTCTTTTTCCCTCTTACTTCAGTTATGAGTATTCACGGAATCTGGATCTGCCAGCTACTTCTGTTTGAAGTTGAAGGCTTGGCAAAATTATACATCCAGCAGGCAAGAAGTAAAGTGGAAATGTCTACGAGTACAGTGAAGTCTGTTGCATTGTTTTAGGACTTAACTACTGGGGGATACAAAGTCCTATAAATACTGTTGAGGCAGCTATAAGTACATTTTATGATGATCAAAACCTTTAGAACAACAGCTAAAGGATATGTGAATCCTGATGTCTATCTGCCACTCTTAATTATATACATTGATTGATATTAAAGATATCCCACTCTCCATTAAATGCTGGATAATTTTGAGGTTTTACATTTAGTGTTTTATGTGAGTCCTTTGTATGGCCAAGTAGCCAATTTACTCCCTGCTGCCTTTTACTCAGGTAAAATAGGAAATGAATTCATTAGATCAATTGTAGCAGCTCTAATTTGAAATCTTGAAAAATGCATTTCTAATGAAGAAATTTCCAATCAAGCAGACCTCTAAATCTTAAGGTTTTTGTTTTTTTCAGGTCTGTATACATATCCTTATGAATCATTAGCAGTCACTCCCGCTGACTTCTTAAGATTACATCAGGCAAGAATTGTGCTTTTTAAAACCTTATTCCTCTCCTCATCTTGTTGTTTAGTCTCCAAGTCGTGTCTGACTTTTATTTGACTCTGTGGACTGTAGCCCACCAGGCTCCTCTGTCCATGGGATTGCCCAGGCAAGAATACCAGAGTGGGTTGCCATTTCCTTCTCCAAGGGACACTCCCGACTCAGGGTTCAAACCGCATTTCCTGTATCACCTGCAATGGCAGGAGGATTCTTTACTACTGAGTCATCAGGGGAGCCCTTCTCCCCATCTTACTCCATGTTTATTCATATTTTTTTCACAAGGCATTACATTTATCCAATAGCATTTTCAAAAATATTGTTTTTTAAAGACTCCAAGATATAACTGGAAGACAACTCCAATGCATGTTTTTACCTTTTTAAAAAAATCTTTTGTCCTGCTTTCTTTTTCTCATTAAAAAAAAAAAAACCAGAAATTCATATAAACATACAAAACCATTTGAAGGTAGGTAGTTTCCTTTCTCACACTGCAGTAACTTCCATTTTTGCTACAACTCATTTGGAATAGCAATCTTGATCCAGTTATGCAAATTAAGATACACAATTTACAATAATACTCAAGGTCACTTCGTAGTTTCCTGAGAGATTATGTTTTGAAAAGTCAGTTTGTATCAGTCAAGCACGCTGCTTGCTTTAAATACTATAGGATTATTGTTATTTCACAAAACTTCTGGTTCTGAACAACGTGAACAAAGAAATGTTCATTTTTAATTATTTTATTTCCACTGATTTATTAATTTCTCCTCCAATACCTGAGTTGTTACTGTTAATGATTGGCTATAGATATATCCTGTAACACATTTCATCTAGTCCCCTTTGTAAAAATGTAACAAGGTCATTTTACATTTTTAAAGCGTTACTTAAAGTGGTTTTAAAATGCAAAGTGAGCTTAAATGCTACTCTTAATTCTTCCTAACTCTTCCACTGGGAAATCCTAGAAAACTGAACTAATGAAATGCAACTTATACTTTTTAAATTCTAATTATAACTGTCACATTAAATTGAAGGTGAAACTAAAACTGCTATATGTTAACTAAGTCAAGCGATGTACCATATCATACATGTTATTTAATGTGCGAATGTTAAAAGTCAAGTTCCCGGCAGAAATAGAAGTGCCTCCATTCTGTCTTCAGGGAATGTATAAATTAACCATTCTGCCCCAAGCGGTCCTCCTCCCTTTCTCTCTCCGCCCTATTTTAAATGTAGATAGGGCGACTCAAGTCTTTTGAATTTGAAGGGCTGCTATCTCGGCCCCATTCTTTTCATCATCCTCTTTTGAATGACACTGAGCACGTATGGATTCTTTTATAAAACACCCCCTGGACGCAGGGCTAGGTTCTCTCTGCTGCTTGCTAATTTTGCATAGCTATTAGTACTGACTTTTCAAAATCAGTTCGAGAATGTTCCACGTAGGACCTCAAAGGTCTTAGATAACCTCTTGCCTATAGATTTCAAACCCAAAGGGGAAGAAGAACTTGCATAGTTGCTAAATTCCCAGTTGGAGCGGTCTGGAGAGGATACGTAATGCAAAACTATACGTTAATTCAAACCCTCCCCGCGCCCGGGCAGCAAGGAGCCAGCATATGCCTTCTTTTTAAAATCTATTCTACCAATTCACTGACCGCGCAGGGCCGGGCCACATGGTCCTCCCTTGCAGCCAGTCAGCTGTGAGCAGCAGATGGGATCATTTGCATTTTTCTTTTTATACTTTCTTCGACCCCCAAATTAAAGGATTTTTTAAAATTTACATTCTCATTGTTTACCTTAAATATAAACGTGGCTTAACTTGGGTTGGGCTTCCCTGACCCTCACACACCACACCCCTTGAAATTACTGAGACTTGAGAAAATACCCGAGGGGTAGGTTTCGTTATTTATCAACTTGGAATCTCCAGTCCGGGAGTCAGGAGTAGAAAAAAATGAGCCTTTATTGAGTTGGTGACTCGTGTTTTTCTATTTTAAGCGCTCGACGCAGCTATCTCGTGGGTTTGTCTCTGGCATGTGGGTCTGTGAGCCCGCGCACTTACGAATCTCAGGCTCCGCAGCCTCAAACCTCAAAACTTCAGGTTACAAGTAGAAGGCAGATTTTAGCTCTTAGGCTTACAAGAGAGGGCGGCCACCCTACTGGGGGAGTGGCCAGAGCCAGTGTTTCCCAGCGCCGGGGTCAGTCTCCCGCGGCCCGCCAGACTCCATGCAGGCTCCGCGGGGGCCACTAGGGTCCCCGCGCCCCGAAGTCTTTGTGCCCATCGGACGAGGGAACACTCGCCCGGGAGGCGGGGGGGAGAGGGCCACGGCCGAGATCCCAAAAAATGCGGGAAAGGGGCGGGCGCGGAGGGAGGCGCCCCGCATAGTCGCCGATCCGCAGAGGGGAAAAAAAAAAGTAGAAAAAGAAGCTTTTCAGGTCAAACTCCTCGGGTCTGAGAAACCACGTTTTAGAGAAATGAGTCGCGGGGGGAGAACACACGATGTGCAGAGTACATTGTTCGCCAGCGCTGGCCCGGCGCACCGTGGGTGCGCGGCCGCCGCCCCCCGCCCCGGGCAGCGGGCGCGGGCCCACGTGGAGCGGCGCGGCACCGGATGAGCGCGCTGGGCCGCCCGGGTCCCCGGAGTGCGCGCCCCAGCTCCCTGCCGCGGCCGTTCACGCCCGAGCGCCGCCGCCGGTCCCGCGTGTGCCCCGCTGA